>OX393553.1:36729557-36963946 GCA_947650365.1 Chamaelirium japonicum | reverse complement strand
ACACTAGATCGCGTGTTAACCCCATGTTTCACCGAGGTAGAGCCGCCACCATCATCGAGCCGGGTCAACCAAAAACAAGCAAGGGCGAAATCAATGACCTATTCGAGGCTGCCGCAATGATCGATACGAGACGTTGCACCATGCCGGGGATGCAGACCACCATCTCACCGTTGCCAGAGCCGGAGGGGACACTCCCAAAATCCCAAAAACAGAAGAAGAAGAAAAAAAAAAAAAAAGAGGACCCAATGCTATCGCTGGAGGAGCCGACCGGCCAAAAAATACCCCTATCTACAGGGGAAAAGAGAGAGCCCAGATCTGAACCCCAGAGGGTTTGCCATCGAAAATCCAGGACCTCCCGGCGCCGCCAGCGGCGCCAACCGAGGAGGCCAAGAGGATTTCGATAAAAACCCTAACCAAGGGAGCTGGGAGAGAAAGACACAAACAGTGTACTTAGCGATTACTTGCGACACGCACAAATTCATACATCCGAAAGCAGAAGATTAACACATTAAACAGCAAAGACAAAACATTATAAATATTTTCCCAAGGAAATGTAAATCTCAGACACAACGGCTTAAACAAGAGTTTAACAACTAGCAGAGGCCAACAGGATACTAATGGTGGTTATTAATTAAGCTACACATACCGGGGCTAAAACAAAAAAACCATCAAGAAATCCTGCTGGTTGGTCAGCTCCCGGATAATAGACATCTCTAGCAGGCACGGTGGCTCTCTTCGAAAGCCCACTGTTATCAACAAAAGAGATCTCATTGGCTTGTTTCAGAACTTGAATGCGCCGCAATGCATATATAAGAGAACAATCGCTGCACCCCGATACTTAAAAAATCAACCGGTGGGTAGAGAGAGGCGAGGCACTGAAACAATAAAGGGATTATGGCTTCGGGTGCCGTCAGTTCACGTGGGTTGCCGCGGAGCCATTCTGGTGAAGATCGGCTTCCCTGGCTTCCGACAGGAAGCCATTCTCAAAGAAGGCCGAATGGAGTGCCCTAACACAGTCCTTCGCCTCGCTATCATGAACTACCAAAGATATGTTTACCTGTAAAAGGAAGAGATGGCAAATGCAAAGTTAGACAGAGCCACCAAAGAAGTGGGTTGATAACATGTTCACAGTGTTTGCAGCTCACCTTTGATGCACCTTGAGAAATCATTTGGACATTGACTCCATTTTTCCGAAGTACACTAAATGCCTAACATCACGCACAAGTAAAATGATGATTATTTTTCTGTGTGTTGGCGCGTGCGCGCGCGCGCGCGCGCGCGAGAGAGAGAGAGAGAGAGAGAGAGAGAGAGAGAGAGAGAGAGAGAGAGAGAGACCTTTTCTAGTATCAAAGAAGACCGCTGAACATTTCCAATAAGAGAGATTATTGATCTGTGCTGAAGGAGATGAACGACGGCTATCTTCTCGAGCTCTTCCACTACATGATCAAGTTCCTGCACAATTCGTATCTAGACATTTTAGACAACGAAGGCGGCCAGCAGTGTGATGAAAAACCAAACGATGTTGCCGGTTCTATGATTCTGATTATGGTAACTTAGTTGACAAGATTTTAGGAATACTTCTCTAATAATGTTTGATTGTAAGACTGCTGACGGTAAATAGTGGGATAATAGTGCATATCCACTTGTTGCATTCTGGTAATCTAAACATTGGTTACCGCACCTCTGGAGCAAAGGTGCATAAGTTATGGATATTATTTTTCCACTCGTTATATTCCCATAATCTAAACACCAGTTACCACAGTGGAGCAATATTATTTTTCCACTCATTATATTCCAGTTATCTCAACATTGTTTTCCACCGCAAAGCTTCTTTTTTAAGTTACAAAAGCTATATCAAATGGAACAATGTCTCCGTTGTTGATGTGCCCATTGATAAAAAAATAGCATTAAACATCCGTGATTGGTGGGGTGTCGAGGAGACAAAAATGGCATTATGTATATTAGGAACCAAAATCGATAAAACTTGTGGCAACTTGCTTCAGTAGGGATACTCGGAACCCATTTTGATGATGGTTACTCGAAGCACCTCAATCATCCGAGATCTTTCGGGTGTTGAGGCAAAATGGTATCATTATCACAATTTGCTCCCCTTTGGTGAGACTTGTAATACAATCAACTCGGCAGTGCAATTTTGAGGGAGAGAGGCCCCCTTGAAGAGTTGCTTGAACTTTGAATCGATCTTTGACAAAATTTGGGACATTGCTATGGAGGATGGGGTATTTTTCGCTCACACTGTTGAGACAACGACTGTATGATTATTCTATTACTCTGTAATGGTAGGGATGGGAAGTTGAAAGAGTGGACAAGGAGAATGTTGATCAACTCATGTATCTTGATTACCTAGACGGAGAACTTATAACGTTCTTGTTAGATGTGTGTGAATTCATTCGACACTAGATCGCGTGTTATGAATTCTCACCATGTCGATTATCACACCATTGAACTAGTGTATATATAGGTGAGGTTAATCCGTTAATTCCTAAAGAAATATGCTTTGCATTTCCACTGTTTCCCCAAGTGATCAGTTCCCTAAAAAATTTGAAGTGTTTCAACCATCAAAAAGAAAACTACATGCAAACTCGCACACCTATCTATGGAGGTAGAAGCAATTTCTGAAGAATTAAATAAAAGGTATGTGGCTTTGTACGAGATCATTCTAATGAAATATGAGGATTAGATCGTGTGCTTACCTGCTGAATTAAATCTCTACTCCAAATCTTTGACGGATCTAAGGTCAAAGAAATACTTGACTTCACTAGTAGCCACACAATCAATAGAGATACCCAAGTCTTCAAATATTGAAAATACCTGCACTCGCCAGCGTGCAAGATTTGAAATCGTAAATGACAAAAAGGATCGAAGAATTTAGTAAAGGTATTAGAGACAACATACTCAACCTTTGCGAGGAAACCATATTGGCCAAGCATGCGAGTGCTTGCTATATCCATCATTGTGATGTCTTGTTTTAAAACTATACTGGTAAGTACAGCCTGAATGATATTCACACAAGTAAAATGCCAGTTGAGTATACCAGAAGCCACTGCCATTTAGAAAACATGCGAACAAATATTGAAGAATATATGAGTTGTTACTAACCTCACTCATATCCCTTGCTTTAGTGATGAGGGTACCTGAGCTTGGGGGTTGTATGAATTCTTCACCCTAACTGGTATATCACTTTCTCTAGCAGGTCGCATTGATTGAGGATGCAGAACCTGCGGTTAGATAAAGATACATGTATCACACTGATATGCAACAGAAGAAACTAATGCCTCTGGGCATTGTAAGAAATATATAAAAACTTTGATAGGTCAAAACTGAACGCAACAGAATGCAAATTGGTGGGCTAATAGCTACGAAAGTAAAATACCTTCTAACACTTATCATTGAATAACCATGTAAACCATATCAGCATTACTATCGTCTTGTGAAACTCACCTAGAATTAGGAATACAACAAGAGCGGAGCTCTACTTCCTCAGAATTGAGGCACCAAACAAGTACTCGTCAAATTTATATATCTGAAAACTGATGGAAAGTTACCGAGTGATCTATATGTAAATGGGACGTGATGTCTGTGTTTGGCCCATGTGTTTGCCCCATCTTTTCTAACCATACTCTATAGTGACATGTGCTCCTTAAAGCATTGTCTTTTTGTAGAAATAGGGTTGCTGGGCTTAGAAAAGTTCAGATAAAATGGAGATGCAGCGCCAGGTATTTTGACTGCGTGCTTCCATGTTTTCCTCCCTCAAATCTCTCTTTCTTTCTCCTCCTTTTTTCCCCTCTCTTTCTTATTCCATCTAATCCTTCCAAATAGTTCTTCTTACCATTTCCTTTGGTTATTGCTGATTGCAGCTTGGTTCTCTTTTGCTCCTCCATGAGCATTTGAGATAACAAATCAGTATAGAGCAGATCCAAATTATCCAATGATGATTAAAAAAAAAAAACTTTTAAAGCTATTCCTACTCATAAGTTTTATTCATGCACATTTAAATAAAGAGCCTTACATGCCCTTTCTTTTACTATTTCTGTTTTTTTAATCTCTCGAAAAGATTAGTAGACCATTAGATCTGAAATATTTTCCACTTCTTCTGTGTCCCTCTTTATGTGCGACTCACATGTTTACCAGTGTTGATCCCCAAAAACAAACCCAACAATTGGTTGAGTTCATGACGCCCCTTTACATTATGAAGAGGAAGAAGAGGAATGGGTTGTTCATATAGAGGCCCACCAGTCCACTTAGCTGAAGGGTTGCAAGAGGCACCTTCACTTGGCCAGAAGCACCTTTAAAGCTACTCTTACTCATAAGTTTTGTACATGTACACGTGGAAAGGTGTCTAAAGGATGCATTAAAATGAGAGTAAATTACACTTTCACCCCTTGAAGTTTAGCCCAAAATCACTTAACCCCCTATAGTTAATGAACTACAATTTGTCCCCTTCAGTTTTGATTAGATAGAAATTACCAAAAGAAAAAATTTAGTAGCTGACAAAAGGGACTATTGCGCTAACATTTAAAACTATAGGGACCGAATTCCAATCATACTCTTTAGTGGAGTCTGTGACCATCTGTTTCAAAAGTCAATGAGAAGCACTAGCCAAAAGGTGCCATAGTCGTCGCATCTGTGTGGGGGGGGGGGAGTTAAGTGATTTTGGGGTAAACATCAAACTTGCCTTTCCCATTATGCCCCTTTAAATGGACGATGTGGCACACTACAATCGGGTCGGTAGCAAAAACAGTAAGCGGAGCTAGCAACAAAAATGAACTCCTTCGAGTTCTCCTTGTTCGTATCTTTCTTGGAGTGCTTGCTGAGATGTAGCTTTTTTTAATGGAGGCAACACTTGCTGGAGTAGTGGCTGCCCCCGGGCGGAGAATGCCTTTTGGATGAGGATAGCACTACTAAGAAGGCGCCCACAGAGTGGCAATGTTTCAATTCTGGGCAACAGGGGCATGGGGTGTTGCTTCCTCCTCGGAGCCATTTGTACTCGTTGTGGAGTTGGCTTCGTCACTGGCCCTTGTCGAATGATGCGCAACTTTGCCATAATTCGATGTGAAGCAATCAAAACTGGAGGGAAGGAACCAAAGGTGACTAACATCATGTCTGTTGTAGCAACATCGTTTGAGTCGATCTCGATCTTCCCTTGTCTAGCGAGAGACATTATCTTCTCTTTGAAGACGAAGTACTTCTCAATAGGATGGTTGACCACTCGATAGTATTCGCAAAAATGTGGGTCATTGACTCGATCTGCTTGTTTTAGCCGCTTTGATGGAAGAAGTTTAATAAACTTTTCTTGCAAATAATCAAATATGGAGGAGACTTTAAAATCTGGAAAGGGGTACTCCTTAACTTTGATTATTCAAGAGTCATCCTTGGCACTCTCTATTGTGGTAGCATTGGGAGAGCATTTTCTTTGTCTATATCTGGCTTGCCACTGATCTTCAGCGAATTGGAAGACGAAACGATACTGACGACGTTGGCTTGCTTTATTTTTATAGTGGTTGGCTTATCCATTTTCTCCTTCAGAAAATTTGTGCTCTTTGAATCTCAACAGAAGGTTAGGCTACGCTCCATGTCATGAGCCCGCATAGCCAAGTCTTCAAAATATCGGGGTTTGATCCCTTTAAGGATGTAGAGTAAGCCCCAATGAGCCCTTAGGTACACATTTTGATCGTCAAGTCTTCGAACAGACAGTCTTGTGAATTAGCACGAGATTTCCATTTCTCCAACGATCGATGTTGTCGATCACCGGCTCGTCCTTCCTTTGCTTGACGAGGGTAAGTTCTACCATGCTGACGATGCGTCGAGTGTTGTAGAAGCGATTGAGGAACTCCGGCTCCATCCGATCCCAGTTGTCAATGAATCTGGGAAGGTCAACGTACCAATCGAACACATTTCCTATGAGGGCACGCAAACTACTTCACCATCTCGTCGTTGTATGTGTCGATGTTGTTGCATGTTTTGACGAAGCGGGCAACGTGTTGCCTGGTGCTGCCTTTCCCGTCTATGTGCTGAAACTTTGGTGTTTGTATTTGTTAGGGAGACGCAGTTGCTGGATACACTGAGTGTAGGGCTTGAAGTACCCCACTGCTGCTGGAGGAAGCCCACCGTTGTGAGAGCGGACCATGTTGCAACTAGTGATTGTATTCGGTGGGCAGTCCTAGCTGTTAGATCTCCTTATGTTGCCATTAGTTTTTTGCGACTTAAACATACCTATTTTACCGGTGTAGTGAGTACCTGCGAGCTAAAGTTGAGATGATAAAGTTAGGTTTGGCTCATTTGTAATAAAGATGTACCGTTGTGGCCAAAACCACTTCTATCATCATTTCCCACCATGCTTAGGCATGGAAGGACAACTCTAAATCTTTGGGAATAAACTTTACTCTTTTGTGTAGGTTTTTAGGGTGCATGACTAGCTATCGCACACACGCGTACCTTTTCGTTCGAATATTTGCTCGATTAAGTTGAGTGCATACATGTTCATTCCAGACCTTCAATTTAAGATGTATGGGCACCTGCTTAGAATAGAAATGACCACCACATGAGCATGCTACATTTCATCGTCCTCTTAGTTCGAAGCTAAGGTCAAGCCCTACTTTTTAGTGTGTGCATAGTAGGCTAGTCGTGCGCACGACTTTGCCTTGGGTTTTTTTCTGCACATAGAATGGTGTCTGCCAGACTAGAGTCGTGCACACGACTTTCCCAAGTCGTGCGCACGATCCTAGTCGGTAGCACACTATTTGATGTCCACCTTATGCCCCACATGAGACGGTCCTATGGCACGTGGTAAGTCGTGCGCACACCCGGTCTAGAACCTACTGGAAATGTTGAAATGTTGAGTCGGTAGGCTCAGTCAAATGCCATTTTACCACGTGTAGGTCGTGCGCACGATTTGGCTGAGACAGACTCTTAAAGATAGGGCTCACTTGGGCTATAAATAGCTCACGCCTACACCCTTCAGCTGCTAATGAGTCTTTTAATTTAGGAGAGGAATTAGAAGGGAGAGACAAAGTTTAGTGAGTTCATCTTTGAATTCCATCATCTCTTTTATTCCTCTTCTCCTCCTCTCTTCAACCTTCTACCAAGATCAAATCTATGGAGGTTGGACTCATTGCTTGCATGGTCAATTGAGAGTTCTAACTCCTTGTGATCATACAAGTAAGAGAGATCAAAGCTAGTGAAGGATTTAAGGTGTCATTCAACACCTAGATCTAGTCTTTGGGGGTCTTTTGTTGCTTGAATCTTTGATGTATGCTAGGCTTAGAAGCTTGATCTAAGGTAAGGTCTCGAAAGAGATCAAGATCACTTTCTACCTTAGTCACTCCTTAGATCCAAGTGTCTTTTTTATTTTTCGCTTTGTTTCCCCCTTCACTATCACACACTGAGTGTGTTCCCACCGCCGCGTCGAAGGCTCTTGCAAGAGCGCTCCGTGACGTCGTTCACGTCGAGCACCCATAGTGACATCGCTCGCTTTTGGGGCCTCTTTTGGAGTGGAAGCAAACAGAGAAGAGGAGCGAAAAAGTAGGCGCAAGAGTCATCTCGATTGAGCCCCTATGAAGTGAGAGCGTCGTCTCTACTTCACCGAAGGCACGGATCATGCACCTAGGGGGCTAAGGGGTAATCTCTGTGTAGCCACTTTAAGCTTGCTTGTAACCTTGTTTGCTACAAAAGGATCTAGGCCCGGTTTCAATCGGAAAATGGTTTTCATCCCTATTAAGGGTTCAATCTTGTAAATGCTAGTGTATACCTTTTAGCGTTATTTCTCGTTGATCACTACTCGTAACTTCCGCTAGCTTTAGATTGTGTGATCTAACCCGTGCTTGCATCTGCCCTTTGTGGGGCACACCAACTAGCTTCGTCTAGTTGGTTGTGTTACTTGTGTAGTGCACGGTGATTAATTAGCCAAGCGTAGACTAGCTATTTAGAAATTTCAATAGCCGCGGCCATCGGAGGTTGTGCGGCCATCGAATTTGGAGTAGACAGAGGAACAGCTTACAGTTGAACAGGCAACGAGGCCATCACATGAGTAATCGAAGGAGAGACCATCGATTGATCGACCACTGGGTTGCTCCTTACGCTCAGCCTCTGGAGCATGGTGTTAATGTGACGGTCTTTCTCCAATCTCCGACAACAACTGAGTTATCTGCGCCATGTTTGCACCCATCTGCATGACTTGTCGTTGGAGACTGGACATCGGGTGATAGCGATAGAATTAGAGTTGAGTATATGCAATGGAGAGGGCCTTCAGGTGTTAAGCGATAAATATGCCTATAACTCTCTAAGACTTGAGTTTAGTGGTGATTAGTTCCACAATGTTGGATAGCTTACGATGTTGGACTATAAAAAGGATTCAAACAGACAATATGAGTGTACCACAATAATTTATAGAAAATTTTGAGGATCTAATTTAGAAAACAAAAAGAAAAATGGAGGAAAATGGGGAGGAAAGAAAGTATCTACGAATAATTAGGGGAAATCTTCAAGCCCAACAAAAAAAGTTTTAACTACAAGGAAATAAAACAATAAAATATTTTTATTCATGTATTTTTCATATATCAAACCATCTCCTCCTTAAATACACTCCAACAGTACCAAAGTTACAAGAAAAGAAATAAAAAGGATCAGGATAATTTATTGTAATGATTTTTTTTATTATTATTCATACCAAAATATCCATATGGGTTAAAAGAGGGGGGAAAAAAGGTGAGGATCTAAGACAAGGATGTCGCATGAGAGGAATATGGTGTAGTTTTTGTTCGTACGTAAACAATAGCAATAGGCTATATTCCTATCTTTCTTTAGTTGATCCCAATCCTAATTAGGGCTTGACAATTAAAGACTTTAAAGTGTAACTTACCACTTCAATCCCTAAAGATATCCCTAAAGATAGAGGAACATACATGCTATCAACTCTTCAATAGTTGGATTCTGAAATTAGAATCAACTTCCTTAAAAAACTAGGGATGGTTGAGTGGACCCTTTATTCTTCCCCAACAAATCAAAAAGTCATGTAAGCAATTCTAAAGGACCTAGTTCCTTTCTTTTCTCTCAGTGTTGTAGATCCCAAAGATTTATAAACAAGACACCTAGATGAATCAAAAAAACAAAAAACAAAGGCATCTCAATCACCTAAAAGACAGCAAAACAAATAAAATTAAATCCAAACCATGACCCTACTTGCCCTTAATTAAGCCAAGCCTAAGTTAAACTCGAATGCTTCCGCCGGTGACCATATACTACATGGTATCCTATGCATTGCTATTGAAAATTGTCAAGTTTAAGATACCAGGCATATCCGGTTGTCACTTTATAAAAGGTGGTAGTCGAACACTTGGGCCGAGGGTTTAGGAAAGGTGATGGATAATAAAGTGACAATTTCAGTGATCCAATACGGAGAAGTTATGGGTGGGGTGAGGGTTTCGGACCTTTGGTAGGATTAGGGGATGCAAGTTTTCCCGATGTCGAAGTAGTCCCATCGATAGCTTAGTTTAGTTCCTTTTTCGCCATCATCTTTCTCTTTACCTTGTGCTTGCTGCCATCCACTGTTTGTGCTCGGGTTGTTTTTCCTCATCCTATTTTCCTTTTCTCACCCCATGCATTGCTCCCACATGATGTTTGTGATTGGACAATTGGAATACATCTGTAGAGAGGCACATCAGTGGCCACCAACTTGCGTCGGACATGAATCTCGCACTAGCATCCTTGTTCTTTCATGCCGATGCGGGCACCTAGGGTAAAATGACCCTCAATAGCCCTCAATAGGAATGGCAGTGATGAAGGACTCATTAAGCCGAACTCAAAATTGATGGGACAAGGATTGAGTGTTATGGTTGTGATATAACCCTAGATATGAACATCAGGCAAGTGTCAGCAAAATCCAACAGCCTTATAGGACACCAACATATAAAACAACCAGTATACATGCATACCTGTGCACCAAAATATGCAAGTTCAGCTGCCTCGTCGAATGTCAAACATGGCACGGGCTTTGCATTTGGATAAATATTAGGATCACTTGTCAAAACACCATCAACATCCTTCCAAACCTGTTATAAATTTAAAGGACATGTCACAACATCTGATTTGACATGATACAAAGCAATAGAACATTAACATACTTAAAAGCAAGAGGAAATAAATGGATGTGCATATTTACTTGGGCAAATTACAAAAATCTCCCCTAAACTATACACCTCATTTCATATTGGTACCTCGACTTTTTTTTTTGAACAATTTGATCCCTGAACTATGCTCGATCTGCATTTAGCCCCCTTTGTCAACTTTTTTTTTCCAAAAATACCCTTATCATAGAAAGCATAAATTAAATATTTTTTTAAAAAATTAAGTCTTATTGATAAGGGCATTTTTGGGATAAAAAGTTGACGGAGAGGGCTAAATGCAGACGGAACATAGTTCAGGGATCAAATTGCTCAGTTGAGGGACCAATATGAAATGAGGTCTATAGTTCAAGGGAGATTTTATAATTTGCCCTATTTACTTTTTTGAACAATTTTGAACAGATGCATTTACATGTCTAGGTGAAGATGAAACAAGAGTTAAAAGGTGATTAACATCTTAGGATGGTGGTGACAGAGTGCTGGCAGACAAGGCAAGATGTGTTAGCTCTGAAATTGACCTGAATCTCTCTTAAGCCCAATGCTTTTCCTATAGTTGTAGCTGTCAAGTCACTACCACCCCTGCCTAAGGTAGTCACAGCACAAGATTTCCATCCCTGTAGATGGAAAATTATATACCAGCTTTGGATCCTATTA
The DNA here is from genome assembly GCA_947650365.1 of Chamaelirium japonicum. Lineage (NCBI taxonomy): Eukaryota > Viridiplantae > Streptophyta > Magnoliopsida > Liliales > Melanthiaceae > Chamaelirium > Chamaelirium japonicum. The sequence goes on along the minus strand of OX393553.1, from coordinate 36,953,156 downwards.
GTTAGATAAAAAAATGAGGCAATAAAAAATAAATGACATTAGTTTGACAGAAAAATACCCTTCCAAGAAATCCAGTGACAACAGGAATTGCAGGATCATTCAGCCAATCCCCAAGCAACCTCTTTGCGACGGCAGGATAAGTTGCCTCCAAGATATCGGCATTTGTAAAGTCATCTGTGGTTATAAAACCAATATCAAAGGCATCATACTGCAAAAGATTAGGTATGTGTATAGTTAGTTCCCACAAAAATGATGAAATATGCAATAAAATTTGGGTTGCAGAGAAGAAGCTGAAAGGTATTGGACAATAAAACAGAAAGAAAAAAAAAAGTCACATATATGTTTATGACATAAATATTGTAAAATTATGTGAATCTTGACGATATATAAGCACTGATAAATGTACAGAATCAGAAAGGTATAAGAATAGAATCAGAAAGCTAAAAGGATAACCACATATTAACAGTAGATGGGCTAAAGATAATAAAAAGAGACTCACCAATGCATAGCAACATCAAACTCCAAATATGGGATAAAACATAATGAGGAATGCTATCGTGACTCGTATGTTCAGACTCAATCTTACTTTATTGACTCAATCCACAGTATGAGTGAAACATTATTGTAGCCATCATTATCATGCTACAATGGATTGCTATTGAGTCGAATGGAAATATGACCATCAGAGACAACATTCCATATCTAATAGACATTTGGTGGGGGCACCGGCCCGGTTCGAACGGATGTGACACGAGTTTACTGTAGAGGAGGACAACACATCCTGTTGGGCTCTGCCTTCGAGAGGACATCCAGTAATTGGGCCACGCTTATCGGACCCCTTGCCCCAGGCTGTCTGTGCCCGGCACCAGAGCCATCTGGCCGCCTGCACCCAAGTCCCGCTATGCCCAGCCGCCTGCCCCAAGTCCCCCGTGTTGCCTGCCCCATCCCCGCACTACCTGACCGTCTACATCCAGTCCACCTGGCCGCCTGTGCTTACCGATCAACCACTCTTGGCCAACCTTAAGATCACCTTTGGCCGCTCATTCATGCGTCTCAGCCTCCTGGCCCACCCTTCAGGTGCACCGTCACCACGCCATTCACCCCGAGTTTCTGAATCGTCTTTTGAAGCCTCCGACGGCTTCCACTACATCCGGGTTTGATCTTTGCTTGAATTCTTAAAGCCTTGTGTGATAATTAGCTATTAAGACTTAGATCTGAATTTTTCATGAAAATTATCACTGCTTATTTAGTTGTTTTGAATAAAAACCTCAACATTACATGATCCTGAGAACTTCCTTTCACTTGACTTTGAGCCAACATATTGGTTTAGACCCGATCTTGTTAGTCAGATTGCCAAAATCCCAAGAGTTTCTCAACTTTCAAACGGTCTCTATCTCTTCTTTATCTTGAAGAGATCAGTATTCACTGCATGTACTCGTCTTAGAGTTTTCATAATTGTTCATCCTCTAATTTTCTAAATATCGTGAATGGTACTCGCAAAAAGTTAATTTAATTATTAATTAAAATCAACTTGCTAAATTCCTGTAATAGGATAACAATTGCACTAGTGTCCCGCAACAACATTACTACGGATATTGATTTTACCTCAATAACATAGTCTTCCCATCAATGCTTCTAAAGCCCTACACCATGGCTATGATTCTTGCATGGTCTTAAACCATGGATATAGATTTAGAATGCAAGATAAGACTAGACCTCAATCTGCTCAATTGGAGAGCAGATATGCAACCACTTAAGTTGAAGTGCTACGTGACAGAAATCTAGGCCAAGACTTAAAGTTGCTACCTTAGCATGAGGGGTAACTTAGGAATAAAGAAAGGAAAGAAAGATGAGTGTTGGCTCTTAATTTATAATTTGTTTGCTTCCCAATGTAGGTCAGTTAATAAAATAAAGGTATGTCCTTATAAAAAAAAAAGAATCGTCAGTTTATTTCTCTCTCCTCCCTATTCATTATCTCTTCTACTCAATATTTGCTTTCCTCTTTTCTTGTTGGTTTCAGCATATTTTGTTGTAATTTATGAACTTTGAATAGTAAATTTGTTATACTGCTCTTCCAGGACTGTTCTAGCATAAAATTTCAAACCAGATCTGGGTTTTTCATATTTTCTGTGTAAAAAAATTCTATTCACTGTATTAAAATCTAGAGATCTGCTGCACCTAATTTCAGTCAACAAATTTGATCAAGTTTGGTGGTTTACCAGTAAACTTAGTTCCGATGCAGTTTATTCAATCCAAGCTGAGATTCCTGAACTTATGCTAGTTCTTTGATGATTTCACACCATATATTGCCCTGTTTTCTAGATTTGGCATTAAGAAATTCAACTATTGTAACTAATAGTGGAAGATGTTTTGATCTGATAATATTGATTGTCTAATATAGTAATATCATGTTCTTCAAATACTCTGTCAAAATTTTCACGACAGCTAGTGAATTTGTTCCTAATTTATCAAATATTTTCTAAACTGAGGCTCTGAAGCTCTCGACTGATTAAGCCTAAACAATATGGCTAGAACAATTTGATATCAGAGCCTATTCAGGGATTCCAACTTCTCGAAGATTCTTCGGTCCTTCCATCTTGTCCTATCTTTCCCACCTTCCTTCTCTTTTTATATGGAAACCAAATTGCAAGATCCTAAAAATGCCATCAAAACCGAAACTTCAACTATCGAGTGTACCATCAAATTGTTGAGAAGTTTGAACAAGCGTAATGTCAAAATCCTCCAAATATCTTGCACTAACACCTGAGTGAAAGCGTATATTTAAGGAGATATTGTTGGCAAAGAAAAGAAGTTCCCGAGGTGAAGAATATGGATGGTACAGATTTGAAATGTAACATCTTCATAACCACCATCATGAGCAAGGGAAGGATATTTGGTAGAGAATAGTGAACTTCTAGTACATCCGCACGTCACTTCGCCTCAAATTACTTGTAATTATGTTGTACTCTAGCTTCACCAGGTCTTTTATTTAGGTTTATTGAAATTTTTTTATTTCAGATGAACAATTTTGAGTAGATTAGAAGGTGATTTATACCAATCGAGATTGATCTCGATTTAACCAATTGGAGAACTGATATGGAATCACTTCAATTATATGTGGCGAAAATCTAGGACACAACTTAAACAAGTTGCGACCACATAAGAAGCAACTTAGGAATAAAAAAAAAGGAGGAAAACAAAGACGAGAGCACAGCCAACTCCTCTTTCCAATTAAAATTTATTTTTGCAAGGAACTGTCAGCATTTAAAAGATGGTTTCTGAAGAAGAATAAAAAGGGTAATGAGTTAATCTCTCTTTTTGCTCTCTTTTCTCCATCTCTCTCTTCTACACTCTTTATTCCCTTATTTCCTCATTTTCAAATATCAACTAGAGGTACACGTGAGAATAAGGTTCTAAATTTTGATTTCAACCAATATTTCGACACTACAAAATACAGAAATATTGTGTGGAAATATTTCGACAATGTAGAAACATTGTAGTTTTATAGAAAGGATAGAAATATTAGTTTGGTGATAAATATTTTAAAAAAACTCGTAATAATCATAAATCAAACATAAATGCATACTTTGGAACACTATTTTCACTAAGGGCATAGTCTCCATATAGTATTTCTATGCATATTGTACAAATATATGGCAGTCTAAGATCTACAACATATTCAAAATTCAAGTGATTTCATCAATATTAAGGCTAATTTTTTTATTACTTCAAGAATCTTCAAATTTTTTAAAGGTGGATCTGATAAATTGTCCACAAATCTAGTGTAAGAATATCAAATATTGAGAATTTTAAGAAAGATTTGATGTTCTTACACAATCATATTATCAAATAAACAACTAGGTTACTAGAAAGGAATCTAAGAATTACCATTTTCAAAAATTTTAGCGACGAACGCTTTGATCTGATCGAGCAAACGTTTGGATGCATTTTAGTTGAATTGATCTCCCCAAAATGGTGTTGGATGACATATCAAACACCTCAAAACAATTTTTGAAAAAAAAAAAATCATATCATAGAAGTCAAACGGTCCGCTCAGAGGGTTTAAGAGAAATTTCCGATAAATTTCGGAATATTTTTGCACCCCTCATTTTGTTTCGAGAGTCAAAAAATGAAAATATTTTGCGAAATTTTGAGAAAATTTTGAACTATGCGTACCCTTCTCTCTTCCATTTTCTGGTGGGAGGGAAAAGATTAAAATATCCTCATTTTTTTAATATTTCTTTAACGTATCAGAGCATCAGTAGCCTAGTGGGGATTGGTTTTCATTTTATCATGGTAAATATCAAAACACCACCAATGCTATTATTTTTACAGATTTAGCATCTTCATAGGGCCAATTTTTTCATATAGATATTATGCAAATTCCTTCAAAATAAACTATTGGTTCAGATTTTGCAGACTGCAATGATTAGACTAGATCAGACTCTAGCTTGTTTCTGCATATTGCGACTGTTATGGAGAATTTTCCATTTCCAGACCAGGTATACTGCTCTTCTTGCATAGTTCTAACAAAGCAATTCTTGACTGGATCTGATTCTCGTAATTTTCTGTGAAAAGAACTGCTTACTGCTGAACTCCAATACAGAAATATTATACACCTGAGTTTAGTCGACTATCAGATCAGCTATGGTGGTTTACCATAAAAATAAGTTAGTTCTACTTGGAGTATTCAATCAAAATTGAGATTATTAAACATGAATAGTTCATTGCTGATTCACGCTACAATGCCTTGTTTTCTCAATTCTGCATTAAAAAAAACTTATTGCCATTGTCAATAGTGGAAAAAACTTTAGTCTTTAACTTGAATAAAGTAGTTTTCTATTATCATTTTCCTCGAATACTAGTGCAGATGTTCAGGAAAGGTAGTTAATTTTTCCCTAATTCACCAAAATTTTCTGAATTGCGGATTCAAAATCTTGACTGATTAACCCCAAACCATAGGATTACATCACAATAAGCCCTTTACACTGCTAAAATATAAGTCATGTCAATATAAGTTTGCATTGGCTGGAAAACCAAATATGAATACTGGTAAGTGGTAAGTGGTAACTGGTAACCTTTAATTATATAATAGTCACCCTGCTATTGTACTTCAATCTACAGTTTGAAGGTGAGGCGAAGATGGCATACCTGGCGTGCTCTAGTACCTATTTTATTCAAATATGCTGCAAAAATTCTAGTAGACATGCATTCCCCATATGAAACTAAATTGTCTCTGGTACGAGGTGTCAGCTCCTTCATCATTGCAATGCCTTTTAGAAGCTGCTCCAGTTCATCCAACAGAGCTACAAGTTTCAATGGACAGAGCCATAGCCACAAAGCCGATGATCAGAATCAAACCCAAAGAAAATAGATGAGAAGGTGCAAGAAGTTAAAAGCATACGCTTGATGAAAAGTTGCTCCAAGGTTGTCTACGACTCTACATCACAACAAGTTCCTATTAATTGCTCAATTAATCATGATTCAAAAATAGAGGTCAATCTACACAGATTAGAACATTTCACAAAGTTGTTTCAAAGAGTTCAAAATAATATTACAAATAAAAGAAAGCATAGTGTGAGCGCGGAAAAAGATTCGGGTCGTCTTTATTGCGGGTCACACGAGATTACAAATTTTTTATCAGGAGATTGTGGGAGAGATCCTCTGGAGGGTCCCTTTGATCCGCGTCTCCACGTGGTATTCGTGCGAGAGCTCTGAAGGGGTTGCCCAAGACAGAGGTCTTTACAGGGTGAGGGTTTTTGAGAGGCTAAGGAGTTTCCGCCGTTGATTTTGTCCCGTCCGTGCTTCGCGCTTTCTCGGCTAGGGAGGCTTTGGGCTTCGTTCCTCGGTCTTCGTGTCTTCCTCGATCCTTGCTTGACCTCAGCGTCCTTGATCGTCGGTTCGCGGCGTCGATCGTGTTTTTGGCGTCAGCTTTGGCTTTAGCTTTCGGCTTTGGCGTGGCTCTGGCGTTTGCTTTGCTTTGGCGCTTGCGCTTGAACGTAGGCGGGTAGAGACTTGCGATGCTTTAGTTCTTCCGGACTTCGCGTCGTATCGGCTAGAACGTGCGGTGCTTTGCTCGTGACCGTCGTAGTTGCTTGGCTTTGGCACGTGCGTTGCTTTAGCGCGGGCTTTACCGGTGCGTTTGCTTTGGCTTCTTGCGTCGGCTTTGACTTTAGCTTTGACTCGATCTTCTTCTCGAACGACTGGCGCTACTTCTTCAAGGCTTCTTTATTCTTCCGGCTTCCTCGACGGTTGTGGCGTCGGTCTTGGCTTTTCGGCGGGGGTAGCACCGATCTTCGTGCGACGGTTGTAGCGTCGACTTTCGTTGATGAAGACGGCGGGGATAGCACCGATCTTCGTGCGACGGTTGTAGCGTCGACTTTTGTTGATGAAGACGGCGGGGGTAGCACCGATCTCCGTGTGACGGTTGTAGCGTCGACTTTTGTTGACGAAGACGGCAGAGGTAGCACCGGCTTCAGGCCTTCTTCTCCCGGCTTTCTTCTTCGTGCGAGGAGTCGATGCCTTGATTGAAGACGACGGGTGTTGTCGGCTTCGATCATCTTCTCCGGCCTTTGCTTATGGCGTCTCCGGCCTTTGCTGATGAAGATCGTTGGAGCAATCGGGTGATGATGGCTCCGGGTCTTCTTCTCCACGCTTTCTTCTTCGTGCGAGGAGTCGAAGCTTTGATCTCCGAGTGCAAGGTCTTCACGTTGATGAGGACTTGAAGGGCCAAGGATTCCCGTATGACGTGCTTGCCGTGCCTCGTGAAGCCTTCGGTCTTCGAGCGTTGGAGCTTCTCTTGCGGAGCTCTTTCGTCTTCGGCTTTCGGACCCTTTGTGCCTTCCCCCACCCCCTCTATTTATAGGCAAAGGGGAGCGGTTGGGGGAGATAAATCTGAAATCTTTTTGTTTCATCCGATATCTCCCCCCAAAACCATCAAGATATTGTTCCTTTATCCAAGAAAACAAATCCGATCCCCTCCTTTTTAGTTGGGGTGGTTATGGGCTAGATGTGACTCGATCTTTAAAGATCGAGTTGTTATTTTTTTGTTGCACTTTTGGATCGGATGGCGACACAACGTCATCTTGTCCGTTGGATCGAGGGATCGTCGCGGATCTACGGCTGTGTAGACGTCCACGCCACCTCCCCCCGCATCGAGGCGGTTTTGATTTCTTTTTCTTTTATTTTCTTTTTCTTTTCTTTTTCTTTTTCTTTTCCTTTATGGCCGGCCCCACCTCTCCATGAGGAGGGGGGCACGGTTTTCTAGAGGGGGGGCCGGTGGGCCCCCCCCCCCTCTTTGTGTTCGGGTAGCGGGTCCGGTGGGACCCGTTTACTTTGAGTTGGGCTGCGGCGCGCGAGCCGAGTTTGCATGCAGGCCGTTTGTGTGCGGGCCCAATTTCGCATGCGGGCCGTTGTGTGTGGGCCGAGTTGCGTATGTGGGCCGTTGTGCGTGGGCCGAGTTGCGCTTGTGGGCCGTTGCGCGTGGGCCACGTTTATGTGTGCGAGTCGGGTTCTCGACCCGTAGGCCGTTGGGTGCGGGCCTGTTTTACGTGTGCAAGTCGGGTTCGACCCGTGGGCTAATTTCGGTGCCCACACATAGATTGTGAAAATTGAGCGATATAATTAAATTTCTTGCTCGTTCACTAAAACCTTTAACACGTGGAGTACACAAGCTAAAAAATCATTATTGTACGTCCAAGTACCCAACAGAGCATCCACTACCAAAATTATTATCCTGAAATTTTGCTACTTCTTCTGCATGAAAACAGGAAGTACAGAGTAATATGGCAAGAAAATTGAATACACATGGGAAAGTGCGCAGCCAAAGATAGATAAAAGAACATAATGAATATATGGAGTAATAAAAAAGTTGCCTGCAATTGCTATAAGCAGAAAATAGTATCTTGTCTAGCCTGATGATACATGTTAAATGACTTAAATCGAATTCCCAACTACATAAAAAATTCAGAGAAGCATTCCAGTATAATACTATGATGTACTACAAGTAGTTACGATTTATAGGATTTTATGTGTGTAACATGGCTGCAACTATAGTTGAAAGGTAAGAGATATTCAAATGAAAGACAATAAGATTAAATGTGAGCCGCAAAGACTACCCTTGATATGAACTGGAACTTCATATCAACAAGAAGAAATGCTATGAACTGGAACTTCATATCAAAAAGAAAAAATGCAAGCAACAAGAAAAAATGGAGAGATACAAGAGGGGATGTAAGGTCTTTGTGAAGGATGTTATAATTAAGACAAGATTTTATTTCCATAGGGCAAGAACAAAGAAGACAATATTAAGAAAAATTGAACTAGCATTTTACTGCAGAATTACAACGAACTCTAGAAAAATGCAATGAATGGATGTGTTACAAAGTTATTCTTAAAAGAAGCGCCAAACTACAATAAATTATAAAGGAAAATGAACACAAAGAACAAATTAATTGCGATAGATAGAACTATCGTTAATTGGACCCATAAGAATACTACTATACACAAGACTTATCACAACTTTTGTGGTCGACCTTAGGTAGCCTTTTTTCCATTCAGTTTTATTAAGGGATACATATTGTGTACCCATATTTTCATATATGATGGCTTCCCCCTAGTATTTCATTACCCTTCTACACGAATTTGAATCTCTCTCTCTCTCTCTCTCTCTCTCTCTCTCTCTCTCTCTCTCTCTCTCTCTCTCTCTCTCTCTCTATACGTGTATTAATCGAAGCGCCAAAAAATGTTTCATCGTCCCAGACGGTTTCCCTCTCGCTCTCTCCTAAATTGAACCCACTAATCCCCATCCGAACCTTAGCCTACTTGGTACCCATTTTTGTCGTAGAATGCTTGGAAGAAAGAGGGTAGTAGTGGCGACCGATGGTCACGGCCATCGGCGGTTGTTTCTCAACGGGGCTTGCATCATTCAGTGGTTGTTGAAGGCATCGGGGGCGATTGGTGGCAGGTTTTTTTCCTGATTTCTTATTTCCTCTCTTTTCTCGTTTACTGGGCATTATGCAGATGAGTATGCCAACACACTCATCAATCTTTATACAAAATCAAGAAATGAATTAAAAACAACAGATGTGATTGAAAGAAATCGTGACTCGTCTGCATTCTAGAGTAGTGTAGCTAGATATTCACGGACTGCTTTGTAGAAATCGGCACCTCCTCAGCAACAGCTCACAGCAGTTCCATCGATTGCACTGCTAGACAAGGGGGGTAACTACAGCTCATTTCGTTATATTGATGAACATGTCTTTATTTTTACAGCCACCCATGAATTGGCCACTAGTATGCGAGTCGGAGGCTCGATGGTGGGCCACGTCTAATGGTCAAATAGGCTGGAAGATGGACACCGTTGGGGAAAGTGAAATATTGTGTGGTTCTTGCTTATGGCAACTGGGATACTTCCATAAGGAGTTCCACCGTCAGATCTGCTTAAATCTGAGTTTTTACCGTTAGATTGTTCAGATTGGGACTTCAGCCCATTTGTTTGCACCGGGATTTGTTTTCAACATTTGGAGACTTCAATTATTGGTTTGCATCGTTAGATATGTACGAGTTTGGTTCGATCGGATTATCAGTTCATAGGCTAGATGACATATTCTAGTGACAAACTTGTGGAGAATTGCTACTGGTTGAAAGTTGGTATTTCATGTTCTATGCAATATATTCTATAGTATCTGGTTTTGATCTTATTGTTAGATGCAGGTTTTCACTAAAACAGACATAGATGGTAATAGAAGAACAGAAATATGAAGAGAGGTTATGCGACTTCTCTGCTACACCAGACAGATCTTGCCCCCCCCCTCTCTCTCTCTCTCTCTCTCTCTCTCTCTTTGGGGCATGGATTCCAAAGTTGCCAACCCCTCTTTTATTTTATTTTATTTATTTTATTATTTTTCTTCTTTATGTGGGTTATTCCTCTATAAAAAGCCAACTGCAACTCTTTAAACCCTAATAAATGATATCGGTCTTTGAGAAAACAAAGGAAGAGAGCAACCATCTTCTACCTCGTAAAGATTTGGGTTCCTTTGGAGTGATTCCATCATGCCAAAGCGTGTCCGGATGATGCAAGGTCCAAATTTTATCTATTTTCACATTCTCTTATTCTCTGTTATTAATTTATGCATATTGTTTTTTGTTTTGGCATTCATTGTTAAATCCGAAATTAATCCCTTTGTCACCATTTAAAACCTGAAACCATTAGTTTTTCTTTGTATTTGATGAGTAAATTGATTATAAGTCGAGATCTGATTACCTGTGAAAATACACAACTCCCTTCTAAAAGGGAGTAGAGGTCAAATCGGCACGCGATGACCTAACCAATCGCTACCTCCAACAATCACCTTGGGCGGCTGGCACCAACAACTGATGGGGATTAACAGCATGATGAGCACCAAATGAAGACCTACGAGCGTCGTCATCATAGATCAGAGCTGCAGTCGGCATCAGAAAGATCCATATTCGACACCGTTTGATGGATTTTATTTTATTGGGCTATGGGATGTAAGGGCCGATATTAGTTATTGGGCTTTATTTTATTTTATTTGGATGAAAGGACTTATCAAAGCAACCCCATAACCTGACTTAAGTCGAAAGTTATTTGGGCACCCCAAGTTATCCCAAAGAGAGAGATGTCGCGGGTATTATTTTCGGACGTTTCATCCATCAGTGTGTGTCCTCTCTCTTTATCGCTCTCTCTCTCTCTCTCTCTCTCTCTCTCTCTCTCTCTCTCTCTCTCTCTCTCCTATCACCTCTATCTTATCTCTATCTCTATCTCTATCTCTATATCATCTATAAAAAGACATGTATTATGCTTTTAAGAAATATATATTATGCTATTTTGAAATAAAGAAATCCCTTTTGCTGTGATTGTCGTGATTGCATTCTTCTAGTGGATCCGAGAATTCTCCAGGGTGCAAGCCTTTGAACTGGAGTAGTCCGGTAGTTATCGTTATCGTCCGGTGAGTTCATTCCAACATTCGTATCTTTTTTTTGTGTAATTTATGGATTGTGATTTCATTGAAAGCAAGAAACCATCAACAACCATCCATCCAAACCGAAAATCTGTAGAAACCCTAAACTTGAAACCTTAAAACCTTCATAACTTTTTCGAAACCGACTCGATTTAATTGAAACCAATTCACATAGATCCCTCCATCAGACCTACACACTCCTAGGCCAAAAGCCCCAACTCTGAAACCCGAATTGAACCCTAATTTCAGAGATTTTCCAAATCTTGAAACACAGTCCAGATTTGGTAAGACCTTGAGATCTCCACAACCGACCGTCAGTTCTAGCCCAAATTTGGGCCACAACCTCTCCTCATCCATACCTAGCACCATGTCGAATTTCATCGCCATTGGAAAAACTAAACAATGTAAAAAAATGAAAATACCCTTTACTGTCCCAAATACTGCACTTGTCCAAAACCCTTCAGAATCTTCTTTTAGACTTTGCTATCGTGCAGTCTTCTCCTGTGTCTCATACAGGCATCCGCATAGAGAACTGTTAAAGGTTTCATTATATTAATCCATCTAAAACCAATGTTGTTAGAGCCGAACCGGAGTGTGAACCGGTTTGGGTACCGGTCCGGTTCGACTGGCCAGTCTAGTCCGGTTCACCGGTCTGAATAATTTAAAATTTAAAACTATTTAATTAAGTTGAGAAAATTGTAAAAATTATTTTAATTAGAGAAAAAATACGGAAAAATTATGAAAAATGAGGTTATTAAAAAATAAAAATAGAGGTTATTAAAAAAGTGAGAGAGAGAGAGAGAACCCAAAAAAAAAAAACCTACATTCATGATCTCAGTCAGCCCAACACAGTGAACACAGAGAGAGAGAGAGAGAGAACCCCAAAAAAAAAAAACCTACAGAGTACAGACTACAGTCATGATCTCAGTCGGCCCAAGCCGCCCAACATAGTGAACACAGAGAGAGATAGTGAGAACCCAAAAAAAAAAGGTTCAGACTTCAGTCGGCCCAACAGAGAGAGAGAGGGGGGGGAGTACCTGGGTCCTGGAGTGCGGGGTGGCCGGCTGAATTGCAGTCGGCCTCAAGGTGTGGGATGATCGACAGGCCCGGCAGGGAGAACGAAGTTCAACGAACGGGAGACGGAACATCGCGCAGGTCGGGGTGAGATGAATCGCGAGGGTTTTGATCCTATTAATAGGCTGAGTGAACCGCCCGGTTCAGTCAAGCTGTCAGCCGCCCGGTTTGTTGCCTAAAACCGCCCGGTCCAGCGGTTCGATCCCGGTTCAAGTTCCTGGAGCAGTCCGATGTACAGCCGGACCGTTCAGCCTGCCGGTTGACCGGTTTCCGGTCCGGACCGGCCCATCCGGTCCGGTTTTAACAACATTGTCTAAAACATAACTGTGTGAACTTCCCGCGCCTAGCACGAAGTACGATGCGTACTACATGGGAGTCGTGTTTCAAGTTGAAAGTCTATCGGTTATTCAAAGGCTCTCAAAGGAAAGATCTTTACTATGATATATCGACTGCTTGAAATATCTGCATTGTCGAAGAAGTTTACTTGTTTTTCATTATTTCTTAACTTCTAGTAAAATATGTTAATCTCGAACATTGCTTGAATCATTCATGTTAGAAGCATTGCCCTAGGATTAGATCTAGAAAATCTGTCATTCTTGCTTGCTTGAATATAGATCTAGGTTGCAAACTTGCATTCATTCTACATCATTAAACCTAGATTAGTTGTTCAGTTTGTCTTGCATCAGAGGTGGTGTCAGAGCTTAGGTTAGAACCTATGGCAACTAGATCATGATTATCTTATAGGATAACTAGGACGAATGAACAGAGAGGCGAGCTATTGGATCAAGTCTGTCAAAGGATAGTAAACCTAGAAAGTAAGTTGGATCAAATGAAAACTCACCTAACTTAGTTAGAGACACCTGTTGTCCAAGTCCCTCCGAATGCAATATCTAATGCCCCACCTAGGAATGGCCATAAATGTTCTCTGAAACACTGTGATGCACTTAATCAATCTTCATGTAGGCGAGCGCTATCACGACTCAGCAGAACCGTAGTTACATGTAATTTCTCATACACCGGTTTGAACAAACAAATTAAGTCAACAAAGGTGAGACCCCGCAGGCGGTAACAACCTGATTGTCCAGAAACTTTGATCTTTGTAGATCTACCCATAGATCTACATTCTTACAAAATTTCGCTTTGATCCGATATCTGGATCTAGATTAAACGGTTTTGCTAGCTTCTACGAAGAAATTCATGAACATCTCTTTTCAGCTTTCTGATTCCGGAGCCGTCTTTAGACTCCTTCAAACCTTTCATTATTAAAAACACATCGCCTTTAGCAAATGCACAACCCTTTTTCTGCATCCACATCTTTGCATACCCAAAGGTCTTACATGGGGCATACATGCGAGTCCAAGATCGCAACCATCAATGCTTTGAGATCGCTCATTATTGGTTTGGAAAGTTACCACGTTAACACGAAGTCCGATGAGGCTACAAAGTCAGCCTATTGTTTCACTAGCTTTCAAGAAGCCAAGGTGAACTAAGGGAAAGAAATACACATCATATATCTCTTTGTTGAAATATCTAATTCTGTATAATTTGATGCTTAGATAATAATAAGCATTGCTTATATTCATCTTGGATATTAGCCATTGCATACATAGTTGCATTAGAATCTATTTGTGTCAAATCGAGGTTGTAATAGGTTTTGATCATCGCATATAGATAGGATTTCCATAATTGGTGCTTATTGTCCTAAAATTTTTGTTAAGTGTTTTGAGTCTCAATGAATAACCCTAGGTATTTAGTGTTGTCCTGCAACTTCGTCATCCGTCACTTGCACAAAAGAGAGGTTCATGAAAGCTTTTTGGCCCTGGCACATAGAAGGTCATGATGGTCTTCCCCTTGGTGCCATATGGAGCCCCTTCTCGCACAGTTTTGTGCGACGGACAAAGAAAATAAATTCATATGCATTACACGAGGTGAGTAACTAGTAAAAGATAAATCTTATGTCGTCTTGTATAAAAAGACTAGTAATGCCCGTGCCTGTCGACATGAACACACCTTCGGCGACAACACCTGCTTCTGGAGGCCCGCCCCAACTGACCAGCGATCCCGACCCCACCACCGGCCACTGTCAAGACAATAACCGGCACCTAAGCGGCTGCCGAAACAGACGGCCCTGCCCAAACGGACTGGCAAACTCAACACTACCACCGGCCAACGTCAAGACCGTCACCGCCACCGTCGAGACCTGTTAGCACGGTAGCGGCCGCCTTCGGTGGCAAACACAATCGGTCACCTTTGGTTTCAACACACACCTTGAACGACGACAACACCCACCCCTGGCATCCTCGTCCCGGCGGACCGGTGACCCTGACATCACCATCACTGGCCATTGTCGAGACAGTCACCACCACCTAAACGGCCACCTTCGGGGGCAACACCAAGCTCCGGCATCCCCGCCCTGACAGACCGGCGACCCCAACACCACCACCACCACCACCAGCCACCGTCAAGACAGTCACTGCGGCCGCGGCCACCAACGAGAGAGAATATGTGTGACAGAGGAATAGGTGAAATAAGAGCACGAGATGGTTTATATAATAGGACCAATCGTAATTCCTCACAACTTTTTTCCTAAATGGCAAAGTACCTCTTTTAAATACTCTTTCACTTTCTTTATGTATATGTGTGAGTGTGGAGAGAGTGAAATGAGAGAGGATATATTTAAAAGGGGTTTTTACATAAAAATCTCTATAGTATAGATTTCTTTCTCCCCTCCCAAGTGAATCGCACTCACAGTAACACTCAGAATCAATCATGGCCGGCACTTATCCCCTCAGACAAAGATGAACGGCCGGATATATCTCGCTAAATGTCTACCGTCGTGCTTTATTATATAGATATTTTTCATTAAGAAATTAAAAATCTAATTGTTAACATTCGTTTTGGTAAATATTGTGCCACTTATACTCCATACTTGCCAGAATTGCATGCTCAGTGGTGCACCAAAGTATTGTTATATAGACAACTAAAAATGAGAACTTAAAGGGGTTGATCTAACAAAAAGGAATATCTAAACACTAATTTCTAGACAAATCACAAATCTTGAGGACTAACCCAAATGAATAAATCCAAATATTGTACCGTAACTGATGTAGGTATCAAAAAGGTACATTACAATCTTGAATCACATCGCAACCCTTAATCAACAACACTAGAGTGAATCTTCAGTATAGTGCGTAAATCAACTCAAAACGATGGAATAGTACATGTGGAGTGAAAATCAAGAGGTCGAGGATGGCTCCGATATTGTTGACCCAATAGATGAGTATCGACACAACTAAGAAAGATATAGTGTTCCTGTGCAATATCCACCACGCAAAGTTTTGTTATCAGATATGTTGGTGATCGCACATAAGATAATTATGAAACTAACATCCTTACTTAAATCCTTTTGATTTCTGTACTCTATCTGAAAGAACCAAGAAATCACATTGCCTAAAGCATGATCAGATGTATCGCAATTGTCGATCCAAAGTCCTTGATTCATGAAACTAATGGATTGATTGCAATAAGTTGCAACATCAACACTAGCAAGTACTCATGATCCAACCGTAGACAAAAGGGATGAAGATGCTTCACTCAGATCTCTTGGGCAAGATCCACACAGCGGAAGCAATTAATGTAATCCATTGTATAGTAGGATTAGGCCGAGGTGTAGGGTTTAGATCAAGTCTAGTTTTTCTTTTTCCTGATTTGAGACCAATAGAAAAGTCATTTAGGTGCTCAACTTAGTCTAAAAGGCTATATCATATATGTATGTATGTGTGAAAAAATATATTATAATTTCAGTTTCGAGATTGGAATTAATGAACTAGGATTTTAGTTCTGTCTTCTCCTTCTACTCTCCATTTGCATACTCTCACCTTAGTGCACACCCTTTTCATGTATTTTATTGTTGTGGCATTTTAACCCCTTTATTGATTTTTGGGGTATCCACATCGGATTGTGAGTAATGAAAAGGAAATTCTCGCAATGAGTGTTTGGCATGAGGAACTGCTATTCCACTTAAACCTCATCCGGAAGAGGGTATTCCTATGAATTACTATTTCTAATGTAATTCGATGACTCAGCATTCCGACTAGCATAGAAACGCACGGAGTGATAAAATATCGTTCTCAAGCTGTTTATTCCACTGAAACAAAAAATATCCGTTAGTTTTAAAATATGGAACTGGGAATAGAAACAGACGGTTCCGGAACGATGCCAAACACCCCCGAAGTTTCCCCAAAAAGGAATAATTGGCGAAAGAGAATTCATAAAGCCCACCCCAAATAAATTAAAGGGACAAGCTTGATTGCCATGGTTGGGTTTATAATTAAGGGGAATCTTTTGCCTTAATAATTAAGGAAAGGCCTAGGATGCTTTGTCCTGAACAATTTTGTCCTGCTAATCATATGCACAGCACTTCTTTCTGAAAAGTGTGAGTGGATTATTATCAAAGAAAAGGATCCAAACAGGACAACTAAGACATATATAAAAATTATACATGTGACTCATGTGTTTCATGTATCTCGTACAACCAACAAAGTTTAGCATTCTAGCAGTCATCCTGAAAATATGCAAGCAACTCATGAAATAGAAATATTCAAGCCATCACCATCAATCTCTTTCGATCTGAGGCAATAAACGATAGACAAATAACAAGGATAAACAACAGACACTCACTAGAAATGGTCGACCTATCAATTCCAAGTTCATCAACTGTCCTGGACAAAACGAAACAACAAGGTTCCATCAAAGGATATGGATCTAAATTAATATAACCAAGAAAAGGCGTGATTAAAGAAGATAAGAGAAAGAAAGTATACTTAAGATGCAATTCTTTTATAAACTTTAACTCCTCAATCTCAGAGACAATGGAAACACCGCAGCAGACAGCATTTTCCCCAGCCTAAGCAACAAACATGGGATTTCACATCAAAATTCCTCCCATAACTAAGCTAGACATATAACCAACGGGCAGAATATCATGTGGAGAGGAAATGGATATGTACCAGCAGGATCTTATTAGTCGTCTTCCCCATGGCTGAGAGGACAATCACTGGCCTCTCTTCGGGAAATTTAAGAATGAGGCTAGCAACCTCCCTCATCCTGTCAGCCGAAGCTACCGACGACCCACCAAACTTCATCACGATGCTCAGCTGCGCGGCATTTCCCTTGGCGCCCTGCCTTACTGTCTCATCCTTCTCCACGACGGCAGAAACCCCACTCTCGCAGCAGACCCTCATCCCTCTCCCCCTCCCACATGCCCCCACATTCCTCCTGCGGATAAACCTCGCAGAGGACTCACTCAACGGGGTCGAAAAGAATGCGAGAGAACTCAGTGGATCCCTCCCCGGCCCGGTATAATGAGCTCGGACACCGAACTGGAGCGCCACCGCCATGTTTCAAGATCCAAGACCGTTCCTTTCTGCAAACAGCATCCGAAATAGATCAATATCAACAAAATGATAGCTGCTGGAAATCTTCAAAACAAGCCCGAGCCATTTGCAGTGATTTCGCGAAAAGAAATTGAGCCATTCCACCAATTGCGTCGATATGGAACGAGATCCAGAGATCTCACAACGATTATAGGGGCTAGAGCCGAGATTGGTGATGATCTGAAAGTACAGAGAGGATTATACGGATCGAACCTGGAAATCGAGAGGAGAGCGCTAGGGTTTGCGTGCGTTTCCCCCGCTCCTCTCGTCTCCCCTTCCGTCAGAAGCCGGAGCTCCGACGGAGCGCGAGGAGAGAGAGGAATGGAAGGAGGGAGTACGAGATTTGAGCGGCGGCGCCCCGTTAGAAGGGCGGGTATTGCTCAATAAATAGCGCGCTGGAGAAACCAGACGGACACAATAAACGTGGACGGTGGACCCGAGTGAGCCGCCATTGGTCGCATTTGAGGCTATTTTGAGCCTCTGCAGTACCGAAGTTTTGTCCGCCACTCGGGGGCGACAAAGTATTTCTGCGGGTCAGCAGAACGCAGCGCGTACCTTCGCTCCACAGGACCACAACTAGGGCTGGCAATTTCGGACCCGACACGACCCGACACGAAGTTAACGGGTCTGGGTCTGGGCTAAACGGGTTCGGGTCGTAAACGGGTCGACACGATAGACCCGTTTAATAAACGGGTCGGGTCCGAGTTTAGGGTCTGGACACGATAGACCGGGAAGACCTGTTTAGTATTCAACAGGTCGGGTCGGGTCTGTTAGCTACAAGTGAAATATCTCACCTAAAAAATTAGATGATATAAAACTTTCAACAAGATTAAATCAATTCTATAATGCTAGAAATAAAATATTATGTTAATCATGCAATGACTAATAAAGATAGGATTAAGATCTCATGAATATTTGTATATTTATTATGCTAGAATAAAAAGATTGAATATTAGATATATAGTTGTTAGTTGACTATGATCTAGGATGTCTAATTTACAAAATAGAGAAATCAAAAATAGAGTTTGGATGGAGCTTATTGTTGGGAATAATCCCATGGTAGAGTCTCGTAGCGAAAACGATTTTGCACGGAACGTCGCTCTCGGATCTCTGAGTACCTCCGAAGAACGACCCTCCTCCTTCTACGAAACTCCACGCGAGGAAGACGAAGTTGCAAGCGGGAAAGTAGAGAGAGATCAGAGAGAGAACTAGAGAGATGAGAGAGGGAGGGGGTTCGGTTTTGGCATCCATATGGCCGGCCCCATATGGTCCCTTATATAGGGCCGGCCTACCCCCTTGGATAAGGATCCAAGGGGATAAGAACCTCCCACAATTATCTCTCCATTATCACCATTTTATCTCTTCTTCTATTTATCTGTTTTTCCACTTTTTAGGGCTTGTTTTGACCGTTTCAAAGCCCTATCCCTATCTATATGGCCGGCCCTATAGATGAGGGATTCTCATCCCTACAACATAGGGCCGGCCCTAGTATGGTCTCCCACTGCTAGGGTCGACCATAAGTGAGGTCCGGCAGAGTGAGTTTTTTATCAAAACGCCCTGATGCCTCAATTTGACCATTTCTAGTGTGCGAGACCTAGCGGCCACTACTTAAGTGATCTTTACTAGTTACTTTACTATTAACTGAGGCCACCGGAGGGTGCCTCTAGTAAAGTCAACTAGTCAACTCGCAACATACCCCGGTGCATCGCACCTATACAGCGAAGTTCACTTATAGCTAGGGATTACTACCTGCGCCTCTGTACTAGTCTCGGGCATACCCTTTAGTACTCGCATGTAGTTACGCATCTACCATGCTCTAGTGCCAAGCACACACGGAGCGTATACTTCTTTCTTCCTCATAATGCTTATGGTGTTCCGAGGAGACGGTTCAAGAACGGTACATAATGTTGATAAGGTGGAACCATCAGGGACCGGGGTTCATGGCTTCCAACTCAAGCTCGATCGACACACTACCCGAGTGTACCATCGATCCTCTGAACTCGAGTTAATCTGCATGGCCACCTAGAGTGCGACGCAGGCTGCACTCTAATTCACCCGGACTTACTATGTTCTCCATCATACCCCTGCTCTCCGCTTAGTAGTGGCAAACACGTTGTCCCTCCACTTGATGCCATGATTCACTTCGAGCGGTGGAGACTACCGTCAGACTCGAATAATCATATGACTTGGTTCCTTCCAGGTTGACTTATACATCGTACCTCTGATTACCCCGTCGAGTAATCAAACCCGGTCAACAGTCAAACTGATGACCACCAGGCCTGGGTTTGGTACAGTGTAAGTCACACCAAGGAACGCACTTCCCTTCAGGGGTGTGGATAGCCTGCAGGAGTGACACGCTAATGCAACGCCAGCCGGGTAACCCAGTACAGCGTGGTTTTGGATCACTGCATACGAATCCTCACACATTGGTGCGCCAAAGCACCACGCAACTGGTTAGTCCATCAGACGTGGCTCCTCAGGGTTTAGGACCGTTTTACCCTAAGCAGAAATATGGCTTAGTGTACCAGTGTCTGCTCACTGATCTGTACACCGTGTTTGTTCCGTTCAGCCACAGACACTATGCCTGGTGATGACCATGGTGAAGACTTCCCATGAACTGTCATCACCAACAGCTTATCATGATGAGGCGACTGACCTGATCATAGCTGCGAACTGATTTAGATTATATGGGACCAATCCACTCAGTCTTTAACTTAGTGGACTACCATATAACCATGGCTCTCTGTTCTTCAAAGAACACGTAATTATGTTACGTACCTATATGCATCTTATATAATAACTATCAATCTTTATTAGTGTAACACCTATGGTGTTAGATTTGAGAATAATAGAAACCCTCAATGGCTAGTTTCGTCTTTTTACAGCCAGACTTTTTTTTTGAGCTTTTTCCCAATAAATGGATCGTAAACCTATGAGATGTTTTACGTTCACATTCTCCGTAACTTCGAGCATGTCACGATGGTGCGTTCCGTGCATCGATCATGTGTATGCGCAGCCAGTTTCGGCAGCCCGGCAGGTAAACCCTAGAAAAACGATAATTGGTCGATAGTTGTAGCTATTTTGTTTCTTGCAAGAGATTGGGTGATCGGATCATAAAGAATCAGGATACGTTAGATGGGGCTCTGAGAGAGCCTTCCAATGAGCCTATGTTAGGGTCGATCCGACACCCGGGTGAATAGTTATTGCTATTTTAAGTTTTGGAGTCTTTCCTTCTTTTTGGGAAATCCAGAAGTCAGAAAATTATGTACCAAGCGCTAACGCATTCGCGTTGACAAGACCTTTCCAACGAATCCTCTCGGGCCCTATTCCGACTTCCGGTTTGATAGTTACGGGTGATTATTCTTTTCAGCCCGGTTGATGGACGAATCGCACCCGGATTCCAACCAAGCCCGGTTCAGGGCTCGGGACCGAGCCCGACTAGCCCTAGAGATTGCCTCCCGGTCTCCTAGCATAATTTTAGGTCTCTTGACCTCCCTTCCCATTTATTTTAATCCGAAATTCGGATGGGAATGATCGGGTAAGATTTGGGGATGATAAACCCTATCTTTCTTATCTTTATCCCCTCCCGCTAAGGCCTTTACCGACCCTATCCGCCCAGCCCATCTCACCATATCCACAACAGCCTCCCCCCTCTATAAATAGAGAGAGAACGTAAGAGAGAGAGAGAGAACGGGAGAGAACTAGAGAGAGAAAGGAGGGAGAGAAGAAGATAGAGACCAAGGGAGAAGAGAGAGGAGCAGCCGCAGCCCCCTCCGAGTACCTCCCCCGAATCCGGCGAACCACCCAGGTCAGCCCTCCCCCCTTCCCACCTCCTCTCTTCCGTCCGAACAAACCGAACCCGGCCACCTCCGGCCACGCGCAGTCGGACCTCCAACCCGACACCCCACCCGCCTCCCTTGCCGCGGCCCACACGGGCGGACACCGCCGCCGCGCCGAACCCTCCCCGGCTACCTCCGACCTCCGACCAAGCCCCGCGCGAACCCCCCTCCGGCCGAGCTCTTGGGCTCCGACGACCGCTCCGGCCGCCTCCCCCTGCGCCTCCTCCGTGGGGGTGGTGCGGGAGAGGCCGGCCGAGCGCTCGCCGGCGCTCCAGGCCGCCCCTCCCGCCGGCCGCCGGCGCGCAGGAACCCCCCCCCCATGGCTGGTTTCGGTCTCGTGGAGAAGAAGGAGAGGGGGGGGGTAGAATGGTAACTTCCCAGGTTTTAATTTAACCCTGATCCCGATCCGTTTAAACCCTGAACCCGACCCGACTTCCCACTGCAGACCCGACCCGACCCGACCAAGAGCAGTGAACCGGTCTGGTTCACTTGAACCAGACCCATGAACCAGTCGATTTTGGTTTGACTGCCATTTCTCCGTCCGAACTCGGAATTGGACGAAACCAGCGCCATTTCGACCGGCTCGGAAAATACTACCTGTTGACCATAGTATAGAATAGTAATTGTACTGTTTAATACCCTGTTTTATCCTTTGACCTGATATTATCGCGGTACCGTGGTTTGACCGCCGTTTCATCGTCCGAACTCGGATTCGGACGAAACCAGTGGCATCGTGCTCAGAATATGGAGTCCTACCTATTAAACCTAGAATATAACCTTAGAACCCCTTCTACCCTAGCAACCAAGCCATGCGATCGGTTTCACCGGTTCTACGTGGTTTGACCCGAAACCATCCGACCGAAGTCGGATTCCAGCGAAACTGGAACCATCGGAAAGGGTTCTTCGAGCCCGACTCGATGAGTAGGTTTAGCTTCTGATTATTTGATTGACCTAGTATGGTTTAGGTTTGAGTTCTTCAGTCGTACGAATTTGTGTGCCGTCGACTCAATGTTGGTCCCCTATCGAGGGTGCCCGACTATCCTTGGCATAGAACCCTCGTCGTTGATTCTTCTGTTTTAATCGATAGCATTGTGATTTGGATCTGTGTTTGTTATCAGACCATGATTATGGTGATCCAGCGGAGACGGATCAGAGGCAAGTAGCAGGAGTCGTGTGCGATCGACAACCAGGTGACATCTACTACCCTTGCGTGGTCTTTAATAGTGGGAAATGAGATTGACTAAGGGTAGGTGTCCATGACACTGCATGCGGGCCCCGCCGGGCATCGTCGCATGTGGTCAAGTGGACCCCGCCTTGCATGCGGAGTCGCGAGTCCGGCGACGCATGCTTAAAATATTAATAAAATAATAATAATGATTGCTTTTGATTGTATGGACACCGTAATTAAGATTCCCTTAAATTAAACAATAAATTGAATAACTAATAATTATCGGGACCCACCCTCCTGAGAGGAGTATGGCAACCCTCGCACATGGGTCACTGGGATGAGTGTTTTACTTTATTGATTTATTATGTTGCATTGGTTGCGAGAGCAGTACGGGACCAGGGGTAAATTGTTGGAAATTGATAAATATTAAATAGACTTTTTGTACCTTCATTGTATATGTTGAAAGATGTTATATATGTGAATCTACCTGGTTAGAAGGTAGGGACCCCGTGCGCGCAAGGGCCGTGAACCACCCTGCGCGTACAGCCGAAGTTAAGTAGGTTAGGGGTCACGGGCAAGGGTTGTGGTAAAGCCAATAGGAGGTGCCCTCGAGTAGGGATTGGCCTAGCAACCCCGTCCCGGGGAGTTGAAGTCCCCATAGTAAAGCAAGTTGGGCGGTAGAGCTCCACCGTGAAAGACGGGAAATCCCTTATGATCATCTGGGTGACTAGTGCATGGTGTTGGTGGATGCACGGCGAGAGAGTTGGCCCTCTACATCGAAATAAAAGGCCCTATAGTAATGCCCGACCGGGGGCAGGATGAACAAAATATCCGGGGTTCACATTTTGATAGTGTGTGTTTTATCTGTATATGAATTTAGAATTGTATGACTGTTTACATGATGACTTCGTGACTTTATCTGAACGTCTTATTTAATTTGTTCTTTAATGCTGTAGAACATTGAATGGACTTCATGTTAGATAACCTAGTGACAGTAGGAATTGCATGTGAATATAGACTACTGATAGGTTTAGGTATCATTCTGCAAACATTGATCATACTAGAACTGATAGATCTTATCCTAAATTATTTAGATTAGTTGTCTCATATTATTAAAGGCTATTAGGATGTCACTAGCCATTAATTTGGCTAATCTCCCAATTTCCTATTGGGGGCTACTCTTTCCCACGAGTAGGCTCAGTGCAGGTCCGGAGGCTCAGGAGTAGCAGTAGGAATCCAGAGGCGGAGTTAGAGTTGCAGTGTTACCTTTCTGCTTAGTACGACTGTTTTGTCGTCTTTCCTCTTTAAATATTGTAATTGTATTGGAATAAGTGTTTATATCGATTAGTTAGTGTTCTATGGTTGTAGTTGCAATGGTTCCAGCTGACTTCCTTTGGGTAGGCCTCTCCTCAAGGCCCCAAGCCTAGGATAGATCATGATGAAAATATAAATGCATATAAATGACTAAATTGATTTACCCTGTAGATAGGAACTCTAGACTGGTGCACCTGAGTGTTAAGGAGTGGATGAGACCACTTGGCTAGCCGTAGGAGGCTTGAGCCTCGTGCTCCCTCAGATAGACTCCTGTCAGTATGTAGTGGCACTGACTGGTCACACATACTGAGAGGATATGACTTTTGAAGGTCGAGCTGATTAGATAATGTCTTATCTCTATTGATATTTCTCTTCTTTTCTTTTTAATAAAAAAATGTTTTTCGAAAAATCAAATTTAAAAGATTCCCCTCTTGTTTCTCCCTCCTTCTTGTTTTTCATATTAGAGAGCGTAGAAGCCCTGTGAGAACCCAAATTGGTGTAATTAATTGACCAGACCCAAAACCCTCTTCCTTTTCTCACCTCACACCCCAGGGATCGGTCTTCAGATTTCTGGGGCGTGACAGCTGGTATCAGAGCTTAGGGATATGTTCCTAGGGGTTTCGTTAGGATGTGGTTCGTGTCTTGTGATTCTTTCTTCGGAAAGTTTAGTCTCTAGTGGTGTTATATTGTTTTCTAGAGATTGTATAGATAGTGAGTCGATAGAATTCTCGTAGTAGCTAGTGGTAGCATAGCGATTATTTCTAAGGATAAGGACCTAGGGTTAATCATACTTGGAGAACTGGTTTTGTTTAAGGAATTGATCTGTAACTAAGAACTGTCTATGATTGAGTTTTTGATTGATCGAGAATCGTGAATCAATCTATATATCGTATGAGTATTATTATATTTGAACTCTGATGTTCTATAATGTTTAGGTTTAGAGTTAGTCGTTGCAACTCGGGTGATAATTCTTAAGAATGAGCCACGTGGAACATCTTAACCAAGGGTGGTATTTCTTGATCTCTAAGCAGAAGTATAGTGTTTGAGTCTATATCGGAGTATAGGTTGGGAGTCTCCTAATATGGTTTCTTTTAGACTTTCTAGTGGTAAGGAGCTGACCAAGGACTAGATATTCAACTCTAGTTAGTAATTTGGTTGATTGGTTTTGGAATGGATGTATTTGAATATATCTGGAAGGATGTATATCCTTGATGGTTTATCTGGCATGGTTGTGAGGTTACTCTTTTGTTGGTTTTGTTATTTTTCGTTGACCCTAAGCGCTAGAAACCTAGTCAGTGTTTTAGGATTCCTTGATCTTTGTTGACCCTTAGTATTAGAAACCTAATCGGTGTTTAGGATCCCTTGATCTTCGTTGACCCTTAGTACTAGAGACTTAGTTGGTGTTTTAGGATTCCTTGATTCTTGTTGACCATTGGTACTAGAGACCTAGTTGGTGTTTTTAGGATTGTCCATTATCTCGATATAGGTGTAATAATTAAATTAGCTTTCTTGTTAAATCTCTCTGGTGTATGGTGGGTTATGATTAGTTTGGTGTAGAGCTTGTGTATTTTTTTTAATAGATCCTATGAGTAATGATGATGACTCTTGGGGATAGTAGTTTCAAGAAGTACACCAGGAGATGAAAATCTCAGGTGATAATTTGAATTTCCCATGGTTAATAGATTACTGGATACCTTGATAATGACTCTTGCGAAAGAGTACGCACTGTTCCTAGGGAACTTTGGCGGTGGATGATGATTGTCCGGTAGAGGACATACTGTGGCTATGCACTGACTCTTCGGAGGCTTTGGCAGTTTGTTTTGCAGTTCTTATTGGAACTCGCGGGAAAGAATGCACTGGCCAGTTGACAGTGACGTTAAGATAGAATTGAGATAATTGAGTACTAGAAAGATTTTAGCGACGATGTCAAATGGATTGCCTACGTTTATAAAATTTGGAAATACCTTATCAGTTGGACTCTTAAGAATAATCATTATTCTGCTGATTCACCTCGCTTTGTTTCTAATTATTATTCGATTCTAGTAACTTTTGTTTGCTTCAGTTTCTTTTGAGTGATTGCTTTTAGTTCTCATAATGTTAAGATTGTGCTAGTTCCCTCAGTTGTCCTTTTTCTAAGTTGTCTCTATTTGTCTCGGGTCCTTTATTCTTATTTTTGTATGGTTGCGAGGTTTCCGTCTAGCTATCTCGATGTTTAGTCTATGGTAGAATTTAGTACTTGGTATTGATCTGCTCAGTCGATATTAGTTGGCCATTAGTTTTCTAGTAGGTAGTTTTTCAGCCAACTCATAATAGTTCTGGTTTAGAATCGGTCCACTCGTCTTGGAGTGAGCCAATGAGATGACTATCTATTGTCAGAGTATAGCTATCTAGTTTGGACCCACTTGAGAAATAGATTTTTCGGGCATTTGTTCTTTAGTTCCTTGAGCAATATTGGTAGTTCGGTTAGTGTAGGTGTTGGTTTCATAGGAATCTTATAGGATTCTAGTTTAGTATTAGATACACGTTAGACATACTAGTTGAGACATCTCTTTTGTCAAATCATTCTGGAATGTGTACTTAAGCATATGTGTATGGGCGCATATGTGTAGTATACATTGCTATGATTGTAGAGTCGATACCAAAAGTATAAATTATATATGGGTGTATGGGCGCTCATATATATTGATATACCTTTTATATCGGTACTGACAATTGAGTGCTTCTTAAGTTTCTGAATCTATGAGTTTTGGTAGTTACCCTACCGAGGAGGACACCCCTCGGCGGTACTAATAAGGGGGATATGATGCCCCTTATCAAGGCAGGTTAATGATCAAAACTCATGATTTTGGTCAAATCCGTAATGCTTAGAATGTGAAATGGAAACCAAAACTCGTATTTGTGATGTGAGAATTTGGAGGTTCATTTCTATCCTAATAATTATGAGAGTCGATTCGTATAATGTTCAGGTTAGTAGAGAGAGTAGGATTGTGAGTAGTAGAGGGTCAGGGTTTTCTTTTAGTAAGATTTGGTGTAGTGACTTGGCTTTCTTATTGGCAGTGTTAGTGAGGATGTTTGCGCTTGTTGTAGTTAACTTTTCATTATTATATTATTCTTGTTTTGGTAGTAGAGATGAGTGGACTCGTATATATGGTTTTTGTAGTTGAATTTTCGGGACGAAAATTTCTTTAAGGTGTGTAGGTTGTAACACCTGTGGTGTTAGATTTGAGAATAATAGAAACCCTCAATGGCTAGTTTCGTCTTTTTACAGCCAGACTTTTTCTTTGAGCTTTTTCCCAATAAATGAATCGTAAACCTATGAGATGTTTTATATTCACATTCTCCGTAACTTCGAGCATGTCACGATGGTGCGTTCCGTGCAACGATCATGTGTATGCGCAGCCAGTTTCGGCAGCCCGGCAGGTAAACCCTAGAAAAACGATAATTGGTCGATAGTTGTAGCTATTTTGTTTCTTGCAAGAGATTGGGTGATCGGATCATAAAGAATCAGGATATGTTAGATGGGGCTCTGAGAGAGCCTTCCAATGAGCCTATGTTAGGGTCGATCCGACACCCGGGTGAATAGTTATTGCTATTTTAAGTTTTGGAGTCTTTCCTTCTTTTCGGGAGATCCAGAAGTCAGAAAATTATGTACCAAGTGCTAACGCATTCGCGTTGATGAGACCTTTCCAACGAATCCTCTCGGGCCCTATTCCGACTTCCGGTTTGATAGTTACGGGTGATTATTCTTTTCAGCCCGGTTGATGGACGAATCGCACCCGGATTCCAACCGAGCCCGGTTCAGGGCTCGGGACCGAGCCCGACTAGCCCTAGAGCTTGCCTCCCGGTCTCCTAGCATAATTTTAGGTCTCTTGACCTCCCTTCCCATTTATTTTAATCCGAAATTCGGATGGGAATGATCGAGTAAGATTTGGGGATGATAAACCCTATCTTTCTTATCTTTATCCCCTCCCGCTAAGGCCTTAACCGACCCTATCCGCCCAGCCCATCTCACCATATCCACAACAGCCTCCCCCCTCTATAAATAGAGAGAGAACGTAAGAGAGAGAGAGAGAACGGGAGAGAACTAGAGAGAGAAAGGAGGGAGAGAAGAAGATAGAGACCAAGGGAGAAGAGAGAGAAGCAGCCGCAGCCCCCTCCGAGTACCTCCCCCGACTCCGGCGAACCACCCAGGTCAGTCCTCCCCCCTTCCCACCTCCTCTCTTCCGTCCGAACAAACCGAACCCGGCCACCTCCGGCCACGCGCAGTCGGACCTCCAACCCGACACCCCACCCGCCTCCCTTGCCGCGGCCCACACGGGCGGACACCGCCGCCGCGCCGAACCCTCCCCGGCGACCTCCGACCTCCGACCAAGCCCCGCGCGAACCCCCTCCGGCCGAGCTCTTGGGCTCCGACGGCCGCTCCGGCCGCCTCCCCCTGCGCCTCCTCCGTGGGGGTGGTGCGGGAGAGGCCGGCCGAGCGCTCGCCGGCGCTCCAGGCCGCCCCTCCCGCCGGCCGCCGGCGCGCAGGAACCCCCCCCCCCCCATGGCTGGTTTCGGTCTCGTGGAGAAGAAGAAGAGGGGGGGGGGGGGTAGAATGGTAACTTCCCAGGTTTTAATTTAACCCTGAACCCGATCCGTTTAAACCCTGAACCCGACCCGACTTCCCACTGCAGACCCGACCCGACCCGACCAAGAGCAGTGAACCGGTCTGGTTCACTTGAACCAGACCCGTGAACCATTCGATTTTGGTTCGACTGCCATTTCTCCGTCCGAACTAGGAATTGGACGAAACCAGCGCCATTTCGACCGGCTCGGAAAATACTACCTGTTGACCATAGTATAGAATAGTAATTGTACTGTTTAATACCCTGTTTTATCCTTTGACCCGATATTATCGCGGTACCGTTGTTTGACCGCCGTTTCATCGTCCGAACTCGAATTCGGACGAAACCAGTGGCATCATGCTCAGAACATGGAGTCCTACCTATTAAACCTAGAATATAACCTTAGAACCCCTTCTACCCTAGCAACCAAGCCATGCGATCGGTTTCACCGGTTCTATGTGGTTTGACCCGAAACCATCCGACCGAAGTCAGATTCCAGCGAAACTGGAACCATCGGAAAGGGTTCTTCGAGCCCGACTCGATGAGTAGGTTTAGCTTCTGATTATTTGATTGACCTAGTATGGTTTAGGTTTGAGTTCTTCAGTCGTACGAATTTGTGTGCCGTCGACTCAATGTTGGTCCCCTATCGAGGGTGCCCGACTATCCTTGGCATAGAACCCTCGTCGTTGATTCTTTTGTTTTAATCGATAGCATTGTGATTTGGATCTGTGTTTGTTATCAGACCATGATTATGGTGATCCAGTGGAGACGGATCAGAGGCAAGTAGCAGGAGTCGTGTGCGATCGACAACCAGGTGACATCTACTACCCTTGCGTGGTCTTTAATAGTGGGAAATGAGATTGACTAAGGGTAGGTGTCCATGACACTGCATGCGGGCCCCGCCGGGCATCGTCGCATGTGGTCAAGTGGACCCCGCCTTGCATGCGGAGTCGCGAGTCCGGCGACGCATGCTTAAAATATTAATAAAATAATAATAATGATTGCTTTTGATTGTATGGACACCGTAATTAGGATTCCCTTAAATTAAACAATAAATTGAATAACTAATAATTATCGGGACCCACCCTCCTGAGAGGAGTATGGCAACCCTCGCACACGGGTCACTGGGATTAGTGTTTTACTTTATTGATTTATTATGTTGCATTGGTTGCGAGAGCAGTATGGGACCAGCGGTAAATTGTTGGAAATTGATAAATATTAAATAGACTTTTTGTACCTTCATTGTATATGTTGAAAGATGTTATATATGTGAATCTACCTGGTTAGAAGGTAGGGACCCCGTGCGCGCAAGGGCCGTGAACCACCCTGCGCGTATAGCCGAAGTTAAGTAGGTTAGGGGTCACGGGCAAGGGTTGTGGTAAAGCCAATAGGAGGTGCCCTCGAGTAGGGATTGGCCTAGCAACCCCGTCCCGGGGAGTTGAAGTCCCCATAGTAAAGCAAGTTGGGCGGTAGAGCTCCACCGTGAAAGACGGGAAACCCCTTATGATCATCTGGGTGACTAGTGCATGGTGTTGGTGGATGCACGGCGAGAGAGTTGGCCCTCTACATCGAAATAAAAGGCCCTATAGTAATGCCCGACCGGGGGCAGGATGAACAAAATATCCGGGGTTCACATTTTGATAGTGTGTGTTTTATCTGTATATGAATTTAGAATTGTATGACTGTTTACATGATGACTTCGTGACTTTATCTGAACGTCTTATTTAATTTGTTCTTTAATGCTGTAGAACATTGAATGGACTTCATGTTAGATAACCTAGTGACAGTAGGAATTGCATGTGAATATAGACTACTGATAGGTTTAGGTATCATTCTGCAAACATTGATCATACTAGAACTGATAGATCTTATCCTAAATTATTTAGATTAGTTGTCTCATATTATTAAAGGCTATTAGGATGTCACTAGCCATTAATTTGGCTAATCTCCCAATTTCCTATTGGGGGCTACTCTTTCCCACGAGTAGGCTCAGTGCAGGTCCGGAGGCTCAGGAGTAGCAGTAGGAATCCAGAGGCGGAGTTAGAGTTGCAGTGTTACCTTTCTGCTTAGTACGACTGTTTTGTCGTCTTTCCTATTTAAACATTGTAATTGTATTGGAATAAGTGTTTATATCGATTAGTTAGTGTTCTATGGTTGTAGTTGCAATGGTTCCAGCTGACTTCCTTTGGGTAGGCCTCTCCTCAAGGCCCCAAGCCTAGGATAGATCATGATGAAAATATAAATGCATATAAATGACTAAATTGATTTACCCTGTAGATTGGAACTCTAGACTGGTGCACCTAAGTGTTAGGCAGTGGATGAGACCACTTGGCTAGCCGTAGGAGGCTTGAGCCTCGTGCTCCCTCAGATAGACTCCTGTCAGTATGTAGTGGCACTGACTGGTCACACATACTGAGAGGATATGACTTTTGAAGATCGAGCTGATTAGATAATGTCTTATCTCTATTGATATTTCTCTTCTTTCCTTTTTAATAAAAAAATGTTTTTCGAAAAATCAAATTTAAAAGATTCCCCTCTTGTTTCTCCCTCCTTCTTGTTTTTCATATTAGAGAGCGTAGAAGCCCTGTGAGAACCCAAATTGGTGTAATTAATTGACCAGACCCAAAACCCTCTTCCTTTTCTCACCTCACACCCCAGGGATCGGTCTTCAGATTTCTGGGGCGTGACAATTAGACCAAAACATAAAGTTTTACAAGCTTAGAACACATCAATCCTAACAATCTCCCACTTGGTCTAGCGTAGCAAAACGGTTTTGACTCCCATCGCATCCACATGTCGCTCGAATGCCTTGATAGGTATTGCTTTGGTGAATGATCAGCAACATTATCTATAGATGCAATCAGTATCACCGCTACTCGCCCTTGCTTTTGAAACTGCCGAATCAAGTGGAATTTGCGCTCGATGTGCTTCCCCTTTTGGTGATGTCTTGGCTCCTTTGCTTGCGCTACTGCCCCACTATTATCGCAGTAAAGCACAATAAGTAACTGGGCCTCTGATACGCACCCCAAATCCATAAGGAATTTCTTGAGCCATACCGCCTCTTTGGCTGCCTCGCACGCTGCAACGTACTCAGCCTCTGTGGTAGAGTCCGTGATGTATTTCTGCTTCACACTCTGTCAGCTAACCGCTACTCCTCCTAACATAAACACAAAACCTGATGTCGGATTTCTGGATTACAAATCTGACATAAAGTCAGAATCTGTATATCCAATCGGCGTCAGTTCTTGTGCAGTGTAAACCAACTCATAATCCCTTGTTCTACGAAGGTACTTGAGTATACACTTCACAATTGTCCATTGATCTGGACCCAGATTCGACTGAAACCGATCCATCATGCCTACTGCGAAATAGATATCTGGCCTTGTACAATGCATAGCATACATTAGACTACCTAATGCCGAAGCATAAGGTATCTTCTGCATACCTGCTCTCTCCTCAAGTGTCTTAGGACATTGATCCTTAGACAGTTTTATGTCATGTTTAAATGGCACAAAACCCTTCTTGGAGTTTTGCATGTCAAACCTAGCCATAACCTTATCTATATACGCGGCCTGTGACAGCGAGAGAATACTGTTCTGGCGATCTCATGTTATCTTGATCCCCAAAACATAACTCGCTTTACCTAGGTCTTTCATATCGAACTGTGTTGACAACCAGACCTTTACCGTTGACAATGTTCCAACATCATTCCCAATGAGCATAATATCGTCTACGTAAAGTATCAAATATATCACTGTAGTCTTATCACTCCTCTTGTATACAGATGGTTCATCCTCGTTTTGAGTAAATCCATATGACTGGATTGCCTGATCAAAACAAATATTCCAACTTCTAGATGCTTGCTTTAGTCCATAAATGGACTTCTGCAACTTGCAAACTAGATGTTCCTGACCCTCTGACTCAAAACCTGGTGGCTGCATCATATAAATGTCTTCTTCCAAATTTCCATTGAGAAATGTTGTCTTGACATCTATTTGCCAGATCTTCCAGTTATAATGGGCTGCAATAGATAGGAGGATCCGAATAGACTTTATCATAGCTACCGGCGAGAAGGTTTCGTCAAAGTCGATTCCTTCTCTCTTGGTATAACCCTTGGCAACTAATCTAGTTTTATAAATCTCAATAGTACCATCGGATCCTCTCTTCTTTTTATACACCCACTTACACCTAATAGGTTTAATATTGGATGATGGTGTAACAAGAGTCCAGACAACGTTATGGGACATTGATGCAATTTCTGCCTCCATAGCTTTTTGCCAGTCAGAGCCGTCAGAAGCTCCTACTGCCTCATCGTAGCTCAGTGGGTCATCCTCCTGACCTTCTGGATCAACCAATAAGGTTTCTCCATAGTATCTGTCAGGAGCTCTGACGCTTCTCCCACTGCGACAAGGTGGTGGTTGTGTTACAGGATGAATAGGTTCTACAGTATCTGGTATATTAGTGTCTGTGATGTCAGCTCCCACTATGCTTTCGGATGCGCTCTCTGATCTAGTACCTAGTAGTTCATCCAGAACTACCTTACTAGTAGGCTTGTGGTCCATAATATATTCCTGCTCTAGAAAAAAGACCTTCGTAGAAACGATTACCTTCTTTTCCTTAGGATCATAAAATAGTCCTCCTTTGGTCTCCTTGGAATACCCTACAAATAAGCATACTCTGGATTTAGATTCCATCTTTTCCCTCTTATCCCTTCGCACATGTGCAGGGCATCCTCATATTCTGAAATGCTGTAGCATAGGCTTTCGCTTTGACCACAGTTCTCTAGGGGTCTGAGGCACTGACTTAGACGGAACGCGATTCAGAATATAAACTGTTGTTTATAGGGCATACCCCCAAAAGGTCATTGGTAAACTGGCATAACTCATCATGCTGCGAACCATGTCCAACAAGGTTCGATTCCTTCTCTCGGAAACTCTATTCTGTTGTGGGGTACCTGGAGCAATTAACTGGGATGTTATCCCATGCTCCACCAAATACCCAAGGAACTCGTTAGATAGGTACTCACCTCCTCGATCAGATCGAAGGGTTTTTATATATTTGTTTGTCTACTTTTCTACTTCAGCCCTGAACTCTTTGAACATGTCAAAGGATTCAGACTTCCATTGCATCAGGTAAATATAATCATATCTTGAGTAATCATCAGTAAAAGTGATGAAGTACTCATGGCCTCCTATCGCCTTGACACTTATGGGTCCACAAACATCTGAATGGATTAACTCCAATACCTCAGTAGCACTTACTCCTTTGCCTTTAAAGGCCCTCTTGGTCATCTTGCTTTCCAGGCAGGATTCACAGGTGGGAAGGATCTTCGTAGGATCTATTTCCAGAAGCCCGACCTTCACCATCCTATAGATCATGTCTAAGCCAATATGCCCAAGTCGTAAGTGCCACAATTGGGTTAAATTTTCTGAAGGTTTCTTACGCTTAGATGAATTCATATTAAATGCTGAAGTTATTATGTTATTCTTTTCAAATTTAGGACTGACAATATAGAGATTATTCTGAACCATTCCTCTTATTATAAAAGTTCCATTCAGCTTAAACGACATACCAGAAGCATCAAAATAAACTGAATAACCTTCATTAACTAAAGAAGAAACAGAAATCAAGTTACGTCTCAATGACGGTACATAAAAAACATCTCTAAGAGTCAAAGTCTTATTATTCAAAAAACCAATATTAACATCTCCAATAGCTTCAGCAGTAGCCACGGCCTCAGTTCCCATGCTTAAAGTCACCTCTCCATCAAGCAACCTTATGCTTTCCCGAAACCCCTTCACCAGCATTCTAAGGCTTCTTGCAGTCCTTCTTCCAATGACCCTTCTGGCCACACCGGAAACACTTCGTGCTCGGTTTCTTTAATTCGCCAGACCCAGAGGTCCCAGTAGAGTCTTGCACAGGCGCTGATTTAGGTTTCTTCTTATGTTTCTTGCCCTGAGGTTTACCAGACTTCTTGAAGGATCTGCGTTGCACGTGAAGTGCTTCGCCCTTCTACTTGAAGCCATCCTCAGCTGCCTGGAGAGCTCCCAGAAGCTCTGTATTTGTCATAGCCAACTTGTTCAAATTAAAGTTGGTGACAAGGCCTTCAAAGGCTCCAGACAGTGACGAGAGGAAGATGTTTATCATCACCTCGCCTTCTAGCACAATGTTCATGGTTGCTAGTTCATTCTGGAACCCAAATATTTTTATCATGTGTTCCCGAACTAGCGTCCCATTAGACATCTTAGTGCCGACGAGTTTCTTGATGGTAAGGTATCGCATAACGCGATTGTGACCTTCAAACATTTCCTTCAGATACAACATCATGTCAGAAGCGTTGGGCATCTCCTTGACCTGCTTCTGCAGAGTTGTTTGCAAGGATGCTATAATATAGCATTTACATATTTCATTAGATTCCTTCTTGTCAATGAATGCCTTTAACTGTGCCTCTGTGGCATCGAGTCCTGGCAAATCTGGCTCAGGGTCATTCATGGCTGTCATATGTTTACCAATCCTTAAGACCAGGTACAGGTTGCACTTCCAGTCCTCATAGTTAGGACCGGTAAGTTTGTGGTCATTTAGGATATCGGACAGGGGGTCTAACTTGGTCATCTGAAAATAAAAGATTACATAATAAGAATGCATGAAAAACTTATTTTTATAGATTTTTAAAACAAGCTAATTATATCCATATATCAACGCTACCCTCAAGCGAAGCCATCTCTATGGATTAATTAACCATGTATGTAAGATCTCAGAATCGACTGTACCTGCCCTAGGGGGCATCATACAGCGTCAATCCGCTTACACGGGCCTTTCCTTGACCCTATCCAAATCTACCAACTAAGAGCTTTGATGGACCATGGTTATCTTTCGGCCAGTACTACGTGATCCCCATTGTCTGAGCAACGAATGCCTCACATGTACTTCGGATGCTAACCCACGAGTCTAAACAATTACGACACGGGAGTTCATGCGGCCCCCACTAGGGTGGGAAAAAGACCCTTCTGTCCTGGCCTCGTAATCGCCATATCCATAGGAAGGTCATTAAGTTATTTGGCATGGAAGCACACAGCTCCCACCCTACGGGGTGTGAAGTTATGCATCCCCACCCAAACACAAAACGACTGACCGTGGAGGCCAGAGGATCTCTAAAAGTCCTCTCTTGCATCCCTTATTATATATGAGGGTTATTTTGCGAGTTTGAATTTATGCAAATGCAAAGGTAGCGACCTCCTATCTACTAGACCCTGGTCACACCATGCTCCCACTAGCGCTTCAAGCCCTTCGCCTAGCATTAATCATTCTCGGAATATCATAGTCCCTGCCTCAAGTGGATTTCTCCATTCAAGGGTCACATTACATATTCCGAGAATATCGATGCTCTGCAAAATTGGTTATCATGCTAATGCTCTGGAGCTTAGCCTAAAGTCAGACACACTGGAAAGGACTCACACTAGTCATGGCGCCTTGCTTATAAATTTGACAATTGATGTTCAATGGATCTCCATCTCATCTTAGGTTTCGATGTTGGCCAAATAGGCACACCCGACTAGTCGGGTGTTGACCTAATAATGGCATAACCATATATGATGGGATCCCACTAATATCAAAAATAAACTAAATAATAGGCGTCATCTAGCGGGATCCTATCCTCAAACAGTCGCTTGGACCGGAGGGGAAATGCATCCCTCTGAAAACTGATAATCACATTATCTCATCGGGGTTCGATATGAAACATAAATAACTAATAAAGAAAGTAACCATTAAAACTGAATTAAGTTCAGGGTCCGACCCCTGAACCTAATTAGCACAGCGCAGGCCTCTAGCTTTCTTCGCAAGGTCCCCCGGTCCGGCTCCTCCGTCGTGCTCGCGAACACTTTGCCGGATCGTCTTCATCCTCCAGGGTTCCGCTTACGCTCCCGATGGTGGATTTCTTTGGCACATCTTTCTTCTCGATCTGTAACCGAAAAAAGTCTAGTACGTTTCGAGCAAGTGCTCGCTCGTACACAATTTCCTAGAAAGAAAAGAAAACATACCTAGGAAAAAGGCCATGGGAACCGAGGATGGTCAACCCCCATCACTCGCCCAATCTACAACTCTATTACATATCCACACACATAGAGAGCAAATCCAGACATTGGCTAACTCAGGATCCGACCCCCGGTAGCAAACACAAACATAGATCTAGATTTTATAGCGGTGTCCTGCGAGAACGATTCATAGAACAAGCACAATATATATACATATGCATGATCTAAGCGTAAGAACCCCGATGATTTCACGCGTTCATCATGCGCACACATGATGGTTTCATGAAAAATCATGAAACGCACACTACTAATGCGGCTCTGATACCAATTGTTGGAAATAATCCCATGGTAGAGTCTCACAGCAAAAACAATTTTGCGTCGAAAGATCATTCATGGTGCACGTTACACGATTTAAACTTTCATTTAAACTAATCTACATATGTGTGCATGTGTATGCACGTGAATCAAACACCCTAACGGTAATCTAGCGTAATGATTATCTAGCATGTATGCAAATCATAATGCTCGCTAGATCTACGTGTTAGATTATTTATACCTTCGTGCGGATCTTTTAACCGCGGAGAATTATCTTCTTTGTCGATGAAGACGAAAGATCGTTCGTGAAGATGCCGATGGTATGATGCCTTCTTATTCACCCGATCTCACATGATGCACGGAACGTCGCTCTCGGATCTTTGAGTGCCTCCGAAGAATGACCCTTCTCCTTCTACGAAACTTCACGCGAGGAAGACGAAGTTGCAAGCGGGAAAGTAGAGAGAGATTAGGGAGAGAACTAGAGAGATGAGAGAGGGAGGGAGTTCAATTTTGGCATCTATATGGCCGGCCCCATATGGTCCCTTATATAGGGCCGGCCTACCCCCTTGGATAAGGATCCAAGGGGATAAGAACCTCCCTCAATTATCTCTCCATTATCACCCTTTTATCTCTTCTTCTATTTATTCGTTTTCCCACTTTTTAGGGCTTATTTTGACCGTTTCAAAGCCCTATCCCTATCTATATGGCCGGCCCTATAGATGAGGGATTCTCATCCCTACAACATAAGGCCAGTCCTAGCATGGTCTCCCACTGCTAGGGTCGGCCATAAGTGAGGTCCGGCAGAGTGAGTTTTTTACCAAAATGCCCTGACGCCTCAATTTGACCATTTCTAGTGTGCGAGACATAGCGGCCACTACTTAAGTGATCTTTACTAGTTACCTTACTATTAACTGAGGCCACCGAAGGGTGCCTCTAGCAAAGTCAACTAGTCAACTCGCAATATACCCCGGTACGTCGCACCTATGCAACGAAGTTCACTTATGGCTAGGGATTACTACCTGCGCCTCTGTACTAGTCTCGGGCATACCTCTTAGTACTCGCATGTAGTTACGCATCTACCGTGCTCTAGTGCCAAGCACACACGAAGCGTATACTTCTTTCTTCCTCATAATGCTTATGGTGTTCCGAGGAGACGGTTCAAGAACCGTACATAATGTTGATAAGGTGAAACCATCAGGGACCGGGGTTCATGGCTTCCAACTCAAGCTCGATCGACACACTACCCGAGTGTACCATCGATCCTCTGAGCTCGAGTTAACTTGCATGGCCACCTCGAGTGTGACGCAGGCTGCACTCCAATTCACCCGGCCTTACTATGTTCTCCATTATACCCCTGCTCTCCACTTAGTAGTGGTAAACACGTTGTCCCTCCACTTGATGCCATGATTCACTTCGAGCGATAGAGACTACCGTCAGACTCGAATGATCATATGACTTGGTTCCTTCCAGGTTGACTTATACATCATACCTCTGATTACCCCGTCGAGTAATCGAACCTGGTCAATAGTCAAACTGATGACCACCATGCCTGGGTTTGGTACAGTGTAAGTCACATCAAGGAACGCACCTCCCTTCAGGGGTGTAGATGGCCTGCAGGAGTGACACGCTAATGCAACGCCAGCCGGGTAACCCAGTACACCGTGATTTTGGATCACTGTATACGGATCCTCACACATTGGTGCGCTAAAGCACCACGCAACTGGTTAGTCCATCAGACGTGGCTCCTCAGGGTTTAGGACCGTTTTACCCTAAGTAGAAACACGGCTTAGTATACCAGTGTTTGCTCACTAATCTGTACACCGTGTTAGTTCCGTTTAGCCATAGACACTGTGCCTGGTGATGACCATGGTGAAGACTTCCCATGAACTGTCATCGCCAACAGCTTATCATGATGAGACGACCAACCTGATCATAGCTGTGAACTGATTTAGATGATATGGGACCAATCCACTCCGTCTTCAACTCAGTGGACTACCATATAACCATGGCTCTCTGTTCTTAAAATAATACGTAATTATGTTACGTACCTATATGCATCTCATATAATAACTATCAATCTTTATTAGACCAAAACATAAAGTTTTACAAGCTTAGAACACATCAATCCTAACACCTGTTTGGTCAAAGCGCACAAGCGCTGTCCTAAAAGTCGATTGCCCTCTGAGTGTGGGTCTTCCGGCAACGACTAATAGAGATACGACGACCCAACCGGTAGGCTATCCCTCCCGTCGGCACGACTTCGAGAGGGTGTATAGCGAATCCCAACGTAGCTTTCAAGAACCCAGCAAGTAGCAAAAATCGAAACATAAATAAAGAATGAAAGAGACAGAGTTTTTGGTAGTAAAAGCATAATTTTTTCTTCATCAAGCTCTATGGTCTTGGGTCTCTTATATAGGCCAAGCCCAAGATGTGCTGATGGTTGCCCATTTATTTGGACTTAATGGGCTTTTAAAGCCCAGCCATTAGATCCTATTTAGTGTAGTCGTTTATAGCCGTTATACGTTACATGATGATCATTTGTTTTTAAAACATTTAAAGAAAAAATCTTAACAACCCCCCACATGTTTTAAAAACATCAAATATTATAAATATTAAAATTTTTAAAAAATTAAAATATAAAAGATTTTGCTGGATTCCTTATACTATATAATGGGTGTAGGTACCTCTCGATTTGAACCTCCACTTAGTGAAAATTATATCCGTCTGTAGTACTTTGGTGGACTATGCCTTGAACCAGGACCATGGTTCAGACTTTTATAAGATTCACACATAGTATAGCTAATTTAGGGTTCTAGACGGGTTGCGCTATTTAGGCCATGCGCAAGTATCTTTCATGTGTTTTTTAGAGTATCGCCCAATACTCATTGTTGTGGCCACACAACTACACATATAGGTGAGTCCTTATAAGGGTGCAATCAAGGTAACACCCTGTCTCATGGATCTTGGACTTATTAAGAGTAAAAACTCATCATAATCTCTTGCTTTTATAAGCACTGGAGCCCTAGGGATGGGAGGAGAGATCAGTGCTCCTCATAGTCACCTATACGGTTTGTTTATACCCAATGAACCTTCGTGAAGTTGGGTTGCTACCGTGGTGATCTTTCTTATGGGCTTAAACCCATCCCCCTCGATGCTTCTAGAATCACTGTTCTAGATAAGCCTTTAGTTAATTGATCGGCTAAATTATTTTCCGATCTTACAAAACTTAAGGCAATCATTTGATTTTTTTATTTTATATCTCAATGACTTATGTCGTACTTTTAAATGACGATTCATCTTTACGTCTGTATTTTCTTGTTTGTATTTGTCTATAGCAGATCTACAGTCACAATGCATAGAAATAGCTGGCAAGGGTTTGTCTACTAGAGGTATATCTATTAGTAAATCCCTAAGCCACTCAGCTTCAGTACAGGTAGTATCGAGAGCAATCATTTCAGACTCCATAGTACTTCTAGCTATTACAGTCTGCTTTGATGATTTCCAAGATACTGTTGCTTATCCTAGGAGGAATACATACCCTGTAGTTGACTTCACATCTAGTGAGTCACTAATCCAATTGGTATCGCTATAATCCTCTAAAATAGCTGGATAGCCACTAAATCATAGTCCAAGGAGATTGTACCCTTAAGGTATCTAAGGATCATCTCTAAAGCATTCCAATGTTCATCACTTGGATTATTAGTGTATCTGCTAAGTCTATTTACCGCATGTGCTATATCAGGCCTTGTATAATTGGTTAGGAATCCTAGAGATCCTATAATTTGTGCATATTCCTTTTGTAGTGCAGGAAATCCTTGATTTTTCTTTAGGTGTATGCTAGCATCGAATGGTGTCGATATAGGACTACAATCAAAATAATAAAACTTTCTCAAAATTTTCTCTACGTAGTGTTCTTGTGACAAGATTAATCCCTCGGGTTTTCTAATAATCTTGGTATTAAGAATAACATCTGCTTGTCCTAAATCCTTCATATCGAAATTTTGAGATAAGAATGATTTAACCTCATTTATAATTTGCATACTCGTACCAAAAATCAATATATCATCAACGTATAGACATAGGATAACCTTTTCATTTTCCTTTACTTTATAGTATACGTATTCATCCATTTTATTTATCTCAAATCTAAAAGCGAGAATAGTTCTATCAAATTTTTCATGCCACTGTTTAGGAGCTTGCTTAAGTCCATACAGTGATCTGATTAATTTATAGACCTTCTTCTCTTGACCTAAAGTTATAAATCCATCAGGTTGATCTATATAAATTTTCTCATCTAGATCTCCGTACAAGAAGGCTGTCTTAACGTCCATTTGGTGAATGAACAACTTAGGAATTAAAGCTATGGCTAGTAGGACTCTAATGGTTGTTATTCTCGCTACTGGGGCATATACATCAAAATAGTCCACTCCATGCTTTTGGTTAAACCCCTTAGCTACTAACCTAGTCTTAAATTTATCTATAGTACCATCTGGTCTAAATTTCTTCTTAAATACCCACTTACATCCTATGGGTTTACAACCAGGAGGGAGATCAGTCAGTTCCCAGGTATGGCTCTGCATAATTAACTGAATCTCATTATCAATGGCCTCCTTCCAATACAGGAAGTCATAGGACTTTATGACATCCTCATAGGTTGTAGGAGTATCTTCTATTAATAGAGCATAAAAGTCATCAAATGTCTTCTCTACCCTTTGTCTTTTACTTCTTCTAAGCTCAATTGATGACTCTTCTTCTATTTGTCTTATGGGACTAGAACCTATGTCTGGATTGGAACTAGAACATATTTCTGTATCATCGGTTCTATTCCGATTTCTAACTCTAGTCTTAAAGGGAAATATACTTTCGAAATATATCGCATCTCTGGCTTCCATGATGGTGTTGTTTGAGATTTCTTCTATCTCAGAGTTAAAGACTATAAATTGATTAGCATTGTTATCTAATGCATAACCAATGAATATAGCATCTACTGTTTTGGGTCCTATCTTCTTTCTTTTATTGTCCGGAATTCTAACTTTTGCTAAACACCCCCACACTTTGAGATAGTTCAAAGTGGGATTCCTATTCTTCCACAGCTCATAGGGCTTATGGTTATTGTTTTTAGAAGGAATACGATTAAGGATAAAATTGGCTGCTAATAGGGCTTTCCCCCATAAGTTCTCAGGTGCTCGTGAGCTGATTAACATGTCATTGACCATATTCATAAGGGTTCTATTATTCCTTTCGGCTACTCCATTTGATTGAGGGGTATATGGAGC
Organism: Chamaelirium japonicum; assembly: GCA_947650365.1. NCBI lineage: Eukaryota > Viridiplantae > Streptophyta > Magnoliopsida > Liliales > Melanthiaceae > Chamaelirium > Chamaelirium japonicum. The sequence goes on along the minus strand of OX393553.1, from coordinate 36,911,116 downwards.
AGTCACCTCATGAATTATTCCAGATATTTCACAAAATATAGATAATTCATTTGAGGTATATTCTCCACCTCGGTCGGATCTAAGAATTTTTAAGGTCTTATCTTTCTGGTTTTCAGCCTCAGCTTTGTAGACCTTAAATTTGTTTAATACCTTATCTTTTGTTTTTATGAGGTAAATATAACAATACTTAGATAGATCATCAATAAAAGTAACGAAGTATCTGTTACCACCTCTCGAGATTCTCCCTGAGTCACATACATCGCTATGAACTAATTTGAGGAGATCAGAGTCTCTATCTATTGTTCTAAAAGGTTTCTTGGCTTATTTGGCTTCTACACAGATTTCACATCTGTCGTGATGTTGGGTATCTACCTTAGGTATCAGGTTTAGGTTCATCATTCTTTTGATGGCGTTGTAGTTAATGTGACCTAGTCTAGAGTGCCAGGTAGAGGAAGACTCAATGTTTAAAATAACAGAACTATTGTTATTAGAAGGGATACATGTATTCAGCTTAAATAAGTCGTCAGTCATGAATCCTTTCCCTATGAAAGACACGCCCTTAGTTATAATCACTTTGTTTGACTTGAATACTAGTTTATATCCGTGTTGGATTAGGAGGGACCCACTAATAAGGTTGTGTCTAATCTCTGGAACATGGTAGACATTGCTTAGGATTAGGATATTGTCTGATGTCAGCTTTAGGTTGACTCGACCTATTAGCTCCGGTGTCTATCCACCAGTCAAGTGCTTGGATTGCCAAGTTTACTTCTGGGGTAAATTGAACTAGCCTACAAATGGTCCCAGTAGATCCTGTTGCCATTTCGATTTGTGGGTTAAGACTTTGTGTCAGGTGCCATTTAGTGTAGTCGTTTATAGCCGTTTATAGCCGTTATACGTTACATGATCATTTGTTTTTAAAACATTTAAAGAAAAAATCTTAACAGGGTCTACCCGCAATTCGATACTATAATATATAATACCAGCAGGTCTTTCGGGTCAGGTCGGGTTGAGTTGGATTGGGTCGGATCGAGTCAACTGAATAGACCCAGGTGGTAAACGGGTTTTATCGGATCTACCCGTTTATTAGCGGGTCGGGTACGGGTTTAGGATCTAGACACGATTAGTTAAACGGGTCGGGTCCGGGTCTAGGGGTTTTGGACCTGACATGAACCTGACACAACACGACCCATTGCCAACCCCCTAACCACAACACATCTATATAACATGGAGAATGCTAGATAGCCAACAAGTTTTTTGTGGCCAACTTTACGTGGCATCCAGGGGCGGAGTCACATGGGGGCAAGAACCCCCTTAAATTCTTGAAAATAGAGGTGTAATAGTGCTATACAGCCAACTCATTTGACAATTGTCAAACTTCAAGTGAAGCTGCTCTTTGGACATTTTGAATCTCACTAGTGACCATTTGAAGTTAAGACATTTTGAATCTTACTAGAGATATTTTGCAATATCGTGCCAAGCAAAGTTGGCAAACGAGTTAGCTACCTATCTTCATTGTCCTAGTTGGCCTCCTCTCCCCTCTTGTGAATCGAAATCACAGGTTTGTAGGCTTGCAGTGGTGCCCTGAATCTTGAGACCGCACCGTGAGCACGTGAACCGTCTACGCCGTCTATATCATCGTTCAAAGTAAAAAAATCAGATTGTGGGTATTTTTAAAAAATTTGGATCGGAGCATCGCCCCCCAACCCTAGAACAGGGGGCTATCGCCCCCTGTAACCCCCAAAACCCCTTTGGCATAGGTGTAAGTACTATAACTAAAAGCCCCTCCTTCTAGAAATTTTTGGCTCCGCCACTGGTGGCATCCGCCTAGGGCTAGCAAGCTAAAACCACTCCGGCGGAACTCTAATTGTGTCTTGTCTATCACAGACGCTAACGGACTGAATTGCTATGGGTGGCGCGATATTGAGAGAATTGTTGGAAATCTAACCATTCTAAACTAGCAATTTTAGGACTTAATAAAATTCTTAATAACAAAAGGTTTATTATGTTTAGCAAATATTATTTTTGTAAGCAAACAACGATTTAGTAGACAAAGACTAATCACAAATTTCTTATAGAAATTGTTTGCCAAGACAGAGCGGACCATCATGCACCTTGTCGAACTTTTCTAGAAGAAAGAAATATCTAAATTAAGTTATCTTAAATTATTTAGGTTTAAAATTAGACGCAAATCAATTTAATTATATCTAACAATGGAAAAATAATAGAGTTAGAAACTCTAGCCTGATGGTCGAATCACGATAGGTGTTGTCCCAAGAATCTTATTGCAACGGATCTCGGAGATACAACGACCCCGATCAAGCGACCTTATTCTCGTCGGTACTACTTCAAGAAAACTTTGCGAACCTCGAGCAACTTTCAGAAACCCAGCAAGACTCGAAAGAAAGCAATGGAAGAAGACCCCCTCGGAATGAAAAGGAAGCTTCGCTGACAGCCTTTCGGATCGTAGAGAAAAAAGAGAGTGAGAGAAAAAGAGAGACTGTCTCACGGAATGCAGAGAAGAATGCTTATTTTTGCGTGTACCAAAGCATTGGTCTCAAGTGCCTTTTATAGGCTTTTCCCAAAGCTGAACGATGGGCAGCCATTAGTAACCATAAAAGCCGGTGCGGCATTAGTGCAATGGTTTCTATTTGAATCCCATGTAACCGTTGGATAATGGAGCTGTTGTAGCTCGTGTGTCTTGAGCATGGATTTTTCTGTATTAACATTGATAAAGATGACTTTGATTATTGCTTTGATTAAAATACTGCTTTTGCATATGTTAATTCATATATAATAAAAGACACTAAGGAATACAGTAGGCCACTGAGGCGCATGGTGGGTCCATGCTTAGGAGACCTAGTAGACCGGTTCTGTGTAGATCTAGAACTGAGTTCACAGCTTTGGTGATGCTGGTCACCTCACCAGGAATAAGTTGTTGGTAGGTAGAGGAAGTGGTGAAATATCCACCACGGAAATATTGGATTCCAATTCACCTAGCTAAGCACGATGATCGTATTGGACAGGAACCAAGAAGGTGCACAGACCAGTGATTCAGATACTGGTGCATAAACCGTCTTACTACTGTAGATAATATATCCTTAATCCTGAGGAACTAGATACACTGAACCAACCAGTTGTGTGGTACTTTGATGTACCAACATGTGCGGACCTATCATAATCCAATATCATGGTACGTTAGGTTACCCAACTAGCGCTAGAGTGACATGCAACCCATATAGGTTATCTGATGTCCAGAGTTGGATAGGTGTGTTTTGATAAGTCAATCCATCAATACAATTAATCTATGCCTGATGGTTGTCAGTATGACTGACGACGTTCCGGATGCTAGGCATAGCACCGAAAAAGTGTGTGGTGCTATAGATGACAAGTCATCAAATCCTAGTCATATGATCGATCGAGATTGTAGACACACAAATTGTGTCTAACCCGGACCCGACTCGCATGCACCTATATGGAGGCAAACCTGACATGCACTCGGACCCGGACCCGACTCGCATGCACCTATGCGGAGGTAAACCCGACACGCACTTGGACCCGGACCCGACTCGCATGCACTTATGCGGAGGCAGACCCGACACACACTCGGACTCGGACCCGACTCGCATGCATCAACTCGGAGGCAAACCCGACATGCAAACCGGACCCGACCCGCACCAAACAAGGGGTCGGGTGGGCCATCCCCAAGTGGGGCCCACTCGGCCCCCTTATAGAAACCCGAACCCCTTAGGGGGATGGTCGGCCATGCAAGAAAAGAAAAGAAAAGAAATAAATAAATAAAAGAAAGGAAATAAAAGAAAATAAAAGAAAAGAAGAAAAAGAAAGGAAATACCGCCATGCGCGGGGGGAGGTTGCGTATGATGTCTACATAAATATGGATATACGTCGATCCCTCGATCCGATGGACAAGAAACGAAGCCGGGTCACCATCGACTTTATGTGCAAGATTTAAAATAAATTCAAAAATGATTGAGCCATAACTACTTCCGCCAGAAAAGGAAAGCAAATAAAGGCTTATTCCCCTCATCAATGGATGAATAAATCTTGGATAGTTATGGGAGAGATATTAAAGGGATTCAAATAAATCTTCCCATATCTCTCCCCTTCCCTCCTTCACCTATAAATAGAGGGGGAGGGGGAGGGCTCAAGAGGTCGAAGGGGTCAGAGCTGGAGCTGAAGACAAGGCGAAAGAGCTCTGCAGAAGAGGAGACACGCTCTTCATCGACCCAAGACTTCACGAGAGATAAGGGGAAACCCTAACACCCCCCCCCCCTTATCCCTATCTCTAAGGGGCCGGCCCTAGTTTGCGTATAGCACTAGGGGTCGGCCCTATAAGAGAATTAGAGAGAGAAGGGGCCTGCCTTAGTGCCTTCCCTCTCCAAAAACCCGACCCCCCTCTCCTCTCTCCCTTTGTGTGGTTTCGGCCAAGGAAGAAAGAGGAAGAAGAGAGAAAGAGAAGGAGGAAGGAAGAAGAAGGAAGAAAAGAGAGAAGATCTCGAGGCTTGCCATTGTCTTCGCAATGCATTCCTCCGTCGGCTCGTAGTCCTTACACTCAGAGATAGGACTTCGAGGATTCCTCCCTTCGCAAAGGACAAGGTGCGATCTGACAGCTTCTCTTACGATTCACGTGCGATTTATCACCGTTTCGTTCTCTTCGGATTATAGATCTACAAGGTATGATGGTTCTAAACACCTAACTAGATGCATGCATATCTTCCGTAGATCGTAGTATACCTCTAGGGTGTCCGCACATATGCTAAGATTATAGATTTGCATATAGATTGTTTTGTAGAATTAATTGTAATGAAACATACACCATGAGATCTTCGGATCTATCTTTTGTTTCCGCTGCGACTCTGATAATAGAATTTAATTCCAACACTCCGATGATACAGTTGATGATTGGGAGCTAAAACGTCCATCGATTCCTCGTGAACATGGGGAGTGCCGTGGAGCGAATCTTTCTTTGGGCTTTCTACCAACTTGGCTTCACTCGTGAGCAACTGGACCTATTGAATACAACACTATATGGCTTTGTCGGAGAGTCCACAAAGGTGGCTGGAGAGATCACCTTGACAGTGATCATCATACCTGTAGCCCGACAGGTCTGGTTCATCGTAGTAGAAGTCGAGTCGCCTTACAACGTCGGCATGGGGCTGGCCATGACTACATGAGATGGACACCGTCTCCTCGACCAAGCACCAGTGTCTGAAATTCCATGTTGGAGGAAAGATGCTCTGCATAAGAGAAGATCAGTACGCAGCGGCCCGTGCGTATATTGAGGCCATACGTGCTGGGGGATCTTCTTCAGAATCATGCTCCCAAAGGGGGTAACAGCTACTGAACGACCTCGCCCTTGCGCAAGAGTGCATAGATGAATGGGCGAGGTCGCCATTGATCGAGCCTCTCGGTGGGGTTGGACTAGGAATAGGGAGTCCCTCGTAGCGAACTTATGTAGGGAGCTCCCTGTCCCTTGAGGAAAAAGCTCTGTTGTTGCAGTATCTCTGGGCGAACTGTGATGTGTTTGCTTAGAGTCACGCCAACATGACAAGGGTCAGCCCAAAGGATATATGCCATCGACTGAATATCCAGGCAGATGCGACCCATGTCAAGCAGAAGAAGCGACACATCTTCGACCACAAAAGAGAGGTCGTAAACGAGGAAGTTGACACTCGAAGAGGAAGGCATGATGTCTCTCCAAGGGGAAACCAAGCATGGTGATGGGTGGCAGTGCTCGGTGACACTCGAAGTGTTAGACAACTTGTGGACCAGGATTATAGAGACAAAGAAATTAATATGAATCAAAGACTGAAGCACGTAATTATGCTTTCCTTAAAGCATTATTCATGCCCACTTGTTGCTGTCAGGTCTGTCGCGAATTGTTCCCGGGATACATCAACCTTTGTGAGACTGCACCCAACAATAGTGAAAAATTCACTATCTGGAATCTGTGACACAGGTTTCTCTGACAGAGAACAAAGAAGAAAAAAAGAAAATATAAGTGGATTGTTCGGGTTGGCAGTTGTGAACTGTTTGCCCGAGTGGATGCAACGATCTGAACAGGCGGGGCACCCGCCCAGGCAGTTGCAACCATCCGCCCAGCACTCGATGGCTTGCGAACCATTGCATCTGTTGGCTACCTAAGGGATTGCACAATAGGGATGAAATGGGCTTGGTTATATAGGGCTTGAGGCAACCCTTAGGTAGCCAACAGATGCAATAGTTCACATGCCATCGGGTGCCAATCCGCCCGAGTGGATGCCCCGTATGTTTGGATTATCACATCCGCTCGGGCAGATAGTTCACAACTGCCAACCCGAACAGATATATCTAGCGCCCTTTGGACACAACTAACACTCCTGGCACCTTTTGGAATTAACCACCCAACTGACACCCTTTGGATCCAACCGCTCCAGGTTGTAACCATCACACCAACTCGGCTCGGATATGAGTTGGTCCGACTGGACTAAGCCAATTCTAAAAGAAAGGCTCCTCAAGCGACTACACCGATGCATCTTGCTAAGTGTAAAGTGTGTCTCTAAACGCCCAATCACATATGCACCATATTGATCAATCGCACAATATCTCGTCCTCGATGCATTGCACCTCATCGTGTAGACACATATTTTATTATTTGTCCAAAATTGGTATATCATCCGGTTTGAACCTACGATCTCCCTCCTTGTTAGTCACTCATTAACCAAGAAGTGTGATGGGGACATCGAGCAGCCCCATGGCGTGTACCAGCGCAGGAGGCGCCACCTGAGCCTATGGCTCTGATCAGACAGTCAGCATCATTATGGATGTTGTTTATTTATTTTGTTTCTTGCATTATGTTATTTAGTCCCACCTCGGCTTTCAGGGACTTTCGCTTGTTATCGCAGGCTTTTATATAGGCCTGCCCATGGAACATGTAATGGTATTGAATGAATAATAAAATTCCCGTTTTCCTCTACATGTGTGTTGAGAGAACCAGGGTGAGGCGTGTGAAACCCCAACCCCAAGCCTAGGTGTGTGAAACCCTAGGATCAGATTAGGCGTGTGAAACCCTAATCTGAAACCCTAATCTTTTCCCTTTTCTTTTCCCTAAACCCCCACCACCGCCCCTCAGCTCTCTCTCTCTCTCACTCCCGCGAGCCTTCCCCCTCCCCTCCCTGTCCGTGTCGCCCGTCTTCTCACCCCGATCCCCTTCCTCTCCCCCTCCTGCTGCCCACCCGACCCCAACCCCAGTCGCCCGACCCCTCCTTCCTTCCCCATCCGGCCCAGCCCGATACCCCCTTCCCCACCCCGATCCCCCTCCTCCCCCCTCCTGCTGCCCACCCGACCCCGGCCCCCAGCCGCCCGAAGCCCCTCCCTCCTTCCCCAACCGGCCCGGCCCCCCCCTTCCCCATCCCGATCCCCCTCCTCTCCCCCTCCTGCTACCCACCCGACCCCGGGCCCCAGCCGCCCGAACCCCCTCCCTCTTCCCCATCCATCCTGGCCCGATACCCCGTCCCCATCCCTCCCTACAGCCAACCGAACCCCCTCCCCTTGTTGTCCGACCCCCTCCCCTCTCGGTCTTCCTCGCAATCCGATCCGATCCAACCCGGCCCAGTCCACACCCTAACCACCATCCTCTCACCGCTCCGGCATGCTCCCATGGCAGACCCCGACGTGGACCATGGAATGATCGAAGACGAAGACGGGTACCTCGACATCAACTCCCCCTTCCTCGACTTTCAATTCTCGGAAGGAGAGAGCGTGGAGGAGTATGTGGAACGGATCTGCTACACCGTGGTTTGTGACGCTGAAGCCTGCCTCGGCATCAGTGAGTGGCATCGTCGCTGGCACCCTGACGCGCCGGTGCATCGGAACATCGTGTGCCTCCACCTGCTTGCAAATCCTCGCCCCGAGACGAGCGCAGCCCCGGAGGCCCCAGCACCACCATCGCCTCGTCCGGAAGTCCTGCCGACTCCGGAGAACGTTCCTGCACCACTATCTTCCCCTCCTCAGTAAGGATTCTCCTACCCGATCAGGTACCATCGTGTTTCACCCATTGGATCTCTAGTATATTATCATTGCCAACTGCTGCCCCTGTCGTGAGGTTGAGTGTCCACCTGCCTGTAGCGCTGTTAATCCAAATGTTGCCAGTAGGACTATTAGCCGGTAATTGTAAGGATTGTTCTTTATCACCTGATATCGAAAGCGACCGGTATTGTTACAGTAGTTCCCAACGCATCTGTCCGTGTTATTTATTTGACTTAATTTTCTCGCTTGGCATCAAAATTAATAGTAAGCCCTGCCTGCTCAATTAATTAATAACATTCTATTCACCTGCATTGTTTCGCATCATTTCTGGTATCAGAGCATGGTTGTAGGTAAGAACTGTAGTTGTGTTGCATACTTGCATCTAGGAAGATTTTCTTTTAGTTATTGTATTCGATTGCCATATTAAAAAAAAAAATTTCATCATCCGCACGCATCATGTTGTGAGTTTGTCTTTGCATGCCAACCTGTAGAGGTAGGTCCTATCTGTTAGGAGAGTCGAGTGAGTCGAACAATATGGATCCCAAGGTCTTAACTAGGGCACTTGCCGAGTTAGCCCAAGGAATGGCAACTATGAACCAGAACCTCACCGCTTATCAGCGTGACACCAATGCCCGTTTTGACCGTCTGGACCAAGCTCCACCTCAAGCTCCGCCACCCCTAAACCCTCAAGATTCTCGGCCACCTTGGCAGAACAATCAAGACCCGAATGAACGGTATCTCTGGAGCATCAGGTTAGATGTGCCCTCTTTCGATGGCAGGCACGATCCCCAATTCTTTTTGGACTGGCTCCAGTCCATGGACCGATACTTTGCCTGGTACCCTTTAACCGAACCGCGAAAAGTGCAATTCGCTGCCATGAAGCTTAGTGGACCTGCCACCCAATACTGGGCTAATGTAGAAGCCTTGAGAGCCGCCAAAACTCAGGACCCCATTGATACTTGGGTTGCCATGAAGAATGAGCTAAAGGGCAAGTATGTGCCCCCATCATATCGAGCCCACCTATTGGACCAATGGCACCAATTCACCCAAGGCAATAAATCAGTCAGGGACTATGTCACCAAATTCGACGAGTTTCGAACTCGCTGCAATGTCCTCGGAACAGAAACCCCTGCCCAGGTCCTAGCACGTTTCCGATCAGGTTTGAGAGAAGACCTGAGGAGTGAGCTCCTTGCCCGAGATGTTACAGAGTTGGAAAGAGCCTATGCCTTAGTTCAGAACCTCGATAGCATTAGGTCCAACCATTTCCATCGGGATCAAGATTCCCAAAGCAAAGTCCCTCGGCCCTTCTCGGACAACTACCTAAGTTAGCCCCACCCCAACGAATCCCAACCAAGAGCCGACTCCACCAGTCGAAGCAATGAGAGAGACAACCATGACAAGGGCCCTGAAAAAGACTTCTCCAAAGGAAGTCCCCTCATCATGTGTTGTAAATGCCAAGGTGTGGCCGCAAACTACGCAAGCCATGTCAAAGTCAACATTATTGATGGCAATCTAATTGAAGTGGTAGAGGCCAGAGAGGCAAAATTCGTCTATCAAGCTGAAGAAGAAGATGGAGACTTTGATGATGATAACGAAGCCATCTTGAGTTTCCTTAGACCGATATCATCTCCCTCTATGTCAGTTGTTAGGTGCACCCTGTCTCAACCCAAGGATCAAGATAACTGGAGACGTACTGTCATTTCCCACACGTTCACAAAGATTGGGGATAAGAACTATAAGGTCATCGTTGATAGCGGTAGTTGCATCAATACCGTGTCATCAACCGTGATAGCTAAGACTGGCCTAAAGGCCGTCCCGCACCCTCGACCCTATCAGGTCCCCTGGATCAATTCGACCACCATGGAAATCAAGCAACGATGCCTTCTCCCTATAAACTTCGATGTCTACCTGGACAAAATATGGTGTGATATTCTGACCATGGATGCTGGTCAAGTTATTTTAGGACGACCTTGTCTGTTTGACAATAATGTCCTTATTTATGGCCGTTCGAACATGTGCCTATTTGAGCATGAGGACAAGAAGGTTAAACTAGGTCCCTCCCAACCTAAGAGTAGTCAGGCCGAGCAGCAATCAACCCTAGCTAAGAAGATTTTCAAGGAGCCTGAGTTGGTCCTAGTCTTCGTAGACCGGTTCGCCGAGGTGACCCTTTTCCTCCCTTATTCCAAGACGTCCGATGGCGTCATGAAGTTACACGGATTGCCTGAAATTATGTCCAACAAGGATGTCAAGATCACAAGTTTTTGTTGGAAAATCCCATGGCCCAAGCTGGGCACCAGGCTCCAGTTCTCCACTGCCTTCCATTCCCAGACCGATGACCAGACTAAAGTTGTCAATAGGAGTCCGGGGAACCTTGTACGTACCTTGATGGGTGAACACGTTAAGAGTTGGGATCTGAAACTGTCAATAGCCGAGTTTGCATATAATTCATCTGTTAATAGAACTACCGGCATGAGTCCACATGAAATTGTCCATGGTTTTAAGCCTAGGCAACCCATAGATCTCATTCTCATGGCTAATCATCATAGAGCCTCTGAGTCTGCATCTGCATTTGCATCACACATGCATGAACTACATAAAGAAATCAGTAACAAAATTGAGCAGAGCAATGCTGACTATAAATTACGAGCCGATGCCCGAAAACGAGTTCAAACTTTTAACATCGGGGATTATGTGATGGTCCGGCTACGCCCGGAACGATTTCCCCCGGGGACTGTTAAGAAACTACATGCACGCAGTGCCGGCCCCTTTCGGATCCTAAGGAAGATAAATGACAATGCCTATGTTATCGACCTACCTGAGGGTTTTGGCATTAGTCCGACTTTCAATATCGAAGATTTAGTGGCCTACAAGGGCCCAAATTTCAACCCTAGTAACCCTCTGGTAGAGCCTACCTTGGACCCTGTTTCTGAGAGCACCTCCTTACCTCCACTACCCCAAAATATCCCAAACCCCACAGCAGACGGCATTGATAAAATTCTAGATGACGAGATCGTCTCTGGTAGAGACGGTGGAATCCGAAGGTACCTGATTCACTGGAAAAGAAAACCCCCATCTGAGGATACATGGATGGAGCGAGAAGAACTGCAACGGCTTGACCCGGACCTGCTGGAGCTATACGAGAGCCACACCGAGCCTTACTCGACGGAGTCGAGCTCTCTCCCACCCGGGGAGAATGATGGGGACATCGAGCAGCGCCCATGGCGCGTGTACCAGCGCAAGATGCGCCACCTGAGCCTATGGCTCTGATCAGACAATCAGCACCATTATGGATGTTGTTTATTTATTTTGTTTCTTGCATTGTGTTATTTAGTTCCACCTCGGCTTTAAGGGACTTTCACTTGTTATCGCAGGCCTTTATATAGGCCTTCCCATGGAACATGTAATGGTATTGAATGAATAATAAAATTCCCGTTTTCCTCCACATGTGTGTTGAGAGAACCAGGGTGAGGCATGTGAAACCCCAACCCCAAGCCTAGGTGTGTGAAACCCTAGGATCAGATTAGGCGTGTGAAACCCTAATCTGAATCTCCTCCTCCTGCTGCCCACCCTACCCCAACCCCAGTCGCCCGACCCCTCCCTCCTTCCCCATCCGGCCCAGCCCGATACCCCCTTCCCCACCCCGATCCCCCTCCTCCCCCCTCCTGCTGCCCACCCGACCCCGGCCCCCAGCCGCCCGAAGCCCCTCCCTCCTTCCCTAACCGGCCCGCCCCCCCCCCCCTTCCCCATCCCGATCCCCCTCCTCTCCCCCTCCTACTACCCACCCGACCCCGGGCCCCAGCTGCCCGAACCCCCTCCCTCCTTCCCCATCCATCCCGGCCCGATACCCCATCCCCATCCCTCCCTACAGCCAACCGAACCCCCTCCCCTTGTTGTTCGACCCCCTCTTCTCTCGGTCTCCCTCGCAATCCGATCCGATCCAACCCGGCCCAGTCCACACCCTAACCACCATCCTCTCACCGCTCCGGTATGCTCCCATGGCAGACCCCGACGTGGACCATGGAATGATCGAAGACGAAGACGGGTACCTCGACATCAACTCCCCCTTCCTCGACTTTCAATTCTTGGAAGGAGAGAGCGTGGAGGAGTACGTGGAACGGATCTGCTACACTGTGGTTTGTGACGCTGAAGCCCGCCTCGGCATCAGCGAGTGGCATCGTCGCTGGCACCCTGACGCGCCGATGCATCGGAACATCGTGTGCCTCCACCTGCTTGCAAATCCTCGCCCCGAGACGAGCGCAGCCCCGGAGGCCCCAGCACCACCATCGCCTCGTCCGGAAGTCCTGCCGACTCCGGAGAACGTTCCTGCACCACCATCTTCCTCTTCTCAGTAAGGATTCTCCTACCTGATCAGGTACCATCGTGTTTCACCCATTGGATCTCTAGTATATTATCATTGTCAACTGCTGCCCCTGTCGTGAGGTTGAGTGTCCACCTGCCCGTAGCGCTGTTAATCCAAATATTGCCAGTAGGACTATTAGCCGGTAATTGTAAGGATTGTTCTTTATCACCTGATATCGAAAGCGACCGGTATTGTTACAGTAGTTCCCAACGCATCTGCCCATGTTATTTATTTGACTTAATTTTCTCGCTTGGCATCAAAATTAATAGTAAGCCCTTCCTGCTCAATTAATTAATAACATTCTATTCACCTGCATTGTTTCGCATCAAAGTGTCAACAACTTTGTTGAAAGAATCCCAACTAAAATAGATAAATATCAAACTGTTTTTGAAAATCTCCAACATTCCTCTACTATTTTCAAAATACACAGAAAAATAATAAATTTTATTTTTAAAACATATGGGATGTACCACAATGTTATTGCCTATGGATCCTTCTCGGGATCAAGTCTTTGTAGTTCTTAAAACAAGTTTCTCTATCAGAATATAATTATACATAAAGATAGGTATTTCTCGATTTGAACCTATCTTAGTATAAATATCTCAAGGTTCTATCGGAATTATAGTAGTCATAGCTTTAAACCAGTTATCCCTATGTGATAGTACCGGAAACACTACACAAATAATCATGACCACGTCAACGATTCACATCAACACATCTTGCTTATCACTGTTAATGACCCTGTGTTAATCCTGGTTTTCATGTGACGCTCTTTGAGAGAATTTCAAACTCCTATAAGAGGCGGCACCACCTCTACGTTCATATAGGTGAAATCCTTCTAGTGTTTATGTTACATTTATGAAAACACTTATCTATTTAAGACTGAACCTTATTAAGAGTTTGAAAACTCAACCTTAAAATCTGTAACAGCCAGCACTATTCATCCTAGATGGGGTTCTCAAAGTAAATTAGTGCTGATAACTATCCACTTATCAGTGACTTATTTTTACCCTTTGAGCCTAAGATCTAGTGGTCTACTAGAGTTAGGTTGGGTTCCCATCACCAGTGAATATTTATTAAAGAAATTTTAACCCCATTCCTCCAGATATTAACCTTACCAGCTCTCTTGTAAGAGGCTTCGAAAAAGGATCACCCAAGTTCTCACTTGACTTCACATATATGACTGCAATGATTCATTCTCAAATCAATATCTTATATAATCATATTTTAGACTTATATGTCTAGACTTTCCATTATACACTCTATTAGAAGCTCTTGCCAAAGTAGCTGGACTATCACAGTATATAGATACAGCCGATAAAGGCTTATGTATAAAAGAAAATTTTATTAGAAGATTCATAAGCCACTCAGCCTCTTTACCGGTAGCTGCCAAAGCAATATATTCAGATTCCATAGTAGAGTGCGATATGCAAGTCTGTTTCTTGAATTTCCATGATACAACTGCACGTCCAAGGATAAATATTTATCTAGTGGTGGACTTGTTGTCCCCTAAACTCGATATCCAACTTGCATAGTATATCATTCCAATACGGTTAGAAAATTTGAATAATAAAGACTTAGTCCTATGTTTCTTTTAAGGTTACTTAGAACTCTACCAATAGCTTTTCAATACTTTGTGTTTGGTTTGCTAGTGAACTCAAATTATTCACTCCATACGCTATATCAGGCTTCGTACATTGCATAACATAGATAAGACTTCCTATAACATTTGCATACTCAAGTTGAGCTATTATTCTTCCACTATTATAATCAAGTTTGATACTTGGATCAAATGGGGTGTTTGTTTCTTTAACAATTAAGTGACTAATTTTCTTTAGCACTTTTTTAATGTAATGAGATTGACTCAAAACATAACACCCATTATCTCTTTTAGTTTTGATACCTATGATGATATCCACAAGTTCAAGATCTTTCATTTGAAAGTGGAACTTATAAATCTCTTCGTTTCTATAATAGCATCCAAGCTATTGCTGATAATCAGTATATCATTTACATATAGACAGATGCTCACTATATGGTTTTGATTAGCTTTAGAATATATGTATTTATCATATGTATTATGACTAAAGTCATAAGAAAGTACTACATTATCAAATTTGATATCCCACTGCTTAGGTGTTTGCTTCATCCGTAGAAAGACTTAACAAGTCTACATATCTTATTCTGTTAGCTAGTTAAAACATATCCTTCGGGTTGCTCCATATATACCTCCTCCTCGAGGTCGGCATTAGGAAAGGATGTCTTCACATCCATTTGATAGATATGAAGATGGTGAATCGATGCTAGAGTAAATAAGACTCGAATTGAAGTCATCCTAGCCACAGGAGCATAAGTGTCAAAATAATCGATTTATTTTTTTTGACAAAATCCCTTCGCTACCAATTTAGCCTTAAATGTTTGAAGAGTACCATCTGTATAATACTTCCTTTTGAATATCCATTTGTACCCTATAGGTTTAGACCCAAGGGGTAGTTTCCAGATTTGGTTACTCATAAGTGAGTTCATTTCATTATTTACTGCTTCATTCCAGAAGGCAACATCTCTAGATGATATGACTTCACTAAAATTCCGAGGGCCATCATCCACCAGAAAAGACAAAAGAAACTTCTTAACTATTTGATTCATATCTCTTTTTACAAGATAGAAAGAGATCCGCTGGGAATCTATTTGATCCGAGCCTAAATATTTCTCTTTTCTTGCCCTTTGACTTCTACGTGGCTCATCAGTATGATCAGATATAACAAGTGGATTCACACGAGATGGTTCAACCACCAACTTATCTCTAGAAATCTAAATATCAGATTCTTTAAAATCAGAAATTAGTGAGTTCTCAAAGAACTCTACATCTCTGGATTCTATAATGGTATTAGACTTTAGGTCTAATACTCTATATGCCTTGTTATTTTGTGCATATCCAATGAATGCACATCTAATAGCTCTAGGACCTAGTTTGGTCCTTTTAGCATCTGGAACCCTGCAATAGGCTAAACTATCCCATACTCTAAGATAACTTAAATTATGTTTCATTCCTTTCCATATCTCATATGGAGAGACCTTAGTCTTCTTAGAAGGTATCTTGTTAAGGATATGGCATGCAGTCAAAAGATCAAGCTTCACCTCAAAGACTTAAAAGTAGTTTGAAGGCAACTAACATATATAGTATTAACTATTTCCACAAGTGTTCGGTTTTTTCTTTCGGCTAAACCGTCATGCTATGGTACGGTTGCAGTACACTAATGAATAATATCATGCTCTTCATAGAAAGTAGAGAAATCATTGGAGAAATATTCTCATCCTTTATCACTACGCAATGTTTTGAAAAGCATTAGGCAGACCCAAGGCGGTGGGGGGTATCCAAGGTGGCTAGGCGGAAGGCGTGCGCCTTAAGATTGAGGCATCTAAGTTAGCAAAAACCACTCATAATTTAGATTTTACTTGTTACCAAACACTAAAAGGACTATGAAGCACTCAAACATCATGTATGTGATAATACAATAGGTACACAACTACACATACACTAGAATGTCATAAAGATAAAGCAAAAACTAACTAAAACAAAAATAAAAATATGGAGGAATCGATCCTTACCTCTAGACTCTAGCCAAGATGATGGTATCGTTAATTTATATTAGTTGCACATGCACCTTACCACCTTCATATAGAGAGAGTAGGAAGCCTTCAAGCTTATGCAAGTGCCTTATGCTTTGGATGGATTTAATCATAATGCAACCTGATTTCCTGCTAGACATAGGACATTGATATTCCAACAAAATAATATATCGCAAGAGAAAAGAACATTTATAATGTTATGTCTTTTGCAAAATGCCAAAATAATAAAAAGTCAAAAATTAAAATGTTTTTTAGTCCTTTGCTTAATTGTTTTATCAATCATCTTCGTCAATAAGATTTTGGTATGATTTCAATCCATCATCATCAAAATCATCCTCAAGCTCAACATAAGCATCACCATTATCTGTATCCTCCTCGGGCTTTAAAGGCACCTCATCTATCTCCATCAACCTCCTTTGTGAAGTAGATGAATCGGATGGCCTAGAACTTCTTCTTGGCTCAGATGAAAATATCGCTCCTGAAAAATTATAACATTTATAGGAGGTTGATGTGCTTGTTGGAGAGAATATAAAGATAGGATGCAGCATATACCTGATGCTTTGTTAACTAATCCCTAAGTCAATCCTAATCCAGGATATACTTCTTCTGTCTTGGGATCCATATCATCTAGCCAACTAGCTGCATCATCCATATTCTTTGTGCAAATAGGATCTCTGTTTTTATCATTTTGATGTTCCTTAAGCCTTGCATTAAATTGAACATAGACAAGATCGTTCAACTTTTTTTGTTCTAACCTTTTCATCTTCTTCGTATGTATCTGTATGAATTTTTTTTAAAACAATTCAAAATTTGTATGTATAATACTATAATTGTATATATTCACATGAATCACATATTAACATAAATTGAATTTACCATCTCAAATGTACTCCAATTTCGCTCGCACCTAGAAGAGCTACATGTCAAGTTCAATATCTTCAATGCCATCTCTTGTAATAGAGGCGTTTTGGAACCATACATAGACCACCATTGTATTTCATATCAAACCAATAATGTGTTATATCTTAAAACTACAATAATACAATATAAAAGTAAGAGCAAAAAAATAAATAATAAACTTTGTAGTCTAAAGATATACCTGGATTTATTTCAGGATTGTTCCTTTGCCTTATTGCCATATCTTTTCCAAATGGTCCACTTGCATTTCTATATGTACCAAGCTCCTTTGTTAGTTGATCTTGTGCATTTTCATCACCCTGTTGAAAAGTTTCAATACATTGAAGAAGGTCATCCATGATTATCTTATTTCTCTCAACTTCAAGCTCATTATAATAGTAAAAAGGGTTCAAATAGTACCCAGTCGTGTCTAGAGGACGATTAAGCTTCTTATTCTATTTCAACTCAATATATAATATCCGAGATGGGCTTATACAATGCCTTTTCATTATTTAAGGATTTTATTATTTCTTTTTTTTGTATTTTTTATTGTAGCATAAATAAAACCCATGACTGACACTCGATCACTATCAACTAAACGAAGTATCTTCACTAAAGGTTGGAAAACCTTCAAAGTAAATACCATCCCTTTCCAGAATTGACTATTCAATAATGTGTCTGCGACCCTCTACCCCTTTATATGTTTTGACCATTTACAGTTTAATCAATCATCAGAAGTGAACATTAACCGTAGCTTTTCTTTTTGCTCTAAATACTCTGCAAACTAAGAAAAGCTGTGGCAAAATGTGTAATACCAGGCTTTACCAAATCCTTCTTACCAGTGCAACGTCGCATCATACTCAAAGTAATGTGATGGCTGTAAATAAATATCATAAGAGCCCTAGCTTTAGTGATAACAGATTTTACCTTTTGTATATTACCAATACCCTCAAGTATAAGGTCGATACGATAATGGCACATGGATTCCAAAACACCTTAGGTCTCTTAGTTTTCAATAACTTTGCAGCTGCCATGTTAGATGAGAAACTATCTGTAACGACTTGTATAATATTTTTCTCCCCAACCTCTTTGATACATTTATCAACTAACATAAAGATGTACTCTGCATCATGGATGTAATCAGAAGCATCGACAGAACACAAAAAGCTTGTGCCCAAGTGACAATTAACACATAGATTCATAATGCTTCGCCCCCTTCTATCCGTCCAACCATCAGTCGTAACGGTGCATTCATATTTCTCCTAGGCATCTCTATGACTTTTCAAGCTTTTTTTTATCAACTCAACTTCTTTTCTAAGAAAATGCTCACCAAGCTCATATGATGTTGGACCAACAAAATCAGAACCATATTGACCAACGGCTTCCAATAGTAATTTCAATGAAACTGTATTCAATGCAATACATGCCTGATACATCCAGTGAGCCACGTATTGACATACTTTTGTCCTCTCTTTCTTCTTATATGTACCTTTAAGTGTAGTTTGCTTCATTTTCCCTCTTGCATTTATAGTAACCTCAAGGTCTATTGTAACAAATTTATCTATTGGACCCTTTGTATGAGGTCTCTTGCTTGAACCTTCAACCTCAGCTACAATGCCATTATCATCATCATTATCTCCATAGATTTTCACGCTTCTCCTCAAGTCTTCCATTTCTTTTTGTTTCTCAACTTTTGTTTGCTTTTTTGAGTTGATGAAATTTAATATTTCTTCCCTAACATCTGATGGAACCTTCAAACATGGAGTCACATCTCCTCAAATGCCAGCTATATGTTTCTTAAACCTGTTTATACCACCTTTTGAAACTTGCACATAAAACTTGCACTCGACTTTATTTTTATCCTTCCCATATGGACAAAAATCGAACCTTCAACCCGGATCTTTTTTGGAATTTACAGAAGTAGAAGACATCGGTACTTATGTTGATTTGCTCCTGGCACATGCAAAAGAATAGAAAAAAATAAAAAATGTTATACAACAGTAATTGATCCTTGATTCCTTTCATTGTAGGTTAAAGTTGATTGGCTTTACAGCAGTGCTGTGACCGACCAACTGCTATCAATACTATGTGATACAAAAAAAAATTGATTATATGAATTATGAACAAATAGAGAGGCTTGGGAGGTCCTTTTCAAAAGCAGCTACTGATGTGAGTGTGTGACTGCTGTTAATGCATTATGATACCAAAAAACAAAAGCCTGTGATAGTGTGATTTTATGAATTGTGATCAAAGAAAGAGAACTAAGAGGTCTTCTTCAAAACAGCAATATGTGTGGCTACTGTGAGTCTGATAGTGCACTGTGATTCCAAAAAAAAAGTGTTTTAATTATAGATTAGAGCGAAACCTGAGAGGTTCTCTTCTAAAACAGCAATAATGTAGCTGTTGTCAGTGTCCTCGAAAAAAAAAAGAGAGAGATGATCAACCCTTAATAAGAGAGAGAGAGAACCTGATTTACCCAGCGGCGGCTGTGATCTCCGGCTGTGACCCAACGTCACCCAGCGGTGGCGGCTGTGATCTCCGGCTGCAAACTATCTGGCCAGCAATCGGGGTTGGATTGATGAGGGGGGAGGAGTCGAACCTGCATGTAGCCGCTTCCTATTCCCACACAACCCCAGCAAGAGAGGTACATCCGGGTTATTAAAAAATCCCTAAAACATATCCCATTTAGCCCTTTTAAATGGGATATGGTATTGTGGGCCACACCAAATTTCACCCGCCCGGACCCACTTAAGCGCCCGCCTGTGCACCCGCTTAAGCGAGTCGAAATCCGCTTAGGTGCCCGCCTGCACTTCAGCTACCTATTCTATCACCTATGGGTTTTTGAAGCGCCTGGGCCTCCAAACCGCCTAGTCGGCCACCTTAATTGCTTTTTAGAACACTGTCACTACTTAATATCTTAATCTTGTGATTAAGTTAATTTTTTACTTTTGCTTTAAATAATATAAACACGTTAAAAGTTTCATTTTTATGTCTCAGCAGACAGACATAAGTGAATATCGAGCAATCATCGATAAAAGTAATAAAATAATGCTATCCACTTCTAGTAATAACACCATTAAATTCACAAATATCAATGTGTATTATGTCTAACAAGTTTGAAGTTCTTTCAACTTCAGGGAAATATTTTTTTAACCATTTTGAACTTTATACACACTTCACATTTATCAAACTTAGAAACATCGCAATCAATTAAATCACATTTAATCATGTTCTTAATGGTGCTAATATCAATATATACAAGCCTATTATGCCACAAAAATAAAGAATACAAAATATAAGCAGAATATGAGATTTTATTAATATCAGTCTTATAACAAAGCTTATTCATCCCAACGCAAAAATATTCCTTCCCATCAAAAATATCATTTTTTGTCAGGATTAATTTTTCTGCCTCATACACAGTTTTGATTCCAGGCTTACACAGGAGGTCTCCACTGGCTAGATTCCTCGTCATATCGGGAACGTGAAGAACATTGTTGAGAGTCACTTTTTTGCCAGAAATGAATAACAAATCTATTGTTTCTTTTCTAATTACCTTGGAACGCCCCTCATTGCTCATTTTTATCTTTAGTCCATCTATCACTTCATAGAACTTGAATTCAGCCCTATCAAAACAGACGTGGACCGTTACGCATGTGTCATACCACCACATTTATACTTTGCCTTGTAATGCGTTGATCTCGATCACCACAGCGATGATTGTTTTATCTTCAACTATATTTGTCTCGTCATTCTCTTTGACACGATTCCAGCAGTTGCGGGCATAATGCCCATTTTTACCGCAGACAAAACAAGCACCTTTAAGCTGTTCTCCTTTAAATTTTGTCTGGTTCTTCTTGAACTTTTCTTGATCCTTTTTAAAATCCAAGGAATGGTTCATACCTTTACTTTTGGGCTGATACTGCTTTTTTCTTGGAGTAATCTTCTTTATGATATCTTGATCGAGATTCTTCTTCTATGTGAAGATTCTTCTAGATTTGCTCCAAAATACAATCCTTCGTTTTATGCAGAATTCTCTTCTTGTAGTCTTTCCAACTAGGTGATAATTTGGCAATAATTGCTCCCACTTAAAATGACACAGGTATCTTAATCTTTACTACTCTTATTTTGTTAACCAAAATTTATAATTCATGCATTTGAGGAAGAATATGCTTACTATCTTCTGTATGGAAGTCGAAGTAGCGGGAATAATGTGTCATGCCCCAGAAATTCGGAACCGATCCCTAGGGTGTGAATTAAGAAAAACCAAGGGTTTTAGGGTTTGATCAACTGTCTACTCCAATTAGGGTTTCTCACAGGGCTTCTACTCTCTCAAGGAATATTTTAAAGCTTATTTTTTTATAAAAATATTTTTATTTTGAAAGAAAATATGGAGATACAGTTTCATCGACAGGGAGATGATCACGCTCGACCCATAACCGGGCTATCCTCTTAGCATGTGCGGCCTGCTAGTGCCCCACATGCTGACAGAAGTCTCTCTTAAGGGAGCACGATGCTCAAGCCTCTAACGGCGAGTCGAGTAGCCTTGCCCGCTCTCTAGCACTCGGGCACTGGTTCATATATCATATCTAATGGGCTAGGCAATTAGGTCACTTTAAGATTTATATTTTATTATGAGTTATCCTAGAATTGGGGGCTTGAGGAGAGGCCTATCCAAAAAGAACACAGATGTATCATTGCCACTAATAACATACATTAAGCCAAACCTAGTCCGATTACAATACCAGAAAGAAACAGTACTACTATATGACATACTGCAATCTAAAACTCCACCGCCGTCCTAACTCCGCCGCTGGCCTCATGCTGCGGCTACCCCGGAGTCTCCGAACCTGCAGAAGAGCCTACTCGTGGGAATGAGTAGACCCCAAAATGAATTGGGAGATTAGCCAAATAAATGGCTAGTGATAAGCTAATTGCCTAAGTAATTAATGACGTTCGCATTTTATACAATATTTGCTGAGTAGCCTAGTTGTCCACTACGTTCTCAATCACGCCCTAAGTGTTCATGCATTTGTCTACATTCGCATGCAATTCCTACTGTCACTAGGTTATCGAGAGTACCATTTTTCAATTAATAAAATTAAACACACATAATGTAAACCCCGGATATTTTGTTCATCCTGCCCCCTGTCGGACATTACTATAGAGCCTTTTATTTCGATGTAGAGGACCAACTCTCTCGCCGCGCATACTTCGACACCATGCGCAAAGCAAGGCCGTCTCGATACAAACTGAGGCCTAAGGCAAAAATTCTAAATGGAACCTTTTTATTTAAATTTTTTTAAAATAATATTATTACTAAAAATTAGATAATATGAAAAAACTATTTAAAATTTATTCTTCCAGCCGTGAGCGTCGAGCGATTGTCGTCCAGTCGCTGGTCACCGGTGGCTCAGTTAGCATGGGTCATCAGGCACAAAGGCAAGAGAGTGAGAGAAGGGAGCTGTGGGCACGGCGGCGTGGGCCTATGGCTGGCGGCTGCCGGCGTTGATGCCTCGGTGGTCACCCGGTATGACGGGCCAACAACGTCGCTCGCTCGGTGGTCGGTGTTGCCGCATCAAATGGAGAGAGAGAGAGATGTATAAAAAAGGTAAGAAATTTTTTATTTTTGGTAACAGATTTTATGCATGGCTGACAACTGATGTCTCGAAATTCGATGAAAGTTTTGGTAAGTGTAACGTACATTTATATTACTGTACGTGGAGCCGTGCAATTTTTTTTTTCTTATTTTGGTGCCATGGCCATGCAAAACGATTGTTGTAGTAGTGTTTTGGGTCCAAATCATAACTGAAGGCCCAATTTATGGGGGCCTTCTTCACAAGTGGGGCCTTAGGCAGCTGCCTGAGTTGACTCACTATTGGGCCGGCCCTGGCGCAAAGTCACCCATATGATCATAAGGGGTTTTCCGTCTTTCACGGTGGAGCTCTACCTTCCAACTTGCTTTTCTATGGGACTTCAACTACCCCGGGATAGGATTGCTAGGCCAATTCCTCTTCGAGGGCACCACCTATTGGCTTTACCATAATCCCTGCCCGTGACCCCCTAGCCTATTGATCTTCGGCTGTGCGCGCAGGGTGGTTCACAGCCCTTGCGTGCACGGGGTCCAAATCTTTTCACATCATAGAATATCACACAATTATGATAATAAAGTAATTTCGATGTCTTACCCTGGGATTCGCACCGCGCTTACAACCCATTCATCATAATAACTATAAAGAATTTACTCTCGCCCGTATTCCCGTGTGCCCGGGTCTCCACACTCCATCCAAGAGAGTGAGGCCGGTAATTTTAATTATTAATTTCTAACAATAAGGGAATTCCTACTAACGGTGTCCAAGCAATCAAAAAATTTATTATTAAATTTTATTATTAAGCATGCGTCGTCGGACTCGCGACTTCGCATGCAAGGCGGGGTCCACTCGACCACATGCGACGATGTTCGGCGGGACCCGCATGCAGCGTTATGGACACCTACCCTTAAGTTCTAGAATAACATAATTAATTATCTAAAACAGCGTGCAGTGTCACCTGGAAAGTGTGCTCGGGCTGATGCTGCTAGGCGCCCTCCGCTCCGTCTCCGACTCGGTCCACGTGCCCACTAACTGCCAAACATACCAGCGGCCTATGGTCATTAAGTGCTACTTAAAATATTGCCGGCTTAGGTCTGATTGGCCGAGTTAAGAATTTATGCATCATCGGACGCTGGTCTACTGGCACGCAAATCGATATGCCAAAGGTAGCGTCATGGTTAGTCGGCGTTGCCGACGCCAAAAGCCATATTATGGTCCAAACGCACTAATTCGGCCAAACAATCATAACCGCGTAAGTCGGTGGCAAAATCGACAAAAGCCGATTACGGTCGGTCTTAGGTGTTGAAGGTTGGTCTCGTGCGCAAAAGGCTATGCGAGGTGGTTTGGCCTGCATCCGTATCATCAACTTGATACGAGCATGACCCGAGGAGATCGGGCCTGCTAATCATGAGTATGGGCCCAAAGGGCTTGATCGACATTGTGGGGAGGTCGAAGGTTGGGGTTTGGTGTGCAAGCCAAAGCTTGGTGTTGCTGGCTATCCAATCACCGGATTTCCGCCCGGCTCGAGTAAGGTTTGATGGCGTGCAATAGGCTACGCTGAGACGAGGTTTTGCCCTATGTCGGCTCTAGGCCGTTTGCATAGTCAGCGGCCACTTGGCCGATCGGCAATGGCTGCCCCAAAAGCGACCCAAGGGTGGTCTGATGCCGTCAGTGTTTGGCCGGGCTTGGTCGGGCTCCTTTGGTTGTACAACTGTCGGTCATCGGGCCGGCAGCCATGGCTGCAACCAAAGTGTCGGCTACCGGTTTGGGGTCGACATGATCCACAAGGAAACAGGGCGGCCAGCACAGGGTTGGTTTCATCGGCAGGATAGCCATCGGCCAATCCGACGATCAACACGATATCAAGGGTAAATGTAAGCATTAGGTGGCCGCCTGGTGGCCGGGCAGCAGGGTGATCGGCCTAGCCATGGCTGGTCGAGATTTGCCGACTACACAGCCGCCGGTTACATAGCCAGCGGCCGCTATGACTACATCGAGGGTGACGGTTATGCTCGAGGCAACAAGGGCTGCCGGATTGGTGTTTATGGTGGCCGGGTTGGGTCTTGCCGGCTGTACGGTCGCCGGCCACCGGGCCGACGGCCATGGCCGTCCCAAGAGAAGAGGAGGCGAAAGGGGGGTGGCGATTGTCTGTCAACCCACAACGCACACACACACACAAAAGAAAACAGAAAAGGGGAAAGAGGGATGACTTGGGGCTCCTCCCTCCAAGCTCCGGCCGACGCTCTCCTCCGGCGCCGCCGCAATCCGGCTGCCGCGTGCCACACACAGAGCAAGAGGGAGAGGAGAGAGAGAGATCGGACGAGGGAAAAGAGAAATCAGAGAGAGGAGGGGAGTCAGGGGTCGGGTCGGACTGAGGAAGGGGGAGAAGGGGAGTGGGGCAGGATTTTTAAAGGAGGGGTGGGGTGGCGGCCGGCAGGGTAGGGGGTGGGTAGGGCGGCCGGGTAGGGGCGGCGATAGCCGACGGGAATCCAAGGTCAACGGGCTCGGGATGAGGAAAGGGGCGACGGTTTTTGGGGGGAGGGTTGGGTCGGATCGGGTTTGGGGGAGAGAGGGAGAGAGGATCCGAGAGAGGGGGAGAGATCTGAGAGAAGTGAGAGAGGTCGGGGAGATGGGGAAGAGGAGAGAGAGAGAAGAGAAGAAGAGAGAGAGAGAGAGAGAGAGAGATGGGTGGGTTCGGGTTTGGGCTGGGTAGTGGGTTACGTTCGGGTAGGGTAGGGTATTAGGATTTAGTTTTTAGGTTTTTAGTTTAGTTTTTTTTTTTTAAGTTTTTTTTTTTGTCAAGCCGACTCGCACTCGACTCGAGTCACACCGAGGCACACCTGCACGCGAACCTCGTCGGGTCCGATAGACCCGCCACAATTTAATAAATAAAAAAAGGGTCGTTACATCCTACCCACCTTAATAGAATTTTCGTCTCGAAAATTAAATAACACTAGTCATCAAACAAAGATGGGTACAGGGATCGCATCGCGGACTCAAGCTCCCAAGTAGCTTCCTCCTCAATGTAGTGTTGTCACTGCACTTTCACCATGAGGATGGTCTTCGTACGAAGCACTCGATTTTCGCTAGCTAGAATACTGATCGGCCGCTCCTCGTAGGACGCATCTGAACTGAGTGCCAGGTTCTGCCAATCCAGCACGTGGGACGGGTTCGACTCGTACCTCCGAAGCATCGACATGTGGAAGACACCGTGGACGCTAGAGAGCTGTGGAGGCAGCGCCAGCCAATATGCTACCTCACCAACTCTCTCCAAGATCTCGAAGGAGCCAACTTCCCTTTCTTCCCAAATCTCGTGATGCCTCGATGAGGGGAAACCTTCAAGAAGACATGGTCTCCAACAGTGAACTCGATCGGGCATCGACGCACATCAGTATAGCTCTTCTATCGACTCTGCGCTGCTCGAAGTCGCTCCCTGATAAGCTAGATCTTCTTCGTTGTCTCCTGTACGAGCTTCGGTCCCAAAAGGCTCCGCTCTCCTACCTCCGCCCAACAAAGAGGTGACTGACACGGCCTCCCATACAAGGCCTTATAGGGGGCCATGCCGATGCTGGCTTGGTGGCTATTATTGTAGGCGAACTCCACAAGAGGTAGATGCTCCTCCCAATTGCCTCCAAAATCCACAGAACATGCCTGCAACATATCCTCCAGAATCTGAATCGTCATATCTGACTGTCCATCTATCTGAGGGTGGAAGGTTGTGCTAAAACTGAGCTCAGTCCCTAAGGCTGTCTGCAAGCGCTCCCAAAAGTGGGAAACGAACCGAGGATCCCGATCTGAGACGATAGAAACTGGAACTCCGTGCAGTCTAACAATCTCCCTTACGTACAGCTTTGCCCTATCGATGGACGTCATCATCGTCCGCACAGGAAGAAAGTGCGACGACTTCGTCAGTCTGTCCACGATCACCCAAACTGAGTCATGCCTGTTCCGGGTCAAAGGCAATCCCAAAACAAAATCCATCATAATATGCTCCCATTTTCACTCAGCTACTGGGAGTGGCTGTAGCAATCAAGCCGGTATCTGGTGCTCAGCCTTGACTTGTTGACAAGTCAAACATCTGGACACGAAGGCGGCTACATGTCGCTTCATGCCCTTCCACTAGAACTGCCTCCGCAAGTCGTGGTACATCTTGGTGCTGCCGGGGTGCACCGAGAATTTAGATCGATGCGCCTCTGATAGCACCTCCTCTCAAACCTCCTCATCTGTGGGAAGGTATAACCTCCTCTGGAACCTCAGACCTCCATCAGCATCAACTGACCAGTCTGGAACAGACTTCCCACTATCGCATCGTGCCCTCATCTTCTTCAGCTATGAATCCAACCTCTATGCTGCAATCACCTTCTGAAGTAGGCTGGGCTGCACTCGTATGGTGCGCAACCTGGTACGAGAAGGCTCCCACCGAACCCACAAATCAAAGCTCTCTATCGTAGCCAAAAAGTCATGTCGATCTGTCACCAGTCTGGCAAGTTGGCTATGGGACTTCCGGCTCAGGGCATCAGCAACAACATTTGCTTCACCAAGATGGTCAAAGAGCGAATAGTTGAAGTCCTTCAAGACTTCGATCCACCTCCTCTGCCGCATGTTCAGATCCTTCTAACTCGCGATGTACCACAGGCTCTTGTGATCGCGATACATCTCAAACTCCTCACCGTACAGGTAATGCCTCCAAATCTTCAAGGCGAAGACCACCGCTGCCAACTCTAGATCATGGGTAGGATAATTCTTCTCGTGAGTCTTCAGCTGTCTCGAGGCATATGCGACCACTCTGTCGTCTTGCATCAGAACTGCTCCAAGCCCCATCAGCGAGGCGTTGGTGAAGACCACATAACCCTTGCCGCTAGCTGGAATCGTGAGTACAGGGGCCAAAGTGAGACGTCGCTTCAACTCTCGGAAGGACTTCTCACAATCTTCTGACCACTCGAACTTGACACCCTTCTTAGTCAGACGGGTAAGAGGTGCAGCCAGACACGAGAATCCCTCCACGAAGCATCGATAGTAGCCTGCTAGCCCTAAGAAACTCCTGATCTCGAAGATATTCATCGGTTGCTCCTAATCCATAACGGCCTCTATCTTCGCTGGATTCACCGAGATACCTTCCTTCGAGACAACGTGTCCGAGGAACTTCACCTCCTGCATTCAGAACTCACACTTGCTGAGCTT
Organism: Chamaelirium japonicum; assembly: GCA_947650365.1. Lineage (NCBI taxonomy): Eukaryota > Viridiplantae > Streptophyta > Magnoliopsida > Liliales > Melanthiaceae > Chamaelirium > Chamaelirium japonicum. The sequence goes on along the minus strand of OX393553.1, from coordinate 36,883,432 downwards.
GGCATACAGTTGGTGATCTCTAAGGGTCTGCAATACCGCGCTCAGGTGCTCTCGATGATCTTCCTCCGTCTTAGAGTAAATAAGGACATCGTCCACAAATACTACCACAAATCTGTCCAGGAACATACTGAAGACGCGGTTCATCAGATCCATAAATACTACAGGAGCATTCATCAGACCGAAGGGCATGACTAAGAACTCATAGTTACCGTATCGCGTCCGAAACGCTATCTTCGGAATCTCCTCTGCCCTCACAGCCAGCTGGTGATATCCAGTCCTCAGATCCATCTTCAAGAAGCAACAAGCACCCTTCAGCTGATCAAACAGATCCTCTATCCACGACAATGGGTACTTGTTCTTTATCGTGAGGCTATTCAGCTTCCGATAATCAATGCAAAGCCTCTTTGTCATATCCTTCTTCTGAGCAAAGAGGATCGGGGCTCCTCAAGGAGATGTGCTAGGACGGATAAAGCCTCTGTCAAGCAACTCCTCCAACTGGGTCTTCAGCTCCTTTAGCTCAGCAGGAGCCATCCGGTACGGAGCAATCGAGATCGGTGTTGCTCCCGGTACCAGATCTATAGCAAACTCGACCTCCCGAGGTGGAGGTAAGCCTGGGAGCTCATCTGGAAAGACATCTGGGAACTCACGAACCATCGGCGGGAGTACTACCGGGTTTCCATCTCGATCCCTACTCGGTAGCTGCGCTAGTAAGCTGAGGGTGATTTGCCGCAGCGGTACCGAGCATAGGCCCTTCTGCTTGTCTCCCAAGAAGTAGAAAACCTCGCTCCCTGGAGGTGAGAAGATGGCCTTCCTCGAGAAGCAGTCAAGGGTGACGTGGTAAGCCGACATTCAGTCCATCCTAAGCAACACGTCCACTCCTCCCAAGTCTAAAATAATCAGGTCAGCCGAGAGCTCCCTATCTCCAACAAGAATGATGCAGTCCCGGCAGACTCGGTCCACATCGATACTCACCCCGGCGGTGAAAACACCGACAAAGTGTGACCCAATGGGACCGACTTCAGTCCCAAAGTTTTGACAAAACTAGGGACAATATAGGAGTGCGTGGACCCACTGTCGAAAAGAACGTGGGCCAGGGTCGAGAAGACGGCGAGGGTGCCTACAATAGCGGAAAAATATAAAAGACTAAGCTAACTAATGACCAGTACTAGTCTTGACAAGTCTCAAAAGAATCAAAGGCTGTAAGACAGCTACAACTAAGAATTGAACTACTAAATTCAGGGTTACCTTCGATCGCTCCCCCAGAAGCCTCTAGGTCTTGATCAAGCAACAAGTATGCCCTGCCCTGGGCCTGATTGCCTCCTCCGTCCTGACGGGGGAAAGGCCTCTGCTGCTGTGGCTGGGGAGGACACTGTTGCTGAACTCTCTGTAGGGGCCCCTACTACTGCACAGGTGGTGCCGGCAGTGCAAGCCTGAAAGGTGGAGCTGGTAGAAGCGGCTGCCGACGGAGCTATGGGCAGCTCCACTTTAGATGCTCAAGCGAGTCGCACTGGAAATAGTCACGCCTATGGGGTCTAGGAACTGGAAGACCATAGAAAAGCTGAGGCTGGCGAGGTGGGGGTTGAACCTCCGTGGGTCTGAATCTCTTCTGAGCCGGTGGGCTATGGCGACTGCCATTACCCCGCTTCTCCAAGATAGCACGGGACTCCTTCGATCAACTCCTACTCCACTGCCAGGGATCGGTTGACCATCTCCTCATAGGATTGCCCCAAGAAGGCAGCAACCCTACCCCTGATCGCCGGGTTCAAGCCATGCTCAAAGCGCATAGCCCTCCTGCCATCGGTCGCCACCAGGTGAGGAGCATACCTTGCAAGCTCTGAGAATTTGGTCTCATACTGCGACACAGTACAAGACCCTTGGTAGAGCGCCAGAAACTCCATCTCCATCCGGTTCTGCACGGTAACCGGAAAGAACTTCTTCTGAAAGATCTCTTCGAACTTTGGCTAAGTGATTGCTCCTCTATTTGCTGCTCGGGTGCACTGAACTGTCTGCCACCAGAAGTCTGCCTCAGCCTCGAACTTGTATGAGGCGAAGGTGACTCTCTTATCGCCGGTGATGCACAACACGTTCAATATCTTCTCCATCTGCTGGAACCATCGATCGACCTCCAAGAGGTCTGGCTCACCCCTGAAGCTCGGTAGTCCCATCGCCTTAAAGTCCTTTAGCAATTTCCCCTGCAGCTCGCCTTCGGCCTGCTGACGAGCCTGGGCCTGGGCAAGGGCAGCCTGAGCTAGCTCAGCCTGCTGCTGGGCAACAGCAGCTTGCTGCTGCTGGACCATAGCGGCCATCCCCTGGAGCATTTCCATCATTATCGCTGCGCTGTCTAGCCCAGCGGACGATCCTGCTCCGTTGTTAGCACCATTACCACTCCTAGTACCCGCCATCTGAAAAGAGAACAGACCAGTCTAACACTAACCACCTATTAAGACTCTATACCCAACTAGAGACTACCCCTAGAAATATATCCCTAGGCTCTGATACCAGCTGTCACGCCCCAGAAATCCGGAACCAATCCCTGGGGTGTGAATTGAGAAAAACCAAGGGTTTTAGGGTTTGGTCAACTGTCTACTCCAATTAGGATTTCTCACAGGGCTTCTACTCTCTCAAGGAATATTTTAAAACTTATTTTTTTACGAAAATATTTTTATTTTGAAAGAAAATATAGAGATACAATTTCATCGACAGGGAGATGATCACGCTCGACCCTCACCCGGGCTATCCTCTCAGCATGTGCGGCCTACTAGTGCCCCACATGCTGACAGAAGTCCCTCTTAAGGGAGCACGAGGCTCAAGCCTCTGACGGCGAGCCGAGTAGCCTTGCCCGCTCTCTAGCACTCGGGCACTGATTCACATATCCTATCTAATGGGCTAGGCAATTAGGTCACTTTAAGATTTATATTTTATTATGAGCTATCCTAGGCTTGGGGCCTTGAGGAGAGGCCTACCCAAAAAGAACACAGTTGTATCATTGCCACTAATAACATACACTAAGCCAAACCTAGTCCGATTACAATGCCAGAAAGAAACAGTACTACTACACGACATACTGCAATCTAAAACTCCACAGCCGTCCTAACTTCGCCGCTGGTCTCATGCTGCGGCTACCCCTGAGTCTCCGAACCTGCAAAAGAGCCTACTCGTGGGAATGAGTAGCCCCCAAAATGAATTGGGAGATTAGACAAATAAATGGCTAGTGACAAGCTAACTGCCTAGGTAATTAATGACGCTTGCATTTTATACACTGTTTACTGAATAGCCTAGTTGTCCACTACATTCTCAATCACGCCCTAAGTGTCCATGCATTTGTCTATATTCGCATGCAATTCCTACTGTCACTAGGTTATTGAGAGTACTATTTTTCAATTAATAAAATTAAACACACACAATGTGAACCCCGAATATTTTGTTCATCCTGCCCCCGGTCGGGCATTACTATAGGGCCTTTTATTTCGATGTAGAGGGCCAACTCTCTCGCCGCACATACTCCGACACCATGCGCAAAGTCACCCATATGATCATAAGGGGTTTCCCGTCTTTCACGGTGGAGCTCTACCGCCCAACTTGCTTTCCTTGGGGACTTCAACTATCCCGGGACAGGATTGCTAGGCCAATCCCTCTTCGAGAGCACCACCTATTGGCTTTACCACAATCCCTGCCCGTGACCCCCTAGCCTATTGATCTTCGGCTGTGTGCGCAGGGTGGTTCACAGCCCTTGCGCGCACGGGGTCTAAATTTTTCCATATGATAGAATATCACACAATCATGATAATAAAGTAATTTCGATGTCTTACCCCAGGATTCGCACTGCGCTCACAACCCATGCATCACAATAACTATAAAGAATTTACTCTCGCCCGTATTCCCATGTGCCCGGGTCTCCATACTCCATCCAAGAGAGTGAGCCCGATAATTTTAATTATTAATTTCTAACATGAAGGGAATTCCTACTTACGGTGTCCAAGCAATCAGAAAATTTATTATTAAATTTTATTATTAAGCATGCGTCGTCGGACTCGTGACTTCGCATACAAGGCGGGGTCCACTCGACCACATGCGACGATATCCGACGGGACCCGCATGCAGCGTTATGGACACCTACCCTTAAGTTCTAGAATATCATAATTAATTATCTAAAACATCGTGCAGTGTCACCTGGAAAGTGTGCTCGAGCTGATGCTGCTAGGCGCCCTCCGCTCTGTCTCCGACTCGGTCCACGTGCCCATTAACTGCCAAACATACCAGCGGCCTATGGTCATTAAGTGCTACTTAAAATATTGTCGGCTTAGGTCTGATTGGACGAGCAGAGAATTTATGCGTCATCGGACGCGGGTCTACTGGCACGCAAACCGATGTGCCAAAGGTAGCGTCATGGTTAGTCAGTGTTGCCGACGCCAAAAGCCACATTAGGGTCCAAATGCATTAATTCGGCCAAACGATCATAACCGCGTCGGTCGGTGGCAAAATCGGCAAAAGCCGATCACGGTTGGGCATAGGTGTTGAAGGTCGGTCTCGCGCGCAAAAGGCTATGCGAGGTGATTTGGTCCGCATCCGTATCATCAACTTGATACGAGCTTGACCCGAGGAGATCGGGCATGCTAATCATGAGAGTGGGCCCAAAGGGCTTGATCGATATTGTGGGGAGGTCGAGGGTTGGGGTTTGGTGTGCCAAGCCAAAGCTTGGTGTTGTCGGCTATCCAATCGTCAGATTTCCGCCTGGCTCGAGTAAGGTTTGATGGCGTGCACTAGGCTACTCTGAGACGAGGTTTTGCCCTATATCGGCTCTAGGCCGTTTGCATAACCGGCGGCCACTTGGTCAACCGGCAATGACTGCCCCAAAAGCGACCCAAGGGTGGTCGGATGCCGTCAGTGTTTGGCCGGGCTTGGTCGGGCTCCTTTGGTTGCACAACTGTCGGTCATCGGGCCGGCAGCCATGGCTGCAACCAAAGTGTCGGCTACCGGTTTGGGGTCGACATGAACCACAAGGAAACATGGCAGCCAGCACAGGGTTGGTTTCGTCGGCAGGACACCCACCGGCCAATCCGACGATCAACACGATAGCAAGGGTAAATATAAGCATTAGGTGGCTGCCTGGTGGCCGCGCAGCAGGGTGATCGGCCTAGCCTTGGCTGGTCAGGATTTGCCGACTGCACAGCCTCCGGTTACATAGCCGACGGCCGCTATGACTGCGTCGAGGGTGACGGTTGTGCTCGAGGCAACAAGGGCTGCCGGATTGGTGTTTGTGGTGGCCGGTGGGGCTTGGCCAGGTTTGGTCTCGCCGGCTGCACGGTTGCCGGCCACCGGGCCGGCGGCCATGGTCGTGGAAAGAGAAGAGGAGGCGAAAGGGGGGTGGCAATTGTCTGTCAACCCACAACACACACACACACACACACACAAAAGAAAACAGAAAAGGGGAAAGAGGGCTGACTTAAGGCTCCTCCCTCCAAGCTCTGGCCGACACTCTCCTCCAGCGCCGACGCGATCCGGCTGCCGCGTGCCACACACACAGCAAGAGGGAGAGGAGAGAGAGATCGGACGGGGGAAAAGAGAGATCAGAGAAAGGAGGGGAGTCGGGGGTCGGGTCGGACTGAGGAAGGGGGAGTGGGGTAGGATTTTTAAAGGAGGGGTGGGGTGGCGACCGACAGGGTAGGGGGCGGGTAGGGCGGCCGGGTAGGGGCGGCGATGGCCGGCGGGAATCCGGGGTCAACGGGCTTGGGATGAGGGAAGGGGCGGCGGTTTTTTGGGGGAGGGCTGGGTCAGATCAGTTTTGGGGGAGAGAGGGAGAGAGGATCCGAGAGAGGGGGATAGATCTGAGAGAAGTGAGAAAGGTCGGGGAGATGGGGAAGAAGAGAGAGAGAGAGAAGAGAGGAAGAGAGAGAGAGAGAGAGAGATGGGTGGGTTCGGGTTTGGGCTGGGTAGTGGGTTAGGTTCGGGTAGGGTAGGGTATTAGGTTTTAGTTTTTAGGTTTTTAGTTTAGTTTTTTTTTTTTTTGTCAAGCCGACTCGCACTCGACTCGAGTCGCACCGAGGCACGCCAGCACGTGAACCTCGCCGGGTCCGATAGACCCGCCACAATATAATAAATAAAAAAAAGGGTCGTTACATAATGAATTTCTTCGTGCTTTCTTCTTCCGCCTTGTATTTGAACTCCAGTGTCTTCCATATCTCTTTTGCAGGCATATTGTCGGTGTAGAGATCGTACAGACGATTAGTGAGAGCATTGAGGATATGTCCTAGATAAATAAGTTCATCTTCTTGTCGCTTCTTTCTTTTGACAGTATGCTCTTCAGGTTCTCCTTTTTCATATTCTAGAATTGTAGGAAGTTCAGGATCGAGGATGTAGAAGACCTTCAACGCCGTAAGAAAAAACCTCAACTTCTCTTGCCAACGAGTGAAATTAATCCCATCGAATCTGTCAAAACGAATGAGGTCTTGGTTCATGACTTTGATGGTGACAGCAGTAGTCTCGATCTCCATTAGAGATAACACTTTAAGATTGTTGGACAACTTGTGGACCGAGATCATAGAGACAAATAAATCAATATGAATCAAAGACTGAAGTGCGTAAATCCATTTTTCTTAAAACGTTATTCGCGCCTACTTGTTGCTGTCGGGTCTCTCGCGAATCGCTCTCAGGATACGTCAGCCTTTGTGAGACTGCACCCAGTAATGGTGAAGAACTACTATCAAGAATCTGCGACACATATTTCTCTGGCAGAGAACAAAGTTGAAAAAAAGAAAATAGAAGTAGATTTGGAGTGATTCAGGGGTGTGTAATAGGGCCGAAATGGGCTTGGTTATATAGGGCTCGAGGCAACCCTTAGGTAGCTAACAGATGTAATGGTTTGCAGGTCATCGGGTGCCAATCCGCACAGGCGGATGGTTGCAACTGCCCGAGCGGGTGCCCCGCCCGTTCGGATCGTCATATCCGCTTGGGCGGGCGGTTCACAACCGCCAACCCGGGATCCGAGCTATCCCAACTGGACTAAGCCCATTCTAAAAGAAAGGCTTATCAAGTGAGTTGAGCCGATTCGTCTTGCTAAGTGCAAAGTACGTCTCTAAACGCCCAATCGCACCCCGCCGTGTAGGCACAAGTTTTCTTATTTGTCAAAAATTGACTTCCAGTTTGAATCTATGATCTTCCTTCTTATTAGTCACTCACTAACCAAGAAGTCTTGAAAGAATCCCAACTAAAATAGTTAAATATCAAACTGATTTTGAAAATCTCAAACACGAAGGCGGCACTCGAAGTTGTCCTTTGTTAATTCGAATAAAAAATAATAGGTATGTTTTTAATTTTAAGTCGAGTGCAGTAGTAATTCTATGGTGCAAATAAGGGTCGGGTCGGTTATGGCCGCCAAAGAAGTGTAGGGTTCGACCCGAACTATCCACCTGTCGCCACTCTTAACTAGAAAGAGTGAGCTAAGCCATGAAGATCGGACGGTCAAGCAAGAGCCGGTTTGTATCCACCGTCCCTAGTTCGATATCCAGTGGAAGTATCGGGTAGGCCGTAGGCCGTATAAAGACGGAACGAAACCTCGGCGTATCCCACCGTAGAAATCTCGGGAGGTTTCGGCTCCTCCTTTCCTTCGCTCCTCCCCGTCCTCCCGCTGCCGTCTCCCTCACTCATCGGAGTAACAAGGCTCTCCTTTTTATTTTCCACTCGCCTCCCCGGAATCTACTCTAGGGTTTAGTTGGATCTCCAGCTCCAGCTCCAGCTTCGAGGTATCCGATTCCGCCCCTCTTTCTCTTCTAGTACGCTACTTTGGTCATTTGAACTGTTGGTAGGTTGGATCAGCACCTTTTTTTATCTCTAATTTGAAGATTAGGGTTTTTGCGATGCTTGAGAGTTGGCTCAGGGCCTTTTTTGTCCCTGATTAGGTTTCTGATGATAATTTTGATTCATTTCTCATGATTCTTGGGCTATATTGACGCGATTTATGTTAGAAGGGTGGAATGTCTGATTTGCACTTAAATTGATTTGGTCTGTGGATGCCACATTGGGAGTTTGATCACAATGCTACTGAATCAATATTTGATTTCAGATTCTGTTCTTTTGGCGTCACTGTTGTGGGATTTGGTGACGTCTGTCTCCTTTTTCGCGCAGTTGCTTGTAATTTGTCGATTTGGTTCCTACCTTAGTTGCACTAAAGAAAGATCTTATCTTTTTTTTTAGTTTTTGTCATCAACAACGAGTTATGGGACTCAAGTCACTCAACATTCTTGATTTACTGGTATCATTATGAAGGTGGACAACAAGCCCCACCCATTGATTTAGAGTTTGCAATATGGATTTTATTTGATGCTTCCTGTGACTTCTGGTGAGGACCAGCCGCCTCCCACTGCATGTGAAAGAAACGTAGGCCAAAGAGAAGTCATACTAGCTTCCTAGAATTCTGGTCTAACCTGGACTCTTGGATGAATAATAGAGGAGAGTAGCATTTTGGGTGTACCACGAGTTAGGGCGGACCTCCCATAATAATCTCAACATGGAGATTGGAACATGTTCAAAACTTCAAATAATCTCAACATGGCATATTTAAAATAGAAACCATATCATAGGTATTAACAAATATCATCATAGAAAGCATGATTACTCCTTCAGCAATGGAAAAATCCAGGGCAATTTTGTAATTGCAGGCAATAGGCGCATGGGCTTTACAAAAAGAAGAAATGTTGAAGCTACTCAATAGCAACAACAAATGAATGTATTGTTGGGGCTACATGAAGCGATATCAACATCAAAACGACAACATTAGCATTTTAGTCGATTGCAATGAACAAGCAGTGTGATCGGACGTAGTGACAACAAATTGTAGCAGATTGAATCACAGGTGCAATTAAGCACTCAATAGCTAGCCATTCGAGAATTCAAAGCCATGCTCAGTAATTGTGAACAAATGCGAGAAAGAGCAGCGATGAATGCAATAAAATATTGGGCAACACCACATAAAATGCACCGGTACAATAATTAGCACTTAACAACGACAACCGCACTTTCGAGGGTAAGTTGGGCAATAAATTAATGCAAGAGCAGTAAGTAAATGAAGTTGAAACAATATGTGAACATCTGGGGAGAGGTTGTGCGAAGAGAACATAAAATAAGCAAATAAAAAAGGGGTAGAGAGAAAGCGGATGATGGATTTGAAATGGTGAATGATGTGTGAAACTATCAAGGTTTTGTGTCCACTTGTTCAGGAATCAATCATCTGTGGTACGACCGGAGGGAGACGACTGACCCTTCAATGGTGCATGTTGCTTATAGGATTGGGTATGAGTATTGATTCCCCATGGCTATTGATGATGGCACTTGAGGTATAGAGCCGAAGGCGGTGGTGGTGGTTCGCTATAGTAGGAAGATAATATAACAACACGAGTGCAAGTGAAGGAGACCGCCCTGGATCTGGTCGGTAACATCCAGATCTCGACATTGATCGGCTATGAGACCTAGATCTTAGGCGGTTCGCACCAACATATATCTTGCATGGTGTTGTCTAACGTTGAGCTTGTAAACAGAAGATTAAAAAGGGAGTGCATAGAGATGAGAAGTAGTAGTTCAAGTGAAATAGGCCTTTGATAACTTCTAGATTTGGGCGGTGATCGGACTTGTGGCATAGATCTTAGGTGGTTGGGTTCGGACCAACGCAGGGTTCGTGTGGTGGTGTCTAGTGTTGTACTTGTAGAGAAAAGATTAAAGATGAGTGTGAAAAGTGACGAGAATGAGAGAAGATGAGGGGAGAAGTTGGTGATATGGAAGAGAGAACGGTGGCCTCATACAATCCAAAAAGTCTTGTTCTTAAATTTTGATATAAGAGAGGATCGGAAAGAGCTTTCTATAGAGGTTTGAACGAACCCTCGCTATCCTTTTCGGCAAAGAAAATAAAATTACATCACGTTCGTAGTTCGCTTATATTTGCATTCAAGCCTTCTACAAAACTAAGCTTTAATCCTCGATTCAAATTAAAAAGTAAGTTTATATAAATTCACTCATGATCTTAATTCTGTTTTTCTAATCACCTGCACATTGTGCTTGTTCCGGTGCATGTGGTTGTTTTGATCCGCTTCATGTGAAATATAGCTTCCTCATAGTATCTGTCCTAAATTTGAAACCTCTCCTGCTGTGATAGTAACTCTGGAATCACGGTTCTTGGTTATTTCTCATATGCATATCAAGTTTCTGTTTTTCTTCAAGAACTGTGACATGTGGGCTCATGTGGTGCTCCATCGCACAACATCATGCTTTAGGTGTGTTTCTGCATTGACTGCAGGTTGTTGGACATATATATTTGACAGAGCTATTTTAGCCCACAGAAGTTATGGCTGGGGCTTTGATTCAGTCAGCTATCCTTCCTGTTCATGTTGTTAGAGGAAGCCGTAGCCATCTTCAAGGCTCTGGGATAGCTAGAAGTAGGGTGATGTGCAGTGCACGGTTGTATCCCTGCAGATTGCGAGGGTTCACAGGCTTGCGGGGATTAAATGCTTTGGATTTCAGATCTCGATCCGTGCGGGATTTTCAGTCTCTAGTGGCATCTTCTGTTTCTGCCCCAAAGGGGAAGGCTAGCCGGGGAGTTGCTGTAGCTATGTTTGAGCGCTTCACAGAGAAGGCTATCAAAGTGATAATGCTTGCACAAGAAGAAGCTAGGCGTCTTGGCCACAATTTTGTCGGAACGGAGCAAATATTGTTGGGTCTTATAGGTGAAGGAACAGGAATTGCTGCAAAAGTTCTAAAATCCATGGGTATCAATCTTAAGGATGCTCGAGCAGAAGTGGAAAAGATCATTGGAAGGGGCAGCGGGTTTGTTGCTGTTGAGATACCATTTACACCACGTGCAAAGCGTGTTTTGGAACTCTCCCTGGAGGAAGCTCGTCAACTAGGTACGTTCTGTTGGAACTAACCACTATTTCACTCGTGCAATGCTATTCAGCCATCCTGGTTTCATCCTGATGGGGCCATCCTGATGTGGCACCTGACCAGAACCGTCCCTTTGCCTGATCACCATACGGTCTGGTTGCTACGGACTGCTGTGATCAGTTCCACATCAGGATGGCCCGATCCGGATGGAAACCAGGTTGGCTGAATAGCATTTTTTATTTCACTCTTGCTTCTCTAGAACAATGTAGTTTCAAACACGACTTTCAAAGTAGTTTGGCATATTTTGCATTTGGCTACTGTCCCTTTGGTATTCATGTTGCGCTTGTTTTTTTACTTTATTACCTGTGACACTAATAAAGTGAATATTTTGCAAAGAAGCACGATAGAACATTTACAGTTGTTTTAGTGCTTGAGATGGTTATATTCAGCATATCTTTCACACGATGTGTGGTGGTTTCTCATTCATATTCTTATAATCTACGGTAATATTCTTATTTATCTGGGAATAGTTTCCGGGCCACTAAATACAGAAGGAACTGATATACCATTTTTAATATGGTTTATATCTCATCAGTTGGAATTCAGTTATCTGTTTTCCTCTCAAATAAGCGTAAATCTAATTCCGTAAACTAATCACATTGTGCAAAAACTAATCACATTGTGCAACTCAATCTTAAGTATTGGAGACTGACTTTAAATGTTTTTATCTATGAAATACATTCCAAATAATCTTTTAACCGCAGTTCTTTGTGGAAGTCTGGTCCTTTACTACAAAAGCTGCCAATATGCACCTTACTATTTGTTTTTGGGATCCAAAATAGCTTGTCCATTTGGGCAATACCTCTCTTAATTTAATAAATGGAAAAAAAGAATAGGTTTGTGGGGACAGCCCCAAATAAGCTCCAGTTTGAATTTTTTTCTCGAAAAATAATGCAACATTGCTCTAACTGCTTTGTAGATTTGATTCCTTGCCACCTCTACCTGAGTTCTTAAATAAAATTTGTTCATTGCGCAGGGCATAATTATATAGGGTCTGAGCACTTGCTTCTCGGATTGCTTCGTGAGGGTGAAGGTGTAGCAGCTCGTGTGCTTGAGAGCCTTGGAACTGATCCAAGCAACATTCGTACACAGGCAAGTTTTGTTACTATACCTCGTCTATGTGGATATGAATAATTTTCTGAACTTTTGATATGCATGTAGGTTATTCGAATGGTTGGTGAAAGCACGGAAGCAGTTGGTGCTGGGGTTGGAGGAGGAAGCAGTGGCGCTAAGATGCCTACTCTTGAGGAATATGGAACTAATTTGACAAAGTTAGCAGAGGAGGTATCTCTTAAATTTGCTTTATTTTGATAGCCAAAAAGATTACCATCTGACCACGTTATTGCTTTACAGGGTAAGCTTGATCCCGTTGTCGGCAGGCAGCAGCAAATAGAGCGTGTGACACAAATTTTGGGCAGACGTACAAAGAACAATCCCTGCCTAATTGGAGAGCCTGGTGTTGGGAAGACAGCCATCGCGGAAGGGCTTGCTCAACGCATCGCTAATGGGGATGTCCCGGAAACAATTGAAGGAAAGAAGGTTAACGAGATATTTATATGTAATTGATTCCTATGAACAAATTTTGCGCGGCTCCTGTGTAATGGTTGTACATTTGTTTGTTGTGCCTGGATCTTTTGTTACTAGATACTCTCATTAGCATCTTTTATCTGTTTCTGATCGATTTGCCTTTTCAATTTATAAGCACTGACCTTTTCTATTGATTAGCTTTAGCATGTGACTGTCTGGAGATTATGACTAAACTGAGTTATATTTCTTCAACTCTCTGCACAATGTAGGTAATTACCCTTGATATGGGACTTCTTGTTGCTGGTACAAAATATCGCGGAGAGTTTGAAGAAAGACTGAAAAAACTGATGGAGGAGATTAAACAAAGTGACGAGATAATACTCTTCATTGATGAGGTTCATACATTAATTGGAGCAGGAGCAGCAGAGGGTGCGATTGATGCTGCTAATATCTTAAAACCAGCTCTTGCAAGAGGTGAACTACAGGTAAGTTAGAATTTTACATGCTATCTGTTTTTCCTAAAACTCTTTTTCATTATTTATTATTCTTTGGTCAATTTCAGGCATTTGTGCAAGAATCAGTTCTGAAGCTTTCTTCTTTATTATATACGTCATGAGATGGCTATAACTTTGCCTCTCGATGGATATGTTATGCTTTCTGTGAAAGAATCAAAGATATTTTTTTCTCATTCATTTCTTAACATTTGAGTCCTTATCATATCTGGTTCAGTGTATTGGGGCCACAACGCTAGACGAATATAGGAAGCACATTGAGAAAGATCCAGCTTTGGAAAGACGGTTCCAACCAGTGAAAGTGCCCGAGCCAACGGTCGATGAAACAATACAAATTTTGAAAGGACTTCGTGAACGATATGAGATTCACCACAAACTCCGTTACACGGATGACGCTTTAGTTGCTGCTGCACAATTGTCGTATCAATACATCAGGTTTGTGACATTTCACAAAATTCTGTATGTGCTGATCGACATGTAACCATGATCAACAAGCTTTGTTCCATTTACTTGGGATTGGCTATATTGCATATGCTGATCAGCATATTTAGGATTTTTGGCATTTCTTTCCATTTTTAGCCAGTCATATTGTCACTTTCTAATCTATGGTTGAAACTTTATTATGATTGGTAATGAAGCTGGATTTCCTTTTTTTATATCAGTCATGTGTTTCCTTCCATTACCGATCATAATAAAGTTTCAACCATCGATCAAAAAGTGAGTATTATTATTATTGCCTTGAAATTTGCAAATTTCTTGTTTAGACGATTTCCACATTCTTTCTTTGTTGCTTAAAATTGAATTAAAAAAATTATAGTTGTTCCTTAGCTTACACATGCAGGACAAAAAGTGTGGAAGAGGCTAAAATGCTTCTATCTTCTTAGGTGTTGTGTGGCTTAATAATAAAAGATTGAAGATTGCTGTCAAAAAAAATCTGGTGTGTTACATGCATTGGATGGTGCAAACTTTAGATAATTAAGGTATCCGTTGGAAATCCCAGTAAAATAGAGAACTTAGAAAAGGTAGTGATGTTATAAAAGTAATGGGTGAGAAGTTTATTCAATTGAGTTTGGATAATAAGTTCTGCAAAATGTTATGGATATGAATGTGTTAATATACTTGTGTGTGAAAGGAGGAACTAGTTCAGTCCTTAATGGAAACACGTATTTATATAATATTCTTAGTTAGAAGCTTAGTTGCCTTCAATAAATATGCATGTGTGTGGGGTTCCTGTGTGTGCGGGTGTGTGAAAAAATTGGTATCGGGGACCATATTGACCGGCCAAAAACTGATACGATCGGTATCAGCCAATACAACCTGGCGGAAAAAAGAGGTAAGAACACACACACACACACACACACACACACACACACACACACACACACACACACACACACATATATATATATATATATATATATATATATATATATAGGGTCAGGATCGGATGACCCAGCAAAATTTGACCCATTAATAACCCAGCACCCTTTGAGGCACTTAGAGGTTATAGAATGGCCTGATTTTTTGTAGGGATGTTGTCTATGGTATGTTGATCATCCTCACAAAAAATCAGCTCATTCTAAAACCTCTAGGTGCATCAAATGCGCACTTCAAATCAACGGTTTTTCATTGTCAATTTTAACCGTTGATTTGAAGAGCACCCTTTGATGCACCTAGAGGTCTTAGAATGGGCTGATTTTTTGTGAGGATGATCAACATACCATAGACAACATGTCTACAAAAAATCAGCCCATTCTAAAACCTTTAGGTGCCTCAAAGGGTGCTGGGTTATTAATGGGTCAAAATTTTGCTGGGTCATCCGATCCTGACCCATATATATATATATATATATATATATATATAGAGAGAGAGAGAGAGAGAGAGAGAGGAATGTTACAGTGAACTGTGAGCTGCCAGTTTAGAAAGTAAGTTGCGGGTATTTTGACCACCCTAGGAGTTTTGGAATTTGGTGAGGGTGTTGTCTAGGCCCTCTAGGGTAAGATGATCATCCTCACCAATTTTCATCAAATTCCAAACTTCTATGGGGGTCAAATGGTCGAAGCAAAATCTGTCGTCGACAGTCACCATTAAAATCTGTAGATTTTGCTTCGACCATTTGACCCCCTAGAAGTTTTGGAATTTGATGAAAATTGGTGAGGATGATCATCTTGCCCTAGACAACACCTTCACCAAATTTCATCAAATTTTTAAACTTCTAGGGGGTCAATCTACCCGCAGCTCATTTTCTCCTACCCAAGGTTCGAAATCTCCATTTCGGTGAAAAGTTCGACCTTCTGGATATAGAAATATTATGTGAAAATATTTTGACAGTGTGGAAATATTGCAATTTTGTAGAAACGATGGAAATATTGTTTTTTTGATAGAATTTTTTAGTGAAACTCTGGATAATCATAAACCAAGTATAGATACACACTTTGGAACACTCAAATAATATTTGTACCCTATCTAGAGGTGTAGAACTTCACATAACATGTATTCAATGTATTGAGTCTGTGAGTCTTGTGCAATCTTTTTTGGTTCGGTTTTGATATATTTTTTTTCAAATGTTTTTAAATCTTTTTTTTGGATAAAAATATTTTCGAAATAAAGATTAGTTGATTGTTAAATTAAACGATTTTGAAAGCGGACTTAAAACAAGAAAGGTATGCAAGTTTGAAATTATGCAAAAATTATACTGAAATGTGAAACATTGTTTTTTTACAAAGTCTGGAAAAAGAGTTTTTATATAGAAAAGTTTTTATACATTTAAAATTTCCTAAGACGGACCATAATTTTCTAGATGCACTCGTACTTTATATCTTGTGGAATTTTTTAAGCTAAAAAGGAGTTGATTTAATCACTTTTCTCACCATGTAGATTTTACAAAAAACCATGAAAACTGTTTTCGCCTACTAAAACTGAAAGTTTACTTTTTGATTCCTTTAATTTTTAATTTTTTTGATATTTTTATTGAAATCAAATGGGGAGGGGGGTATTTGCTTATTTAACTTATAGTAAATGAAGAAAATAAAATTTAGTAAAACGATATTTACTTATTATATGTAAATAAGCTGCTGAGAACCAGGCCCTCTAGTCCCCTTTTATAACCAGTCAGTCATAGAATTCCGGATATATTTCGCGAAATATTTCGTGGAGATGGAAATATTTCGTGGAAATATCGCGATATTTCGCGAAACCGCTCGATATTTTGACATTTCCAGTTCTGCTCGAGATTGCAGGTCATATTTCGTATCGGGTTTTCATTTTTCCGATATATTTCGCGATATTTCGCGAAATATATCAATTTTTTGTACCTTGCTCCTACCGCAGCTCACAGCTCAACGTAACAGCCCTCTCTCTCTCTCTCTCTCTCTCTCTCTCTCTATATATATATATATATATATATATATATATATATATATATATATATGAGGGTCGGGAAGCTGAACTTGAGTTCACAAATAGGTTGGTGAACTTGAGTTTTCTAGGTGACACGTGTACGCGTTTTATTTTACTTTTTGCTTTATGTATTTTCTGTGTTCATCCCTCTTAAATGTTTGACCCCTCTTACTTGCTTTATGTCTTTTTAGTGGACACATGGCGCAATATAAACCCTATTTCACCATTCATTTGTAAACTCAAGTTCACCAACCACTTTATATATATATATATATATATATATATATATATATATATATATATATATGGTCCGTCCGACTAGCCAACACGCTTAATCCTTTATATTCAGGTGCCATGTGGTACTTTTTAACCATTTTTTTAATGGATGGTCAATCCACTCTATTTAGATCATGATTAAAGAAAATGTTCAAAAAAAAAAACTTAAAACAACCAGATCAACGAACGAGAAATTTAACGGTAAACTGTAGCTTGCAAATGCCCCTTGTTATGGTTAATTTAAAAATGTCACTTGCAATATTTTTTCATGATCATTGTTAGGAAGGGTGAATCCACCTTGATCAGCCCTTAACCCCGATTAAAAAGTGCTACGTGGCACCTGAATTGAAGGGAGGACTATGGTCCTCTCAACTAGCCAACACACTAGTCCTCATCTATATTAAGGTACCATGTGATACTTCTTAACCATTTTTTTAATGGATGGTCTATCCACTCTACTTAGATCATGATTTAAAAAAAAAAAATTAAAAAAAACCGATTAACAGCCGACAAATTTAACTGTAAACTATAGCCTACAAATGCCCCTTGCTATGGTTAATCTAAAAATGCCACTTGGCATATTTTTTTTCCAATTTTTTTTTCATAATCATTGTTAGGAGGGGTGAATCCACCTGAGCCAACTCCTAACCCCGGTTAAAAAGTGCCACATGGCACCTGAAATATTACAAATATTTGAAATATTCGAGTACTTAAGTATGATATTCTGTAGGGGCCTTATTCAGAAAATTTCAGGGTATAAACTCTCTCTCTCCCCCCCCCCCCTCTCTCTCTCTCTCCTCTCTCTCTCTCTCTCTCTACCTGTGTGCTTTCAGTGACCGCTTCCTCCCCGATAAGGCTATTGACTTGGTTGATGAGGCTGGTTCTCGTGTGAGGCTTCGCCATGCACAAGTATGATTTTTGTTCCCATCATCTAAATATTTTGTGTTGCAAGAACTGTATTTTAAGCAGGACGATGTCCGCTGCAGCTTCCTGAGGAGGCGAAAGAACTTGACAAAGAGCTCAGACAGATCACTAAGGAGAAAAATGAGGCAGTCCGTGGCCAAGATTTTGAAAAGGTAATTTGCTGTAAGCTTCTGATTCACTTTATCTAAACAAATATTTTAGGCCATTAAGATGGATGTCACTTGCAATCATGTCTCGGCTGAGAAAAGCTAAAATACATGTACAATTATGGAATAACATATATCACTAGGTTAAGCATGTCTACTTTTTTGTTACCAGTTAGCCAATGCTGTGTTTGGGCGGTTTTCACTGCCAAAATCATGACTTCTTGCTTCTCACTTACTGAAATCTTGAAATTATAAATCAAGATATTTTTAGGATGAAAATTTCAGATGCTTGCACGGAGAGTTTAATTGTAAACCATATGGTAGAGAGGGTGGCAAGAATTGTGAATTTTATGTGCTTCACTCGAGCATTTTCCAATTCCATTGATTTTTTGGATTTTAATCTGCGAAAATACATCCAAGTAATTTGATTTAATGAGGCCATAATTGATTTTATTAGAAGATAAATGATAGTATTATTGTTCTCTGTGTAAGTTTCCCTTTCTATATATAGAAAAAAGGTTACAAAAGTGCCTATTTTCTATGTTGTCACGGAAAGTGATAGGAAGCTGAGTTGCATGATGGTGATTCTCATCAACAAGACACCCTATCATTTCCCTCATTAGAATCACATCCAAGATTCCAAAATTATACAAGTGGTATGATTTTTTACTTAGGCAAAGAATATCCTGCTGCGGTATAACCATTCTGGAATAATTTCCCCTTCTCTTTTGGAATTTCTTTGGTTGAACCCATGATCGTATCTATGACTCTCCTGCCTTATTTTTGACAGGCCGGAGAACTGCGAGATCGGGAAATGGAGCTCAAGGCCCAGATCTCAGCCCTTATTGACAAGGGTAAAGAGATTAGCAAAGCAGAGAGCGAGGCAGGAGACTCGGGCCCAGTTGTTACAGAGGTTGACATACAGCATATCGTCTCATCTTGGACAGGGATCCCTGTGGAGAAAGTCTCGAGTGATGAGTCGGATCGCCTCCTCAAGATGGAGGAGACTCTTCACAAGCGTATCATCGGTCAGGATGAAGCTGTTAAAGCCATAAGCCGTGCCATTCGCCGAGCCCGTGTTGGCCTCAAGAATCCCAACCGGCCAATTGCCAGCTTCATATTCTCTGGCCCGACTGGTGTTGGAAAATCAGAGCTCGCAAAGGCACTGGCTGCCTACTACTTCGGCTCCGAGGAAGCCATGATCCGACTCGACATGAGTGAGTTCATGGAGAGGCACACGGTCTCCAAGCTCATCGGTTCACCTCCAGGTTACGTCGGCTACACTGAGGGTGGACAACTAACGGAGGCCGTTCGCCGTCGTCCCTACACCGTCGTCCTTTTTGATGAGATCGAGAAGGCGCACCCTGATGTCTTCAATATGATGCTCCAGATTTTGGAAGACGGGAGGTTGACCGACAGCAAGGGCCGAACTGTGGATTTCAAGAACACCCTCCTGATCATGACATCCAACGTCGGAAGCAGTGTGATCGAGAAGGGTGGGCGTCGGATTGGGTTCGACCTCGACTACGACGAGAAAGACAGCAGCTACAACCGGATCAAGAGCCTTGTCACGGAGGAGCTGAAGCAGTATTTCAGGCCAGAGTTCTTGAACAGGTTGGACGAGATGATTGTGTTCCGGCAACTGACTAAGCTGGAGGTGAAGGAGATTGCTGACATCATGCTGAAGGAGGTCTTCGAGAGGCTGAAGGCAAAGGAGATGGAGCTCCAGGTGACGGAGAGGTTCAGGGACAGGGTCGTGGACGAAGGGTACAGCCCGAGTTATGGAGCGAGGCCGTTGAGGAGGGCCATAATGAGGCTCTTGGAAGATAGCTTGGCAGAGAAGATGCTTTCTGGGGAGATCAAAGAGGGGGACTCGGCGATCGTGGATGTCGACTCCGATGGCATCGTTACGGTCCTTAATGGTGCAAGTGGTGTGCCGGAGCCTTTGTCCCCGCCTATTCCTGTATCATAAACCTCACTCCCTTAAATCAGCTGTTGATTCAAGGGACCATAGTTATCTGTTATCATGGATTCTACCAGTAATTGTTTGCAACTGTAGGTGGTGGTTGGTCCGATGTTCGCAAAACAGTAGCCCCCCCCCACCCCTCCCCCCCCCCCCCCCCCTGCCCATAGCAGCGACCGTCTCAAAGAAACTTGGAACCTGTTTATTGCACCTGCAGCTATTTGGTTACATGCAATGTTGTATGATTGTTCACTGTATTGCAGCTATTTGGTCATGTCTTGGTATGAACTCTTGTGTAGAGTTTTGTTAGTCTGATGATATCTATTTGTTATTTGGGTTATTTTGACCTCGCCCGCCGGTTAATTCAGGTAATTAAACTTTACCCCCTATGGTCTTATTTTTCAAGTCTTAATCCCTGTTGAAAAAACCCACAATGGGTGGGTTTTGGTATGAAAAGCCCAAACAACCCGTGCATCTTTTTGATGAGTGACCTGCGTGAGGGGGTAATCTTGGTTTTTTACAGGTTAACCGACATTTTTAATTCAAAGTAGTTCATTCCTAAGGTGTTTTTTGTTTCCTTAACAGATGATAAGACTGACTCTCAGACCGAGGGGCTATTTTTTAATTACACAGATTAACTTCAACAAAAAGCTAATTAATTTTGTTAACGGATAGTCCCACATCAGTGAGGGAGGCATCCATCACCCGCTTAATATACCCGCTGTGGCCCCTTCTTACGACCCGGGTTTTGGAGTGTAAGTGTATCTAACATGGTATCAGAGCTGGGTTTTTGGGTCAGGCTCGGGTTCGGGCAACCCGACCCAACCCGCACGCGAGTACTCTTGTATATCTACGAGTCTATGATATATAGGTAACAATCACAACCATCTCGAGTACTCATATGTTGAGGGGTCGTAGTCACAGTCATCCGTTTCACCCAGTACCATATTATTTATTAGCTTTTTGCTCATCAAATAAATACATTATCTAACGATCTAGTAAATTGCATGGACAAAAATGTTTAAAAGGTTGTATTGTAGTGTTAGCAAGTAAAAGTTTTTTTTAGATTTTGATTTTCAAAGGTTAAAATTTTAAACAAGAAGTATACTTGAACTTGCACAATCCGATCCATCCTTCCAACTTGGGCTAACTCGCGCCCAACCTGAGCATATAAATTTTTGCTTGGGTTAAGCATCTCGGGTTGGAGATGGGTTGGGTTAGGCTCGGGTTGGAGGTTTTAGTACTTGGGTTGACCGTCAACCCGACCCAACCTGCCCGAGTTGCAGCCCTACTGGGTTCACCGTCTCCTGCTCCCACTCCGAATGCTCCCCACCGATCGTGCCTTACCACACGTGAGAGGATCCTTGCCACACATACTCTGCGTGAGGAGGAATGTTGACGGATAGCCCCACATTGGTAAAGGAGGCACCCATCACCTGCTTAAAATACCGCTGTTACAACCCGGGTTTTGGGATGTGAGGGTATCTAACAAATTTGATGGTGAAAACCACATGTTTCGGATCGTAATTTTGATCAAACGGTAAAGAACGCAGAGCGATAGCACAACACAATCATGCAGTAAATACCTCTGAAGCAAGACACCATAAAACTGTTGGTACAACGGATCTCCAATCTTTTGGCCTATTTGAACCGAATATCCTCATCTCAAGTTTTACAAATATAAACTATACTGGGAGGAAAAATAAAATAAAATACAAAGCCCGCCTCTCATAGTTACACACGCATAAAAACTAGAATCCACCTATGCACAGGAAACGCAATTGGTTGCATCACCAAGAACACGTATAAAGATTATTCTCAACCGTCCGATGGGAATTATGGAGATCAATGGGGGAGATGATACAATAAGAAACATGACAAACAAATGGGAACTGTGTGGGTCCGGATCGGCAACCAGAACGGCTCAGATTTCAGCATCTGCAGTTAGGTTTTGGTTACGCTCTGGAGAGCCTTGCTCTGTTTCCCGACGGGAAGCCTCCCATAGTTGTTGCTCGATTCCTAGCTTCCTCAGCTCCAACAGGCCTCGCTCCACTGGGAAAAAAGACAGAGAGAACATGTAAGATCTCATGCAGTAATCGTTTGAGGAAATAGTGAATCACCGATAGGCGAGGGAGACTCGAGTCCATGAATTTAGAGAGGTTCGATTACACCACATCTCGTTCTCTCTCATCACGAATCAAGTCCAAAAGTAGGATGAATCGATTACTTCTAAGTTCTGACGTCGTCTCGAGATATGACCCAATGAAACATATCTGATAATCCGCAACTCATCCAAGATTGGTCAACTTTGGATTTTCGATTCAACTTTTGGATTTCGCAATTATACGAATATGCATTAGTTAGTAGAAGCACGATATTACCATCAACGGCGTCATGGGAAGTTGGGGATTGCCCGCTGCGTCCTATCCAAAATTGCAGCCGTTCTTCAGCAATATCTTCTTCCACGCCATGGGATTTGGCTCTCCTCCAGAAATATGCAAGCCATGCCTGCAGAAAAATGATACGTTGTATGCTTGTGCAACAAAATCCAGAAGCTGAAGTAGATCGCTACAGAGCTAAATAATGGGCTTAAATACAGGTAGAAATGAATTCATAACTATCACAAACTTCTACCCACAGATAACCAAGTTCTATGCAAAGTACGGCATGATTCATCGAATGCTGGGTAGGCGTACAGTTTCCATGGAACTTGTCTGAGTCAAAGAAGGGATCAATACGAGCTTGTAGGTGAGGTTTCATGCAAGGACCAAGAAAAGAAGTTAAAAGTGAAGATCCACATCTGATGATGCTTGGGGTGATGATTTGCAATTGTTGCAGGTATGAGCACGAGCGGTTATTGTTTAGATTGGAAATGGATATTACAATATAAACAACACCAAATAAAGCACAACACTTGAAGTGTGCTACTCCATTCAGAATTTTAATATTACAACCTGGAAGTACAGACGATAGAAAGGGAAATATGTTTCACAGGAATACGCAGGATGTTGTAACAAGTACTTCATTATCTCAAATACTATGGCTATCCATAGTGCAAGACCATAAGAAATCTATAATCACACACAACCACGAGTGCTTAGACATGCCTGGCTCACTCACACTCGGTCTACGAATACTCCGTTGGAGGCTTGGAGCTCCATATGAAGCTTCGTCCTACTTATGGTGAGTCGCTTCCTGATCCTATACGATATCAACAACTTGTTGGAGCGTTGTCTATCCGACCATTATTTATGTCGTTCGCACTCTTAGTAGTTATTCAATGCTTTAACCAATCTATCTACTATGTTGCTCTCCTGTGAGTTCTTCGCTACCTTCGATGCACCATCACTCACTCACCCTTCATGTCTTCACCTCCCCTTTGGAGCTTTGAGCCTTTACTGGCGTTGATTGGGTTGGAGATCCGACAGATCATCGACCGATCACTGGGTTTTGCAACTTTCTTGGAGACTCCTACCTCTTGGAGAACCAAGAAGCAGGTAGTCGTCTCCTTTCCAGAACTGAGACTGGGTATCGTGCCATGTCTGGCACCTCTCCAGAGATCGTTTGACTTTGATGATTTCTTCACGTCTTCGGTGTTGAATCTACTCATACTATACTTGACTATGATAACTGGAGTACTATTTAGATTGCTAGCAATCCTATATTTCACGACGGCCGAAGCACATCGAGATCGATGGTCACGTCGTTTGCCATTGCTCTCTCCAGCACCATCTCCTAGACTTATGTGCCCTTGGATGCCCAATTTGCAAACATGTTCACCAAGACACATACAGTTCTTTGCTTCCAACCACTTATTGGCAAACTCTTGGTCTATGATCCATCGTGAGATTGAGGGGGTGTTGGGAATTGTACATATCTATATACTTTTCCTTGTGTGATATGTCCACCATGTTGGTGACCACACTCGTATATATCTTGGGGTGTTTCCCTAATGAGAGATTCATTGGTTCCTATCAAGTTTCATGGATGAATTTCCAAGAGGAATTACCTTTGAAGTTCTATAGATCTGAGTAAGAACGCTAGATCAAGTACACGGATGCATGACATCATTGGATTAGACATGTTTGGGAAAATCGTTTGATGGATTTTGTAAAAATAGATACAAGTGAATCCATCAAGTATAATGACAAAATCACCAGCAAACTCTATAGCAAATTCAACGTTGAGTGTCACTTGAAGTAATTACTATGTATAGACAGCCCTCCCTCATGAAATAAAGGGGAAGATTATTGTGGTCCATTCTCATGTGGACTTCAACGTGGATTGAGTAAGGCCCATGGTGATGTTTCGGGCTCATAGGTTTTGATCAACCTACAATCACTTGGGATAAGAGAGGTGTGGGGGAGGATTTCGTGGCCGTCGTACTTGACCCTCCTCCAACAGTCGATTGAAGGTTTTACCCTTCGGGATGTGGCGCGCTTCGAAGCGCTGAGTTGTGACTTGCTGGGCTGTCACACAAGTACTGTAGAGTAGAAAGGTAAAGGAAGAGATGACACGGGATGTGGTGACAAAGTTCAGTCGAAGCCTACATCTCCGTGCGGTAAGACGCAACATTTGAATCCACTATATCTGAGTAAACAATAGAGCTACTCTCGACAGGCCGAGGAGTGCTTCTTACAAGTAATCAGAGGGTGGAAAATGAGTCTGAAAACCAGAAAGCTCAGAGAGCTTCGGAAAACAGAAAGTGGGTTTCTGATCTGGAATTTCCGATCTGGAATAATTGACAGAGTTTGTTATTTATAGTAGTTTGGTTCATCTAGGAAATATTCAATGAATATTCCTTAGAGTATCTGGGGTTTAGTAAATTTCCGGGGAGATTTACCAAACCCTAGATAGTGCAAGTGGGCCCCAGGCAGGGCGGCGGGTCCCACCGTCGTACTCATGGGCCCTAGGCAGGGCTGCGGGTCCCCATTGGACTCGTGGGCCCCAAGCAGGGCTGCGGGTCCCACTGTTGGGCTCGTGGGCCCCATAGGGCTGCGGGTCCCACTGTTGAACTCGTGGGCCCCAGACAGGGCTGCGGGTCCCACCTTTGGACTCGTGGACCCTAGGCAAGGCTGTGGGTCCCACCGTTGGGTGTTAACCAGATTTTGCACCCACAAGAGGTACGCTTCATGATGCACAAGAGGGGCTTATGGCTTTTTACTTTCCAAGGAGGCACATTCATGTACCAGAGCATTGGAATGATGGGTTGGTTTATCTTCCCATGTATGGAAAATGGAAACGCATTATGTTTTCCCGAATGCTCAAAGGGTTCCATTTCCATATAAAAGGGATAAAATAAGAGTTGGCCACATTGCATGTATACACATGGTTGATGTACAAAGGTGTATGAGATTCTCTTAAGTTGTAGAGAGAGAGAGAGAGAGAATGGGGTTGTATGTAGGGATTCCTCAAGCTACAATAATTCATCGTCTTGGGAAGATCTATCCCCTAACCCTACCCCTTCGACAAGAATACCCTCCCCAAACCCCATCCCTCATTGCATACCCTATCCCCTAACCCCCCCTTTGCTCTCTTCTCGTTCCCCAACGTTGGTGCCTCCACCGGCCGCCTTCGACAGGTTCCTTCCCCACCTTCCACCCCTCATACTCATTGTCGCCTTCCCTTCCCTTCCTTCCCCATTGCCATCCACGCCTCTCCTTCCCTTGAGGAGGGAAGGAGAGGCATGAGGAAGCAGAAGAAAGAGAGGAAGGGAGGTGGTAGAGTCTCCGGTGATAGGGAAGAAGGAGAGGAAGGAAGAGGGAAAGGGAGGCGGCATCGGTGATGAGGAAGGAGGGGAAGGGGAGGTAGCATCGAAGACGGGAAGGAGGCATCGAAGGAGGCAGTGGAGGCACCGACGTCGGAAAAGGAAGGCGGCGGAGTGGGGTATGCGGCAGTCTAGGAAGCACCGATACGGATATGAGGATACGAATACGGCGATACATGGATTTTTGAAAAACTAGGATACACGGTACAATAGGGATACGTTTGTAATTATATATATATATATATATATATATATATATATATATATATATATATATATATATATATATAATTAAATGTAATATTTTGTGCTAGAATATAAATAGTGAATAGTTTAAAAATTAATTATGACCATGCTCTTCATTAATTATATGATTTACATCCAATACAACAAAAAAATACAAAACAAGTGTCACATTAATCCATTACAAAAAATTAACGCTAACAACATTACGCAAGTGTCACATTCATCGTCCAATACAAAACAATAGCAAAAACGCTAACATTCATCATCCATTACAACATACAAAGTTTGTGTCACATGCATCATCCAAGAAACAAAACATATAAATGATATCATTAAGCAATGGTCACGTATAGAATTTAGACCCATATCCGAAGTTTTGGTCGGGTTCGGATCGGGTTTTTTGATTTTGGACTACATTACCATCCATACGTATCCCGAAGTATCGGTCCCGTATCCCCGACTTATCGAATCTTTTTCTTTTTTTTTTAAACCCCGATACTTCCTAGCCGTATCGGATACGTATCCCGCCGTATCGGGGCGTATCGGAGTATCAAGAAGTATCCGATACAGGTACGACACCTATTTCAAAGTATCGGTGTATCCCTGGCGGCAGGGTTCGATGGGGTATGTGTTTGGGAATGGAGGAAAGGCAATATGGGATAAGGGGCAGGGAGGGTATACCTATCATTAAAAAATAAAAGGGTGGGAAACTGTGGACAGTGGGGGCTATCAGAGAATGTGGGGTGTGATAAAAAATCCTCTTCTCCCTGTAAATCTGGTTTCTTTTCTTTTTCTTCACCCTTATGCCATTATTCTCTTATGTATGTTTATCACTGTCCCATTAAACACAGAAGGGAATTGCTTGTTTCCCCAACATCCAACTTGCATAGACCAATTTTCCTGACTTGGAAGCCAATGTACAACATAGTTCAAGATGCACTCACATTACATTGTACGAAGAGGAAGTAGCACAAAACGTACTAATCGGCACATAATGGTTTGGAATAACCAATGAAAAAATTTCAAAAGGAGAATCAAGATTATTTTTCAAAAACAAATGAAGTTGAATATATAGGAAATGTTGAGATAGAAGTAATGCTCTAGGTTTAAAGCAATGCTTTCAACACAAGGAAGCAACCGTCTAAAGTCATTTGCAAGGTTGTATACTAACCTGCTTGAAAAGAATATCTTCCGACTCCTCTTGATTTAGCTCTGCGATAAATTATCAGTTTAAGTTACATGAGATCTAACTTCTAAAAAATGAGTATGAACAATTTTAAAAGGAAGAACCGCATAAATTTCCAAACTATAAGCAGAAAACTGAAATCAAACAAATAATACTTGCAAATGCAACTGTGGTTGGCATTTACATACAACGAAGTGAGAAAATTGATGCACAAATTACAACTCTAAACACGTGTTTTATTCATATAAGCGACTGTTATTACCAAATGCCTCCATGAACTTTGGATCACCAGGAGATTTAAGATCTGAATGCACACAAGCAGAGAAGAGAAATAATGTGTTAGCTGTTGTCGCTAATATGAAGAAACATAATCTGAGTAGCGAACATTTTTATTTAATAACAAGAGAAACACATAATAAATATTACAGTTACTCTATGGGCACATGTAAGAACATTACTATTCCATTATTAAATCCAGTGGCCAATGACGTAACATAAATAAAATTTTAAAAATAAATCAAGCAGTTCCCAGAAATTAAGCAATTTAAAATAAATATATAAATAAATAATGGCATCCCAATATGGTTTAGTTCCCTACGAAGTTAACAAAAAGACTTAGAACAAGGTTGTCGAAAGAGTTTCAACAAGATATAGCAACTGGTATATTTAAAAGTAAATAAAATGTATTTCGAAACAGCCTACAAAGGAAGTGTTCTTCTTTCTTATAATTTGGTAAGTCCATTAAAAAAAGTGGCTTTATGGAATCATAGTAGACTGACTGAGCGAGGGTTTTAAGGTCAGACCCACTGCAGATCCCTTGAGTCATCACAGGATGATCCGGAGCCTGTGACAAGCTAATTGTAGCTGAGGTCATGTTTATCTGGTGTGGGCCGTGTAGCCAAGTAGGGAAATTTGTTTCCAAAAAGTAATTCATGTCTACGAAATCCCTCGCTTGCAAGGCTATTTGCCATTTCATTCGCATTCCTGAACACACAGCTAATAATATTAGCTTGGGGTATGGCTTAACCCCATCCTCTCCAATGGAGAGGAGTTCCCTCAAAAAAAAAAAAAAACATCTATCAGAGGAAGGCGAACTTAAGCTGGAAAATATGTTGGTTAAAGTTGAAGAACTTCTGCTCATTACCACTTGCACTAAAAGCAGCTGTGAGAGGCTAAAGAATCATAGTATTTGGGAAGGCATGCGTGATAATATGCTGAGTACATCGTGAGACCAAACGTATATTCAAGGCCAAGATTCGCAAGACATATTATAACTTCTTGAAATAACTTAAACAAGCGCATGTGTGAAGACAAAACTGTATGAACATTAGAACCTGGTGATATATAACTAATCTAGTGTTGCCACCATTATAAAAAAAAAAACTCTTAATTTTTATTTGATCTAGTAAGTGAACAAACCTGAAATGGACTGTCTAACTAAATTTGGCCGCCGATAGTGAGCCAATGCAAGAACAACAGCGTCCTCCACCTTGAAATCAATGAACGCCAAACTTTAGTATTAGACGGGCTGTGATACACAACAAGTCAATGCCAAGGCAGAAACGGATGGGGGTAAATGAAAGAGAAATCTGAGTACAGGTCTATAAAAGGTCTGAATAAACTAGTTTCAATGATAAGCATACAAAGATAAACAACACATAAGCAAGGATAGAAGAAAAACAAATATGGAAGAAAAAAGAGCACCTTCATAGATGCAAGTTCCCTTAAGCCCTTCTCAACGGAAAGCATGCTCTCTATATTTCCTTCTCCAGTTATATCACTCAAATCACGCACAAATTTAGTTTTCTTCTCAAAATCATCATGGCCTAATCAATGTTAAGAATTAACAAAAAAAAATTGTATTCAAATTCCTTCATCCACAAACGAGATAATTACATCATGAGCAGTAAAATAGTATAGGTAGTTGAAATGGTAAAGATAACTTGCCTCGGTTGTAAGATTCTTCTTTAGCCTTTTGACCAGCAGAAATGACAATTTCTAGAGGAAGAGGAGCTAATGATGACCAATGCTCATATTTTGACACAGCAATCTCCGGATAGATACCTATAAGTATAAACACATGTCAACTTGAAGGAGCGGGCATGAAAAATTATCATACTATTTGAGGATATTTTTCTGCAGTGCATGCACTTAACTTAACGAAGAGGGTAAAATAGATATTTGCAATAATTAATTTGAAATGCAAATATGATTATGCAATAGATGTTTGAAAAATTACTTTCTCCCGCTCTCTTTACGTTTCTCTAGTTCAATTTTGAATAACATCAATATTGAATACATCAAAGCTTCAAAGTATAAGCATCATGGAAATATTCTTTCAAACAAGTAAAAAATTATCTACAAGGCACACTAAAAAAAGGCAGGTGGGGGGCCCACGAAAGAGGGACATGGGTGTAAACTGGTATATGGAGGATGGTTGATAAAGGGGAGGTGAGAGAAAGGGGAAGAGAGAAAGCATGGAATCACCTTTGGGGCCCTTATATTTTTTCTTAATTTTTTGATTATTTTTTAAAAATAAATTTAGGTTTATCTCTCTTCCTTACTTAATATAATAGATTAGATAAAGATTATTTCTTTGTGCTCATATTCACTAATCTCAGGCAAGGGTCAAAAACTCGGTATCAAGATCCGTATTGGCCGGCCAAAAACTAATACAACTCGGCGATATGTCTTGTTATTATCCAATACATCTCAGCTGAAAAAAAGAGGAAAGAAGATATATAGGGGCTCAGACTTCCTAATGCTACTGTTGTCTATGCAGTCAATGCGCACCTAGGTGTTCCAGTTGAGCCGGAATCGCCTAGAGGATTTTTTTTTCGCTTTTTTAGGGTTTTGACACATACATGTGCCTAGTGATTTTTGAAACATGTACCAGGTTGATAAATGAAATCTTTTTACAAACCGATGATTTTTCTATCGACAGCCAATCACAACAAAACAAAGATCATCCATCCGTCAACCCCATCAAGTCAGCTGAGATAGGCACCACCCAAGACCAGAGCCATGAGTCCGAAAGACACCCCTGAAGCAGTCAAAACAAAGCAGGAAGAGGATGACAATGAGGAAGGCGCTAGTGCAGACCCGGTGCCAGTTGGAGAACCGGAGCACCTAGAGGAAGAGACCCCGAGTTGGGTGGCTGTATAGGAGAAACCGCGACAACTGCCGGAGCAGGAGTAATGGTTACGGCCGCCGGAGAGGGAGAGGGGGATGAGGGAGAAGGAGATAGAGATGGCGAGCGAAAGGAAGAAGTGGAAGGTAATGGGGATTGAGATTTAGCATGAGATGGGGACAAAGTCATCCAACCTTTGTGCGGGATCGCTCATGTTGCAGGATTCGTAGGCCTCCGTCACCACCAAAAGGAGAAAAGGAGAAAGAGAAGATGAGGAATGTTCTTATGCGGTCGGGAGTAGGGGTGGGACGACGTCGGGAGCAGCAACTTTGCATGGAAACAGCCTCGTCCCGGGGCGCAATGGCTTTGCACGAGAATAGTATTGTGTGTGTGTGTGTGTGTGTGGAGGGGGGGAGAGGGATAATGCTATTCAACCCGAAGTGTTTTGTCACGAACGCTCAACCCGAATGGCGTGGCATCCAATCACAACGTCATTTTAACAGTTAGTTGGGGTTGAGTGCGATTTACGGGCCGGTGTTGGGTGCAACGGACAACTGTGAGCCAGTCGCGTCTAGGCGCGCCTCACGACCAACCATAGATGCAAAAGGCGACCAACTAAGTGCGCCTATTCCAGTCGCCTATAATGCCCAGGCGAGGCAGACCAACTGCGCCTAGCACCTAGGCGCGCGCTTTTAACTGCACAAACTGTTATACAATTGACATAGCTCATGTGCAACAAGGCAAGAAAGCTAGTTGTTAATAGTTGTGGCCGGGAGCTAAACTGATACAACTCCAACGTAACGAGTGACTCGGCTACATCAACAAACACAACTAGAGTAGTTATGGTCTTGGTCAAGTCAGAACCTATAGTGGTATTGATCCTTGTATTGGTTACAATCTATTGAAAACCTGATACAAACTGGCCAATACGGCTCGATATCGACCAAGTTTTTTAATCATGAACTCAATCACCTCTTTCAATCATTTTATTTACATTAATATTTCCTTCCATCACCTTATTATATTTTGTTCCCCTAAATCTGTCCAAGCTCCTTTATTTATTCATTTACATCACCTATCAATTATCCATTTCTCTATAACCATAAGTGAACATGTGCATTTAAGCAATACAATTTACTACAAGTCCTTTCCTTTTTCTCCCTATGAAATCACTGATCAAACCCGAAAGGATCCCCAAGAACTGTCATTTGCCAAAACTTATTGATCCCTCCTTTAATTTTGTTTTTTGTATCTTCCTTTTAGATTCCAAAACCCCAACCATACAGATACTTCAGATTAACTCTCTCTCTCTCTCTCTCTCTCTCTCTCTCTCTCTCTCTCTCTCTCTCTCTCTCTCTCTCTCTCTCTCTCTCTCTCTCTCTCTCTCTCTCTCTCTCTCTCTCTCTCTCTCTCTCTCTCTCTCTCTCTCTCTCTCTCTCTCTCTCTCTCTCTCTCTCTCTCTCTCTCTCTCTCTCTCTCTCTCTCTCGTTTTATCATATGGGGTGGAATCTACCGTCCTACTTTAGCATGCCACCCTTTTACCTGCACCTATAAAGAAGATACCGCTCTTCTTTGAAGGCATCAAACAATAGTACAGTCCACAATTGCGAAGTTGCTATTGCATCCTGTCTTTGAAAACAGGTGCATGAAACCTCACACAAATTGAGAAAGGTCCTCAAAACTCATAAAAGGAACCGATAGCCAAGAAAGAATGCTCGACTTAGAGTGCTCCATGACAAAAAAAAACCTCACAATACACTTTTTTTTTGGGCAGAAAGCAGCACACATTCCCAATTCATGAAGAAACATGATTAGAGTTAGCTCTGATACTCCAGAAGGATACTAATGGCCAGAGCATATATAATGATAAATGCATTAGGGAAGACACGATTACCATGTCGAACAGCTAAACCCCAGTAGCGAGCAAGCCAACACCTCTTAAGAACAACCTCTTCCTACATATACAAATATAGAATAAGCGTTTTCAAATGGGCAATTTTATCTACTCCAGAACTCTAATTAATGGAGAAAGTTCTAACCATCTCTTCTTGAGTTAAGATCATCCTCTGTGTCATTGAGCGAAGAGCCTTTGCCTCGGATTCAGCTTCTCTGAGTTGCTCTATGGCAGTTGCAACCTCATCTTTTGCAGACTATTTCAGATAAATAAAGCAATTATTTATAAGGATAGCAGAAAATCACCTGACTGCGACTAGTTTAGAGATCCTTAAGGAAGCATAGGATGGTGCAGTAAAAATAGGTAGGAATTACCTCCACTTCTAGTCTAAGAGCTGTTATTTCCTCATCTCTTCCATCTTTAGTTTCCTTGGCAGCTTTTAGAGCAGCCTGAAGTATTTAAGAAAAAACATATAACGTTATTACAAAAAAGGATCACCAATTTCTTATCAAGGTTAAAAGTTTAGATTATAACCGTAGGGGAAAAAGATGCTGGACCAGTAAAAGGCTTATACATGGAAATATAGGTTTGCCTACAACTGTGGAACGATCAGGCTAATGTGTACTTAACTGAAAAACATATTTGCTTAACATGACATTCCAACTGACAAACATCAACTGGATAGTACTAAACTGAAAAACATATTTGCTTACATGACATTCCAACTGACAAACATGTATTGGATATATCAACATCATAATCCCAATATACAAGCAGGAAAGTAGACCTGGAACTGGACAGTATAAATGAAAGTGTTACAGAGAAGAATATATATATTGTGTTCTTCCAAAAAAAGAATAAATATTGTGAATTGGTTCTCTTCCTCTTATATTCCTTATGAAGTCACCCAAAACATCATAGATGGTACCATTGTAGATAATTGCATCCACTATCTTCTTATCACCTAAAGTCATTGTCACTCTGTTGATCCGGTGTTCGATTGACACTACCGGATATTCTACATGGTACTCATTATCTCATAATTTTTGTTAATCAGTTAACCAACCTAGGAATATACCATCCCATTCTCCTCTTCTTGCTTTATGTAGGATCTTCATATAGGAAAGCATATTGGGAGTCTAGTACATGCATAGTCATCAAGTTCTCCGTTTTTTTGAAAAAATACATGTTTAAAGCACGGATTATTCCTCAACCGATTAATAGTCGTCTTACTCTATGAACTTAATACATCACCAAATTCAAACGTTGCTTCACCCCTTTATTTTTTTTTCAAAAAATTACATTTAAAGAGTTGAATTTGATGACACCTCGTCTTTTTTTATCCCATCGTCTGTACCCTTCCACGGGCCACACACAACACCTTATGCACAAAATCCATGTTAGGGATTTATATTGAGTTGTTTATAAGTAATGCTATATGTCTGTGAGTCATGTGACTTGCATGTTTATTTACATGTGTTGAGGAAGTCCACTGGTTAGTCCCATATCGATAAAGGGGGCACCTACCGCCCGTTTTATATACACCCTCTGTGGACCTCCCCTTACGACCCGAGTTTTGGGGTGTGAGGGTATCTAACATGGTATCAGAGCTCTCCAGGTTCTAGGGTTTCTCCCTCTACGATGGTGACAACGACCACCAGCTACTTCTCTGTGCTCCGTTCATCCTCACCGGCTATCCCCTCCTTGCCTCCGATCCCTGATCCCATCGATCTTCTCCTCGCACCCGCAACCCCTCTCCTCCTCTCCCCTCCGACGATCCCCTCCCCGCAGCCCCCTTCCTCCCCACAGCCCCCCCATCAACCCCACAGTCCCCCTCTCTGATCCCCTTCCCTTCAGCCCCGCTCAGCCCCCCTCCTCCTCGGGGCTGCGGGTGCGGCCCCTTCTGATTGTGACTCAGTCCGCGTGCTCCGCTTGAGGGGGGTGTTGAGGAAGTTCACCGGTTAGTCCCACATCAATAAAGGGAGCACCTATCGCTCATTTTATATGCCCTCTGTAGACCTCCCCTTACAACTTGGGTTTTGGGGTGTGAGGGTATCTAACAACATGAATTTTACCAACTTGGCCTCGTTCTAATATAACG
This sequence comes from Chamaelirium japonicum, assembly GCA_947650365.1. Lineage (NCBI taxonomy): Eukaryota > Viridiplantae > Streptophyta > Magnoliopsida > Liliales > Melanthiaceae > Chamaelirium > Chamaelirium japonicum. The sequence continues at coordinate 36,849,435 of OX393553.1, read as the reverse complement.
ACGCATTCTTGTAATCAAGTCCCTTTCATGAGATTTCATTGTTCAGAGACAGTCATATACCCTCACCCTTTATTCGTCTTGATTATCATAGATCCCATCATTGAGTTTTAACCATTCTCATCCACTATAGAGATTGACTTTTTGTCTTCTGATGTTACGTTCCTAATGTATTAGTTGCTTAAATATAGGCAAAAAAGTTGACTCGAATGTCTTAAACTTGCCGATTTTTTCCAAATTTTACTATCACCGATTAAATCCCGAAGGCGATTTTTTTCCTAATTTTTCCTAAAATTTCGATTTTCGGCGAATTTTCATAAGTTTTACCCTCGCCGACTTATTGCCGAATCCGAACTTGGTAACTAACATATATAGTATAGAGTGAGGGAGACATATTTGTTAAGAAACTTCATGTTCTTCCAAAGTGATCTTGCATAGGTTGATGTGATTTGACATATTACTTTTGATGTTTGGCGTGGTTTTTTGGTCACATCTCTAATCCAATATTAAGACGTTTTATGTCTTCTGAGAGATGTATCATTTTCTTTGTTAAACTAATAGGCTATAAGTTGGAAAAGCACCTGATGTTCCTTTCCCGATTAGTGGTTATTTTTACGTCATTTGTCCTGTTATGCATTTTATTGTTGATCACATCTCTAATCCTCCACTAAGATGCTTTTTGAGCTATGGGAGATGTATCACTTTCTTCTTCGTCAAACTCTACACGATGCGGGTTGGCAAAGCACTTCGGCATTCCTTTTTTGGCTAGTAACCCCCTTTTCTGTCTTTGAGGGTCTGCACCCTTGACCTCATTCAGTTTGAGGCATTATGAGTTCTATTAAAGAGCACCTAGTGGAGCTCATAAGTACTTATTCTCTGAGTTCTGCGACACCGTCTCTTAGGATAACATGCCTCAACAGTCATGTTCTCATATACATGACCAGAATAAATTTTCCAAGAGGAAGCATCATCACACTATTGCATTGCTAGTGCTCCTCTTATCTTGAATTTTATGTTACTATTGCATTTCTTGTGCCCATCTTATCTTGAATTCTATGTCAAAGACTTATTGTGAATAAGTTATGATGCCTTCTGCCTATCTCATCGATATAGTATTGTTTGAAAGATCACCAAATGAGCAATTGCATCCTGAAACTTATTCAGGTGCACCTATTTTGCATGGACAACCCTTGAAGGACGCAAAATATTATCCCCTATATTAGTCAATTTGTTTTTCTCAAGTAAAGCCTCAAGCTTGGGGGCCTTGTTGCTAGCTACCTACCTATCTCTAAACATGTCATCCTCGTCCTAAATAGTGTTGTCAAGGCGCGCGCCTGGCAAGGTGCAGGTATGCGCCTCAGGTGCATTCTGGAGAGGCACGTGCAGTAAGGAGCGCGCCTTAGGCGCCTTTAGCACCTTTGGCACAGGGCGGCCAAGGCGCGCGCCTTGATACATTTTGGGTTCTAGTCTTCAAGTTTTTTTTTTTTTATGATTTTAGTTTATTTCGGTTTTTTTCCGGTTTGTTTTCAGTTTTTTGGTTTTTTTCTTAGGTTTTTGTTTTTTTTATTTCGATTCTTTTCAGTTTGAATAAAAGAGCCCAACTCTCCTTAGAGTCTGACTCTTTCGTTTTGTTACTCAACATTGTTTATGAGTTCTCATTTATCAGTTATCACTTATGAGTATTGTATACATTTAACTTATGAATATGATGTTGGCATGTTGCATAATAATTTGTGAATTATTATTCTCACTCAAATTGGTCATTTGATGCCCACTAGTTATGAATTATAAGTATTGTATGCCTTTATTGTGTTGATTTAATTGAATAGTGGTTATATTTCTCTTTTTATCATGAACTATAATTTTTTATGAATTTTAGATTTTTTTTACAATTATTATTAACTTTTTAATTTTTTTTTTTAACGCCTTACAAACTAAGGCATGCGCCTTATTTGCGCCTTGCGCCTCAGGCTCCAGCGGCACCTTGCGCCTCAAGTACGTCTCGTCGCCTTGACAACACTGGCCCTAAATGATGCATCCTTCTTTTCTCCTCGGTTTCCTTCCTCACATGATGATCACTATCTTAGCCTTCTTAACTCAGCATATCTCTTTGTTCCTCTTGCTAGTAGAGTTACTCTTGGATACTCTAGGGTTCTATCTCCATATGTTTCACCAATGAAGTCTTCTCACATGAAGTCATCCCCTCCCATCTCTTGTTGTTAGTCGCCATCTAGTCACTAGATCTATGTTCATTGTGAGCATGTTGCTCCCATTGTGCTCCTTGTGCATCTTCTCACCTGATCATTCCTCCCAAATTGGATGATGGTTGCGTTGCATCCTCTTCTCAACCTTCTCATCATTAAACAAAGGCTATTAGTTACTCTCACAAGCTATGTGTATTCTTTGTGTCACCATTAATCTACAAAATACAATATTGTAGCTATTCATTCTCCTCAAGAGCCTCACACTATGGTGAGGCAGTTAAATATCCTAGTACGCTACAACTGAGGAGTTTCAAGCCTTGTAACTTATATATATCGAGCCCTTGCTCCTCTCACTTTGCGAAAGGTTTCTAATTACCTTATACCTAACCAAATCGACTAACCTGGGGATGCTCCAGCACCAAATTCTCCGGGTGGGAATAATCTCGACTTTTTTTGAGATGCTCTAATACTCCAAACAAGCTGATGATATATGCCGACACCGAAAGATCGCTTGAACTCTACTTCAATTAGCTTTTACGGATATTCCACCATCTGCAGGCACTCACAAAAGGATTTACTGAAATTCACGGCCGTTGCGCTACTCTTATAGATGCCGCCATGTATATACTTCAAAGAAATTCACGGATTACAAAATTAGTGTAGACTGGCAAAACTCATCTCCATAAGGCAATAGTCTGCAGTGATCTGAATCCACACCGATGCTTGTTCCGCCGGTAGGTAATTGTTTGTGATGGTCATCACGGGATCCTCCTTGGCTCTCCGATCACTTCAACTGCTTCCTCTATGGGCTCAAACTCCTCCATGGTCATATTTTCAACAAAAACATCAAAGAGGGGAGGTGAAATCCTATCGACGACGAGAATTTTCCTCAAGAGACAATCAACGAAGAACTCGTTCACCTCTTTCACATGCTCGAACTCCTCCGTAGGCATCTCCCATGATTTGTGTTAAAAATGGAAGGTGAACTCCAATTGATAAGAGCAGATTCCCTCGAGGTGTTTCCTACAAAGATAGATACCCCGTCTTCCACGGAGTTTCCTTTTAGAAATGGATTGACATCAAGAAGCGAGTGTTCGTCTCGCCGCTCTCACACGTTCTGGACCTCTCGTCAAAGATAAACAAACTGAATCTAGATTTCAACAAATTGAACCTCTTGTATGAGAAACTCGATCGTCCGCATGCACTTCAACTAGTTGCGTTGCACTCTTCCCACCATGATGTCTGGACCTTCTTCTCGATAAAACACGTCTGATACCAAATGACGAAGGAACAAATACAGTCCATGATGAGAAGAGAGGAATTAAAGAGTTGTGAGAATCACAAGCCGTGCTAAAATCAGTAAATATAAACTACTATTAATTTAGGGATTAAACAGTTTACACCCCACATCTTAATGAAAGCAAACAAACCCCATGAAGATGTTTAATCCAACAAGTTTTACTTACAAAAATCAATAGAAGTCCTACAATTTAGCATGTAGAGAAAGAAGAAAGCAAAAAAAAAGAAAAGAAGAAAAGGAAGAACAAAAAAAGGCATCTAACACGTAACTCTTTTCAATACCGTGCAAGATAGGAGAGTGAAAGAACGTGCGTGATGAGAGGAATATTTCCTGAGTTGGAGGGCCTTGGGATTCGAGAATTCCATGAGAAGGCTTCTATTTCCGTGAGAAAGGGCCTACCACTTATTTTGATCGTTTATTGATTTTGCATGGTTTGTTTTATGTTTCAAAGTTTATCTCTCTTAACCCTAAAATCAGTTATTTAATGTTGATTTAAACCCCAAACCTTTACGTGTTTATCCAAAAGATCATTCCTTACCCTTTACCAACTTACGACTCATCCAAAATCAACCTGCACCCATATGTCGTACCCAAAGGTGACTCATACACTAAACCTATAAAATCTGGAAACATTGCAGAACAGTAAAACAAAAGAGGTAAAATACCTTATTTCTAACCCATTAAACCAACAAACTGACTTGACCCAACCATGACTTGACCCACATAAGATTCCTAATGGATGAATTAGCTCAAGTTGACTCAATTTGACCAATAAGACTCAAAATAGCCCAAATTGACTAATGAGAATCGTGTTAGCCAAAATTGACCAAACTAGACTAATATGACTAAACCCCACTCCGGACTTGACTCGATAAAAAAATATATAAATGATTCGCTCAATTAACCAAAAATAAGTGTGATACACTTTAACTATATTAATGATCTTCGGATACTCATGCATCAAAAAATAATCCAAAATAGTTGGCCCAGTTTTTTTATCTAATCAATTTTAGTACATTCCTTTGGATACCATAATGGATGAGTTCCGAGTTGAACATACACTCAAATGACCGCATAGCCAAAGTGACTAATGCAAGCCACCAGTGAATAGCTTTGTCCTCATGAGAAAAGGATCACCCATTGTATACCAAATTCAAATGGATCAACATTTGCCCATGATAGTGTATTTCTCTTCACTCCTAAGTGGACTCATGCTTTGACGTGTCATTATTAATGCATTCATTTGCAAATGCAGTCTCTACTCTGATGATTTGAGGTAAGTCATTCACAGGAGAACAAAGGTTTCCAGCATGCATCTAGAGTTCTCACGAGTGCAATTCAAAGCATAGTGCATGATACTTTGATCCTTCATCAAAGCTAAAAATAAGCCATATGACGAGTCAATATTGCTATAATATAGTCTAGACACTCTCATACTTTATAAATGCCCGCAATGTGAATGTCTACCCCATGAATCCTGGTGAAAATAATAATATTCGCTGTGTGGCAATACCAACAATCTTATTTGAGTTTCACATATAACTGGGTGGGAAACAGAACTTCGCCAAATTTAGATTTATCTATGCTAAATAATATGTTTACACTTCATCAAAGAACCAATTACCTCTCTTTGACGGAGTGCTGCCTCCTTTCTGCAAGTGGATCACCAAAAATGTTATAATGGGAACATAGAGTACCGTTTGGAATTAGGAACAAATCCCACGACTAACCTGCTCAACAGCCGTGCTTCTAAAGATACCCCCTCACCAAGAGCAGCAACCTGTGGAATTTAATTTTACACAAAGAGTATCAGGCTCTGCAAAAGAACTATCAAATTATATACAATATGGACAGGAGGCATTGTACTGGTTAAAAAAAAATCATAATATTAAAGTATTCACCATTGCAGAATAAGCTAAATTGAAGCTTATCTTTATCCAGATACCATATGACTTCAAAAGGGAGCAAGTAAATTTGGTTTCCTTCTACCATGTCAAATCACAATACATGGTAGAAAGTTGGTTTATTCTAGAAGGAATAAAAAAATATGACAGGCTGACAGCATGCACTTTTGGCATAGAAAAGATTGAACAGATAGGAGGCAAGCAAGGGACCACATCTAAGATAAACAAATAAATAAAACAGATGGAATCAATGTTCCTAGCATCAAGTACACTAATATCGGTTAAAACATCATTTATGCCTTACATGAGCATCAAATAGTCAAGAAAGAGTAAAACCCCAATTATATATATCTAAAATACATGTTACAATGCCTTCATTTTATTTACAAGTATACCACTATGACATAGATATTTCAGGCCGTCCAACCCAAGGTTCGAAGTTTCGGCCGAAACAAATCTGGATTGGATCGGTTTCGGCCCAATCCGGTCCCGATTAATAAAGGTTTCGCCGATACCACTCAGGTCTAGCGATTTGAAAAAAAAAAACAGAAAAAAAAAATGCAAAAAAAAAACTTAACCGATACTAGTTTAGTCAGCCAGAGGAGAAGAAGAGGAGAAGAGGAAAAAAGAAGAAAAAAAAAACCTATAGCAATCGCCGTCGTTGCCCGATCTCCCCGTCTTCGTCGTCGTCGTTGTCGTTGTCGTTGTCGTTGTCGTTGCCGGTTGCTGGGCTCACTTGCTCGCCCGCTCCCTCCCCCGCTCTCCATCTCCTCTCAAACCTTGAAGCGTTGGCTTGAATGGTTAACAGAATGACGTGGTGTCTGATCACAATGTCCCTTTTGGCTGGGACTGGATGCAATGAACGGTTGTGATCAGATTATTATATATATAATAATAATAATAACTTATATAATAAAATATATATTATAATATATGTATAATATTATATAAGTTAGAGATGGGATCGGAGGGTTTTAAATCCGAAACGTTGGCTCGAATGGTCAACAGAATGACGTGGTGTCTGATCACAACATCCCTTTGGCTGGGATTGGATGCAATGAATGACTGTGATCAAATTATTATATATAATAATAATAATAACTTATATAATAAAATATATATTATCATATATGTATAATATTATATAAATTATAAAAATATACAAAAAATTATAAAAATATACAAAATTAGAAAAGAAAAAACAAAAAAACAAAAAAATATAGAAAAATAGGGGAAAATATATATAAAAATATTTTTTCTATTTTATTTTTTTATTTAAAAAAAAAAACGAAACCAAAACCGCCAAAACTCTGGCCAAAACCACATAAACAACCGAAACCGATCCTCGGGGGTCCGGCCGAAACTGAATTCTCGAACCTTGGTCCAACCATATATACAAAAGCTGAGTTTTTTAGGGAATATATAAGATAGCCCTTAGGGTGAGTGTGATTCACCTGGGGAGGGGGTTAATAATGGTTGATTTTAAATAGAGTTGAGATGGAGGGATATGATTGAGGGGGGAAAGAAACATATGATGTGAGGACCAGATTGTAAAAAAAATATAACAAAATATATGAGGGGTTTTATGTAAAAAATAGAGGACAAGTTTGGCAAAAACATCATTGTTCACATGTTTTCCCACTGGGTTTCAATACCTTCAGCCCAATCAAAACATGCCACGTGGCACTCCCTTCCTCTTTTCTCTCTTTGTGGTCCCCTTTCCACAATGGGAGAGCATTTTTGCTACCCGATTCCTCTCTCTCTGTGGCCCCTCTTTCCCACAATGGAAGAGGATTTTTACTACCCGATTTCTCTCTCTTTGTGGTCTCTCATCCCACAACGTTTTTGGGAGAGCATTTTTGCTACCCGATTCATTTGCTGCACTTACAACCCAATTGTTGACTATCACAACATCCAAAAAACTGTTATAATAGAGAATCTCTCTCTTTTCATGGTCCCCCTTTGCATAACTTCTTTGGGAAAGCATTTTTGCTACCAGATTCATTTGCTGCACTTATTTTCGGCTCAATTACTGGCTGCCACATCATCCAAAATAAAAGCCATAATGGGGACTACACTTGCTACATGACTACACTTGCCCCATTATGCCCTTTAGAATGGACCTGGCAGCACACGATTGGTCCGTAAGCAAGTGCAACAAATGAATCAGTTATGTCCTTTCTAATAGACGACGTGGCAGCACACGCTCTAACAGGAAGCGACGAATCGACTCGTCGGAGGGTGACCGTGGATGTCGGCGACGGTAGAGGAGTGTCACTGAATTTTAAAAAAAAAATACTTTTATATAAAAATATTAAAATTAGAAAGTGTCGGATCGGCCCGCGGGACGTTGGACGGTCATAATTAAACAAAAGATATAAAGTCAAGCATTTTTGCTACCCGATTCATTTGCTGCACTTGCTTACGAGTTACGACCCAGTCGTTGGCTGCCATGTCGTCCAAAAGAAAGGGTCTAATGGGGACTATACTTGCAACCAGACAATACTTGTGCCATTATGACCTTTCTAATGGACGATGTGGCTGCACACAATTGGGTCATAAGCAAGTACTCTCTGTATTTGGTTTCTCTTTCCCAAAAAAAAAAAAAAAAATCTTTAGTTTCCCCCCACACCAAAAAATGATCAGCTGCCAAGTTAGTAGACGATGGCCCACAAATACCGGGGTCCGTTGTTTTGATGGCTCTGATGAAATAGAAGGTATAAGAGTAAAACAAAATTTGTGTAGAGTTGTACTCCTCGAAATCAGAGTCCATTGTTTGGACGTCATAATGAAACGGAATGTAAAAAAAATAAATTTTGGGTGGAGTCCTAACTTTGTGATTCACTACATATGTGACTAGTGGGCTATGAAACCCCTATCAATAGAAAAAAATATATAAACACATATATACTTAACCTAAACCGGTTCGGGTTGAACCCGAAGGGTTAACCCTAACCCAACCCAACTCAACCCAACCCAGTGTTGGAAAATATCAACCCTAACCCAACCCAAGAAATTAAAAAACTCAACCCAACCCAGATAAACCTCGGGTTGGGTTGAGTCTGGTTCGGATTAGCATAACCCAAGTTGCACTCCTATGTTCATCTGAGGGGAGAAAAAAGGAGAGCAAAGTCCCCCCCCAAACGCACATGGCGACGATTTTCTCAACGGTTATCGATCGGTAGTGGTAGTGATTGTGTTGGGGTCGCAGGTCCGTCAGAGCAGGGCCATCGTAGCCGAGTGTAGCCGTCAAAGAAGGCTGCTTAGGTGACGACGATAGTTCTGACAATGGGCGTTTGTGGGGTTGGGATCGCTGGTCTACTAGTGCTGGGCCGCCGGAGCCGGTTATTGCCGTCGAAGGTGTGTGTTGATGCTAAAGTTGACCGATTATGTTTTACCGCCGAAGGCGATAGCTGCCGTGCCGGTAGCAAGGCGCCTGTTGCGTGCCGATCGGCACGGGCTTCCACTATTGTGTGTGTGTGTGTGTGTATATATATAGGGTCCCGATCTGGTGAGAAACCTCTTATATGCGAAACCTTGTGCAAAACCAACCTAGAGATTACAAAAGTTGATGAAAATTGGTAGGCGTGCTACATATGCCAAGTTGATCATCATCACCAAAAATTATCAAATTCCAAAACCTCCAGGCTTATCAAATATGTTATTTAAATTAACAGTTTTTATCGACGGTCGATAAGTCTTCTAACGTTTGATGCCCCTAGAGGTTTTACAATTTGATAATTTTTGGTGAGGATGATCAATTTGGCATAGGTAGCACGCCTATCAAGTATCATCAAATTCTGAAAACTCTAAATAGGTTTCTCACGAGGTTTCTCACTGGATCGGGACCCTATATATATATATATATATATATATATATATATATATATATATATATATATATATATATATATATATATATATATATATATATATATATATATATATATATATATAAGCTTTGAATATTATATATCAGCACTATTATATGTTAGTTCATTGACACCTAGAAATAGACATCCATATCCAGATTAAGTTCCATGTACTGTAGCTTTGCACATAATATATACAGCATACAAAATAAGAGAAACCATTATAGGATTTACATTAAAACTTTATTAAGTTGATAATATATTGGCAATGTGTGCTATTCTGAAGTATGATACTTCGTGTGACCTCTCATAGACCCAGAAAGAGAATACAATGGGATAGCTAGCACTGGTGAAGAGGCTAACGATAGAAGTGGTCAAATTATTAGAGATTAGAATCACTGCCTCTTAAACAAGTAAGAAATAAAATGAGAGCAAAGCCAATTTAAAGGATAACCTGTTTCTCAAGCTCCCTAGCTCTGGCTTCGGCTTCCTCACTTCTCTCTTCAGCAATTCGCAACTGAATGAAAATTTTCAATGAAGTTGTTAAATGCCTGATGAAAGATTACAATTTTCCTTCAAGCTGAATAAGGACTGAGCACCTTTTGAAGAATATTCTCGTTCTCTTCTTGTAGCATATCAAGCTGCAAGAAATCAAAGGTCACTTTTAGCTTTCTATTGCCACCTGATTTCCTAAATTATCATCATAAGGAAACAGATAATTAGTAGATGAGAGTGAATACCTCATCTTCAAGCGCAGAAGCCTCACGCTGATTTCCTGTATCGCGTGAGTTCAGATGCCCAACATCTACTGGAAACCTGTTACTTATGTCAACAGGTAATATATATACGTAACAAAAGAATATTTTAGTGAATAAGTTAATCACCAAATAGTTAAATGCTTACAGAAGTTATTTTGCAATGAAAAATAATATGCATGCATGAGTGCAGACCTACTCGTACCATGGGTCAACTTACAATGCCCAAAGAACTAGATGAAACTACAGAAATATGAAAAGGCGGTATTGACATGTGGTACAAGCCGTGCAATTTTCAAGCTGAAGAGATGCAGGACATTTTATGATGCTAATCAAAGCAATAATCAAATGAAAATTTGATTCTTAGTTACGGTTACAGATGAAAAGTCGAAGCAATGATCCAGGCCATCCAAACTATATAATTGATCATGCTTTCATATGGTTCTAGATTGTTTATGTCAACACTTCCAAGATTCAATTGTACATCCACAATAATATCCATGACTTCCTTCGGCAACTAAGTCCCTCCAGCAACGATATGCATCCCATCGTCTTATACAGCATGTGTGGTCTATATAACTACATCTCGTGCACCAAAAAAATATAGCTACGTCACACTTTGTGTAGCACCACTTGATAGCACGCCAGCTCACTCGCGGGTTTGCCATCACCAACCACACATAATCATAGGTTCTGCCTATCGCCTGCTTTAGTGCATCCTCTTGCTCGTGACCCTCACAATGGTTTGTCCTGTAGAATTCTCCTAACTCGTCCTACAAGCTCATGCTACTCATCACCTGAACCAACTTACGCAAAGACACAGTACAATTCTTTTTGTCCAATCTTCCCAAAGATTTGTCATCCCCTGAGCATTGTCTCGTGTAGGTTTAGTCATCGTCGTGGAAAATCCTTGGTGTACGATTCTCCTCAAGTTTGAAGACGCGAGAAAGGGAAGATTGAAAAAAGTTCGCACAACCGTGCATTGCATATTGTAATCGCACAAATGTCTAATATGTTACCAACGTATATGTTCATTCATTATCTATATGGACCCTTACATGAATGTCGTTGAAAATGGGTTCCATACATGCACCTTTTACCACAATCTGTTGCAATTAGAGCATCTCCAACTGCCTCCCTATTCTTTCCCAGTTATATATGGTGAAAGGTGGCCTTTTATGAAAAAATACGGAGCCAATGTTGAGTGCTAACTTCAACCGTGCTCTCTATTGTTGGCTCCCTATTTCCATATGGCCAAAAATCCATTGAACAACTATAAAAATTACAAAAAATGCCAATTTCCAAATTACGAAAAACCCATTATAACCCTCGTTTTAAATTTTTATAATACACAACGGTCCTTTTTTTTAATGCAAAGGTCTAAAATTTCACCATTACCAATGTTCAGATTTCTACATTGATGATGAACAACTGGCTGTGAGTAATGGGGTTCAAATTGTGATCGTTGGACTATAATCCAGGCTTGTATCAATATGACCGTTGGAGTGTAGTTTCTATTGCATGTCAGTGGTTGGATTAAAAGGAGCGGCTGTGATCACCCAAGTATTTGGTGAAGCGACAGCCTGTCGAGCGAACTAACATGGCGGTTGTGCAGCCTAGCAGTAGCAGCGATAGTGAAAAACCAATAATGTATCGCTCGCCACATGCAATGACCCGGATAGGGTTTTGCTACTTTAACGAACGATTTGGCACTTTGGCGAGGCCTTTGGAGCAAGAAAATGGGTTTTGGCTCGCTGCTTTAGCGAAGGAGGGGGAATAGAGAGGTCATTGAAGATGCTCTTAGAATGTCTATCCTTTGTAAGTGCGTACACTTTTCTTTACGCCCTCAAGACGTAGCGAACTTACTCCCATACCTTATAAATTTCTCGAATGTTGACACAAGGTTGCAAATCCCTGGCACCTCTTCGCGCGCGCAGACACACTAGCTCGGTATTCGTGGCGGAGATGAACGCTAAAGTATGCCTCTGTTTTATAACACGAGGCGCTGTGAAACATGCCATTCTATTGGAGTAAAATGCACCACCTTCTATGGGCTCTCACAAACACATGTGGCATCGCAACAAATCGGGAAACTAAGGGGGTGTTTGGTATGTGGAACAGTTGTTCCCAATCCTCTTCCAAAACGGGTTATTACCGTCAATTACTATTTTTAATGCAATTTGATGGTCCAGCTCTCCCGTTGGTACTTGGTACAGAAACAACGGGAGTGAGATTTTTTAGTTCCCAAGTCCTTCATTCCACCGGAACAATTACTAGCCGTTAATTTCAAATCAGGGAATTCGGAATGGAAATAGGCTGTTCCGGAATGATGCCAAACACCTCCTAATATACCCTACTCTAGGTAGGAATAACACAATGACTATGAAAAACATCACTCCATAAGGCTGAAGAGAGATCTATTCAGTGCGAGGGTTTTCATGATTGACGTGGCCATGTACAAGTGGTGGTTGAATCTCACTAGAGACATTTAAATCTCTACCACCACGATTAGTACACACACGATCACGTCAATCGGGCTGAGCGGAATTGGGAAAACCTTCAGTCTGAATAACATTTCTCAAGGCTGAAACACTGAGACGAGCAAATAGTTGAGCAAAGCAATTGTGTTACCTTTTCTCCCTGCGCCGGTCAATAGGATGTTCTATTGCCGGTATCTGAGATAGGGTCCTCAGTGATGTTCTATTTGGAGGCACCTGTGGTGTTGAGCGAGCCGATACGGCCGGCCTTCCTGCTGATGTAGAGCGAACCGTTGGAGTATGCTCTACAAAGTTCCGACCTAACTAATTAAAATGTGACAAAATCAAATTAGATTTCAAAAATTACATGAAACCACACGAGAATCTAAGAGAAAGACAGTGACACATAGAGATCAGTCCAAATCAGTTCTCTCTCTCTCTCTCTCTCTCTCTCTCTCTCTCTCTCTCTCTCTCTCTGCACAGAGAATATAGCCAAATTCACACAAGTACCGAAAGCGAGAATTACCGCAGGCGAGGGGGATCTCGTCCCCCGGCCAAGAAGAGAAGCCGTTCCGCCGCCGTTGCTGCTGGCCGAGGGCCGGGGAGGAGCGTACCGGAACCCGCCGGCGGCGGCGGCGGAGGGGAGGTCCTCGTCGTCCTCGTCGTCGTTGTCGGCGGCGCTCTGGGACGCCATGACCTGCGCGAGGCGTGCGGCGGCGGCCTTCGCCGCGACGTTCTGCGTCCGCTTGATGCTGGAGAGCCCGGAGGCCGACGCCGAGCGGTGGTGCGCCGGCGACATCCCCGGGGACGACGATCCGGTGCTGCTGGATCCCCCGCTCCGCTGCCTCGAGTACACCGGGCTCCCCGCTCTCCACCGATCCATTTCTTCGCCCCCCTCCGGATTGGACTTTATAGGAGCCCTACCTCAGGAGGTCGTCAGCTGGATTTGGGGGGCGGGATCTTGTCGGGGAACAGAGGGTGGAGTCTCGGCGGGCCGTCCGATTGGAATCGGACGGCGGGGATCTCGAGAGAGGGCGTTGCGGGGGTGCACGGGGGAGGGCGGCTTTGGAAACGGAGGGGACCAGAGGCCGTCAGTGCGACTGGGGTGGGGGGGTGGTCGAGTAGATCTGGAGATCTGTGATTTCAGTGGTGGCGTGCGCTGTCGACTGTCGAGGGTAGTGGAGATCATGGGGGATTTGGGTGCGGATAGATCTGAATGTTAGTTGTTTTGTTTGGGAGTAACGCTATTTGAACAATTAACAGCGACAAAAACTTTGACAAACTAAACCCATGCACTGGCGGCGGGGCCCGCTTGGTGCGAATGTCGATGCACCAAGCCCTGGGCCCGGCCACAGTGCATGGATCTGGTTTGTCAAAGATTTTGTCGCTACAGATTGTTCAAATAGCTTTTCTATTTGTTTGGATTAGGAGTAGCTAAATGCTGACACCAACTTACACACAACCTGACAAATGTGCTAGCAACGGGTCGGGTGCGGGTTTGAGCTAACCTCTATCCATACCCATACCCATTCGGGCCACCCTAACCACACCCATTAGAATATCGGGTGGTCCGTACTCAATCCATACGCATTAGGGTTTTGGGTTTGGGGTATGTATCGGTTATAATTTTGTATTTTTTCTACACTACATATTCTCTAAAATTACATTAAAAGGGTTGATTTTATGTGTGAACTTATTAATGGACACAATTCTCACTTGTCAATGTGAGGGATGGCAATTAAACGGGTTTAGCGAACTACCCAACCCAACTCTATTGGGACGGGTTTGGGATTGTTTGAAAAAACTTGATAGGATTCGGGACGGGATTAGACTTAGCCTACCCTGTCCCAAACCCAACCCGTGCAATACCCCGATATACAAATATCAATGTTATAGATTAATACTATTAAGAAACTCGGACAATGCCCCGATAAACTTGAAGCACGCCACTCGGTACAGACGACACCACAGTCGTCCGAAGAAAATGTGCAATCTAGAGTTAGTATGTGTAATTGACTAGCCAGGGTGTGATTCACTTGTTAGAGAGAAATATAGTACTAATGATTTTTCTAATTAACATCAAATGATAATTGAATGACGTTGAATGGGTATTTATAATGGAAGAAGGATTATGACTCTTGAAAAGAGATCCACATGTCACATCATGGAAGAGAAGGCTAGGTTTTAGTATTATACTATTTTTTATAATTTTTTAATAGTATTTATTAGTTGCACTTGCCATAACCCAGAAAATATATTGTTGAAGAAAAGGTGTGAAATTAGTCTATTTTTTTATTAAAAGGAATTTGATTCCTAGTATGTTTTATATTTCTCTATTAGTTCAAATCCAATCCAACTCGTTTCGATTCGTCTCGTCAAAGTATTAGTGAGCCGGGACAGGTTTGAGTTTTCGTTACTATAAATGGGACAGGCTCGGGATAGGGCTGCCTGTCTCAAACCCTACTCGTTGCCATCCCTAATCAATGTTCAAAATCTAAATACAATTCTTTGTATACGATGTTCCAAAAATAAACATGGTTCTTTTTAAACCCAACCCGGTTTATATAAATTAAGCAATAAGGTGTCGGGTTTTAAGTATAAATAATGAGGTCCCCATATATACCCACACCTGAAAATTGATTGGGTACAATTTTTATACCCATATCCTACTCGAATCTTGTTTGGGTACAAAAGTTTATACTCATACCCAAGCTTTCAGGTTCGTGTTTACTACATCGTTTATTGGTGCTTACAGCACAAGATAGACTAAGGTTCGAAATTTGCGTTCCCTGTAATATTGCCATATGGGAGTATGGATATGCCCTCCATAAAGGTGAGAGACAAACCCATTTTAGAAACAGGAGAAAGGTCCACTGGATTCAATAACACAACCTAGTGAACTGGGAAATATACCTAAAAGGATCTAGTCCGATCTAAAAGATTTGATCCTCAATACAAAAGTGAACAAATAAATAATTTTCTTTTAGTAGATATGATATATCTTGTCTCATTTTATAAAATAAATATTGAGTTTGTTATTGTTTTTGTTTTGTACAAAATCTATATAACATGCTATAGTTGTTCACCAGTTGACTAGGACAAAAAGGCATGGGATAGATCTAGTCGTCGATCAAGATCTGGAGAGAGAGAGAGAGAGAGAGAGAGTGAGAGAGTGAGTTCAAACCGAGCCCTCTCTCTTATGTGTGAATACAACTCTCCCATAAATCCTACTAAAAACTTACTATATCTTTAATCTACTATAAAAATGATATATATATTTATTCAGTGGCATTTAATGGCCATTTGATGTTAATTAATACTTTTTTTGGAAGGTTAATTAGTTCCCTCTCTCTAATAAGTTAATCACACCCCAAAGGCGGCTGTCATCTAAGTGCTGACAGGCATCCAAATGTTGATGGGCACAGACATTTACTAATCTATATAACATGTTACAGTGGTTTGTGATAATAACAAGTTTGTCATCAACAAAAAGGAACGGGATAAATATGACTGTCAATCCCTCGATCGATGGTAGAAAAGTAAGTGAGAACCAGATTGAAAAAAAAACAT
This sequence comes from Chamaelirium japonicum, assembly GCA_947650365.1. Classification (NCBI taxonomy): domain Eukaryota; kingdom Viridiplantae; phylum Streptophyta; class Magnoliopsida; order Liliales; family Melanthiaceae; genus Chamaelirium; species Chamaelirium japonicum. The sequence goes on along the minus strand of OX393553.1, from coordinate 36,833,356 downwards.
ATAAAAATATATTTGAGGGGTTTTATGTCAAAAATTAGGGATGATTGTTCACGTATTTTTCCATCGGGGTAAATATCCGCGACCCAATTGGAATATGCCATGTGTCCCTTCCTCCCCTCTCTCTTGACTGGAATATCTCTCTTCCTATCTATACGTGGTCCCCCTTCCCTCCCCCCCCTCCAAACTCTCTCACAACTATCTTTTAGTGGTGCCTGATATCTGGTCCTTTTCAATTAAGAAAATGATACCCGACCATCAAGATGTGTTAAAGAATTTACTTCCTTTTTTTTGTACACACTGATTAACACCAATCAAGCCATCATTCTAACTACAAGTCCGGGTTGAGTGAGATTCTCCAAAATGCTCAGTGCAAAGGAGGACTGTAATGAATGCCACCTCAATTCATGTAAGAAAATTTGTACAATTATATGGCTGCATAACATTTTCAAAAAAAATAAAAGAACAATCGAACTAATTTAAATTAGGGGTTTACTTTCCTGCTCTCAAGAATTAGTGAAAAAATATAAAAAGGAAAAGACTATTTAACCTGAATGCTTTACTAATTTCTTTTAACAAGAATGATGTGTCCCGATCATAGATGTCTGTTGCACCAAGTCGTGATCGGTGAATCACACTCAACCCCCAAGAGCATGCAAAGGAATGTCGTGATTGAATGCCACATCATTTGGGTTAAACATTTGAGTTGAATAGCATTGCTTTGATAATAAAAAAGAGATGATTTAATTTTTATATCCGCATTTGAAGTACTATCTATGACGATGACATGGGGCGACAAAAGGTAGATGACATACGATGTCCGCCCTAGGTGGACAACAATGGCGAGAAGCAACAGACATTGATAGTGGACGATGGGTGTCCGCAATGGCAGAAATGGTGGAATGGCGAACAACATGTGGCATCAACGGTAGGGAACAACAATGGCGGGCAACTATAACGAATAACAAGTGGAGGTTGTACAATCAACGGTGGTTAATAGAGACGGTGGTCATGTACAATGTGTAGCAGTCAGATGTGTTTTGTTGTCGCTGCTGCGACAGTGCTGACAGCCGCACCAAAGGTGTCCACTGCGTGCCAATCGGCAAAGGCTTCCACTAGTATATTACATGTTGTGATATGGAACATATGTTTTTTTTATTTTTGTTTGGGGGGGGGTGATCATATGTGTTTGAGTCCTAGATGTCATGCGATTTGTTTTCTGAAACGATTTAAACATTTGCAAGGTTTCTTATATGTGATTAACTACTGGTTCATTTTTAGTCGGTGGATTCAAGTAGTCTAGTCAGTTTAGTGTTTACCTTCCGATTAACATGGTTTTGGACAATATCCGTAACAATATATAATTGAATAGAAAAATATGCTAATTTTGGCCCGACAATTAATCTTGTATAGTTTTTCAAACATTGAGATTGTTGTTTTGTAATACATACAAAAAAGACGAGAACAATATTGTCCAACGTTGGATTAGGATTGCCTAATATCCACATAAGGTGAATCTATATTTTTCACTCATTTAGTTTTCTAATATTTCATAATATAGAATAAATAAATACATACAAAATAAAAGTTCAGAATTTAAAAGAAATCTTATAAAACACATCTCTTGAAAATAGAATATGTAAATATTTACAAATGATTGATTAGTTGATCTATCAGTGATTTAATGTGAGAGATATGAGATGTGCTCAAAAAATTCATCATGTCTCTAAGATCCTCTCTTGATTTATATAACCTTAAATATGGATCACATGTTCTAAAAGATTATGTTTTATTTTTCTATGATATATTATAGGAATTCATGTAATCTCCTATATCCTCTTTGATTAACTTTATATCTAATGATGATCGGCTATAGTGGTGGATTGTTATAACTGAATCTTTTTTTAAGGGGTAAAACAATAAAGAACTTAAGATTAGTTAAATCAATTTACCAATACAAGAAATTATTTAATAGTTTATGGCCGTTTAAAATTTTAAACATGATTTAAATAAATATAATGTTTTGTGATAGTTGACAATGTTTCTCTTTTTATGATGAATAGTGTTGCTTCCCTCGATATATGAATCCCGATATAGACCCACTCGAAAGTTCAAATGAGTTGACTCACAAATGAATTAATTTAGGGGGAATTAGCAAGAAGCCCATCTTAAAAGACGGTTTCGAGCTACAGTCTTGACAACCTTTCCATTTGAGCTCAGATCCATGTGGACGAAAATGCCCCTCACCTCCCTTTGAATTTAGGTTTGATGCCACTCATCCACCGCAGCTGCCACCGGACCTAATAGAACCCCACCCCGTAGCCGTCGGACCTAACCGAACCCTACCCTATCGCAACCGGACCTAACCGAACCCCCACTCACCCCCCTGCTGCCACCAGTAGACCTAACCGAACCACCCGCCATCGACGCTGGACCTAAAGGAGATCTAGAGGCCATGGGAAGAACCCTAGACCTAGAAATCCCAACCTAAACAAAACCCCAGCCGCCACTATCGCCTTCACCTCCTCCACTCATATTGGACTTTGTGTTCGACAATGCCAAATAAAATTATAATAGACCTTGGTTATTTGAATTATAGACATCGCATCTTTTCATAGCTTACTCAGTTGCTACTTACCACTTGTCCTTTGAGTTGTGCTAGGTGACTCAAGTGTATTGATAAGATCAGTACATAGGAGATTTAAATGCGTCAGTTCACACATCTCAGAAGGTTCACAATCAGTAATCGAATTGGACACCCGATTTGAAAGACTATAACACTCTGGTCTTCTCGTAACGGAGAGATAATCTATCTCGATCATTGGAGTAGTTGACTCTAAACCATATGTGTTGATGTGCGTTGAGTGGACCAAAAGGAATTAAGAGAGTAAACAAAGTCTAATAAAGCTATCGCTAAGACTATGGTCACTCTTCTACTGGTTGACTAAACCCTAAATCTTATGATGTCCTTTGGACTTTAGATTTGGTACTTGCCATTTTAATCTGCCAAACAGTGCGGTCTATCGCAGACCTAAATCTGGGTAGGTTGGATGGCTTATACTAGATACTGGAGAACGGAGGCATACTTGAAAATTCCTCACTCCTCGAGGGGGACCAAGGTGTCTCCTTGAGTAACTTCCATGAAAGACTGATCATCAAATCTGGCCAGACGTTTCTAAGTAAAGATGATTACAAGGACTTAAAAAGTTAGGACTCAAGCAGGTATACTATATCGAGAGGGACAGTCTTTTGATCCCGGATAGTTTCATGGACACCAGAAGTAGGAGGGGTTAAGCACAACACAGTGAAGAAGGGTTCTTGCATAATATCTAAGGGACCACAGAGTGCAGTCATGACCTAGTAGTGGTTGTGGTCATGACCAACTGAGGATGATATGATCATGTGACAGTCGCATGCATCTTCAGTTAGAGCCAAGGTTATGGAGGTTCCTATATATTCCATCTCCTAGTCTATTTATACAGATGAAATGCCCGGTCCTAGTGTACGGTTAGTGTATGGGGAGGATTAGGGTTTACTTGAGTCAAGTTTACTTGATCGGACCTTCTAAAATCCATTCCTTGGGAAATCCTAGTTGGGTTAGGAATCCCATTTGGCACCACTAGGGTTGCTTAAGTGGGCTATGCTCCGTAAAAGAGTACCAAAGTATAGAATTAATGTTATGCCATATGGGATATGCATATGAGATGCGTGTCATCGGACCATGTAATAGAGGAGGAAGGGATCCAAGCTTGACAAGGATTCCCTCCCCTTCGGGGATTAGTCGCCAAGTGGTGCAAGCTGTGACATAGGGGTTGACCATATTAATGGAGAGAGAGGGGATACTCCTCTTTCCATTAAGTGGCCGACCATATGGGGCCCACACCAAGTGGTGGTCGGCCTATTAATGGAGAGGGGATTCTCTCTCTCCATTAATAAAAACACCTCTTTAAAGATGCCTATACTCTAGGGATTTCGGATAAGGGAGTTGGGGGAGCTTTATATTATCCCTATCTTTATTTCAATCTTTATCTCTATCTCAATGTCTCTCTCTTTAGATGGGTTTGAACAAACACTAGCTGCCCCTCTCATAGCTAGAAGCCTTGCAAATTTTGACCAAGGAGAAAAGGGGAGAGAAGAGAGGAAAGGGAGAAGAGAGAAAGAAGAGAAGAAGAAGAGAAGGAAAAAATGAGGCACCTTGCACGAAGTCTTCCTCGAGGGAGAAGAAGAACATGGATCCAGAAGTCGGCTCCCACAGGCAATCGAAGCTTATGATGAGGATGGGAATAGAAGATGCTCTCGACAGGTTGTGAGGCGTTATTGCTTCATCAACAAATTCATCTTCTACCAAGATGAATTTGTGCAGCTCTTCACCTCGGGCATTCATAAAACCCGGGAGGTAATTCTCTAATAATCTTTAGATGGTTGCATGCACTTTTAATTTGATTGAAAACCATTCGTTCATGATCTAGAAAAAGAATATAGCACGATCATGATTCGTATTGAATTCTGACACATGAATCGCTTTCGCTGCGTGCTCCGATGCACCAAACCAATAATTAGTATCAGAGCATAGGTCACGTTATATCTTTTTAGATCTTGAATGTCTAAAGAGATTGATGATGTTTATCATCTTTTAATATGGTTCCTAGGATATTAGTATGTTTTCTTTATATATTTTATCATGCGATGATGACAGTTGTGATGAGAATTGCATATGCATACTTGCACTCTGGGATGTGTGGCATTCATATGATTGATATAGAAGTCCTATCACTACACCAGTACTATTGAAAAGGACGGGCAATTAATAACCGTTATTTTTCAGTATGCTGTTTTTCAGTCTGTCATTTTTCAATGCCCGTCTTTTTTTACTACTAAAAAATATGAATTGACCGTCGTTTATTAAAATATAAACTTTGCCCGTTGTTTATTTATATAGTTTATTCCTCAAATTGGTTTAGTGTATGATCCTTTATTGGTTATTATGGTCATTTGTAAGGGAGGAATACGAAAAGGGGCCCATGAAATGAACGAGGTAATCCGAAGCGAAAGAAGATGAACCATCAAGAAGATGACCCAGAGGACTTGAAGGACAACTTGGAGGATGCTTGGAACTTCTTCTAAACAAGTTGAAAACCGGTCCAATTTTTTCTTTCTTTTCGGTTAGAGAATCATGGGCAATGAACATGCATTATATTTTCCTTTTTTCTGGATGATTATTTGTTATGCTTTGGATGTTAGGATTATATGTTAGAGAACATAATGTAATGGTATTCTCAACTAACTTGTATAGGTTATCGTACTTTCCTTCCTTCATCAGAACCATGATGCCACAATCACTTTCATAACTTTGCCTCTTGCTGAATAGACACATCCTTGGAGTCCAAAACACTGAGTGAGATCTGATTCCTAAGCATCATGTATACATACCGCACATCGCTCATAGTACACACTACTATATCAAACATCTTGATTTTCATTGTCCCCACACACAACAACCATGTATGCTGAATTGTCACCCAATAGAACAATACTTTTCTTTTTGGCCTTGAAGGAGTTAAACCAATCTCTCATGGAACAAGCATGGTAAGAACATCCATAGTCTAAAATCCACTTATCTGAATAAGTGTCAATATCTGTGGAGACAATTTGAAGACACACATCATCATGCTTCTATCTATATTTTCAGCAATCATCGTTGCATCAGATGAAGTATTACCTTTATTCTTCTCCTGTGACACTGCATGCAATGTCTATTTACGTGACCATTTTTCTTGCAATACCAACACTAAACATTATACTTGGACTTTGACTGAAACCTTTATTTGAATCCATCACATTCTCCTTATATTCCTCTTTCTTTGCTCTTGGAACCAAGTCCCGACTCTCGTCTTCGTGATGTGATTTTTCCCTCATCTTATTCGATAAAAGAGTTGTCGTAGCATCTTCCATCGCAAGAATTACTTTTTCATAAAGAATGCTCACCGGATGCTTATAAAATTTAGGAAGTGACATGAGAAGAAAAAGTGTTTTATCATCGTCATCCAACATTAGATTGATGTTGATGAGCCCGATAATACTCTTATTGAGAGCATTTAAGTATTCTAGAATCAATTTACATTCCTTCATGTGAATTTCATATAACTGTTGTTTCAGGTACAACTTGGTTGATAAGTTTTTACCATATACATCGACTCCAACTTTGGACCACAATCTGATAGTAGTCTCCTTGTCCATCATGCTGCAAATCACCTCGTTAGCTAAACATGACAATTGTACTCACCGCATTCAGATTTAATTCTTTCAGTCTTCATCACTCATCGTCATTGGCTGTCGGGATTTATGAGCAACGCCTTATGAAGGCCTTGTTGAACCAACGTGCCCTTCGCCCTTATTTGTCACAATCCAAAATTTTCTTTGCCATAAAAATCATCCACCTTGAACTTGTAACCATCGAAGTCTTTGACATCTTGCTTGTATAGTCTTTTGAAGCTCGGATACCATATGCTATAAAATCGAGTAATCCGACAACTGAAGTCTATGGAACGATCTTTATGTAAATAGAAAACTAGCTGCACACTAGCACATAAAAAATAACAAAAAAACAAAGACACATCGATTTAGGTGGGTCACCCAAAATCGAGCTACGTCCACTGAGAAAGTGAGAGATCTTTCATTATTAATTAGCAATAGTACAAGACTACAAAGATTTGATGATAGCAAATAACAAGAAAGATCACACATTCTTCGCGGGTATCTAAAACCTCCAACAAATATTTGTTCCAAAGTCGCGACACACAAGAGATTCGTCAGAGAGAACTGTATCAGATACCACCACAAAAAGAGAGCACCAAGAGACCACCACGAAGAAGCCCGAGATCCAATGATAAATCTTCTCTCCCCCTGTACCCCGGGTTCAGCTTCCACATCACATATTACCCTTCATAAGGGACTTTAAATGCCTAACACGATGGGGTGGCAGAACAAGTACCATTGGGACTTGCCATCCCACCTCCACACATTGGCTTAAAAGCCATTTAATCATAAACAAAAATTGTAAGCTAAAAATATTTATCTCTTACGAATTGTCGCTCCTAGGAGGTCTGTTTCAAATCCTTGTTAAAGGCCAATCTAGTTTTCATGTTTGCAAAATGTAGTAGTTTGTAGCATTTGTTACCCAAAAAATGTAAAGACGCCAAAAAGTTTGAAGAAATTCACTTTTTTTTTATGGACTGGCTAGGCGGTCAGAGAACAGGGCTCTAGAGTATGGGCTCAAAGAGATCCGAAGATCGAAATGGAGGGAAGACAACATAACTGATATTTTCATTAAAATCCATAATCCGGTTAACATGACATCAACGATCAAGATTCACAGGTGCAAATAAGGCAACATCGGCCTTGAGGTAAAGTTTGCTGCACAGTGTCCAAACCAGGAGTCGAATAGGATACCTCTCCAAGAAAGGGAGAAAGGAAGTACCACTCAGACGACAGCCTATTTGTGAATATCGGTTGATGACAAACTATGTTGATTCACTTAATATGTGAAACCTAATGTAAGTATAATGTTCTAGCAAGCACATAACGAGTGAATCAACAGTCCACTATGCAAGAGAGGATTGCTGGGTGGCAGGGAGGGAAAGTCGATGGCGACTACGATGATGAAAAAAGAGGAGGAGGAGAAGGGGGGCAAGGGGAGGGGAACGTGCAGACATCAGAGATGAGTGTCGGAGGTGTTGTCGTTGGAAGTGGGCAGTGGAGACATTGGGCGTTGGGGATATGCTGGTGAAGGACATGCCGGTAAGGAGGTGATGGGGTATAGAGGTTTAGAAGGAATAAGCTATGGACAAGGAAGGATATGATAGGCAAAAAAAAAAAAAATGGGGTATGAGATACTGGAGATATTCTCGCCATAATAAAAAGAAAAATGATTTCCTATGAAAACCGTGATATATTTTCCTCTTTTTTTTTGGGAGGGGTGGGGGGGGGGGGGGGGGGTTGAATAAAAATTTTCAAGATTGAGTATGAGGTGGGCATGAACCAACTTTTTTATTTTTGGTACTCAAGAGCTAAAGCTTATGTTACTCTAGAAAACCCAAACGAAGATACATCTACCATAGCGGCTGATAGGACATCCGCAGGAAAGTTAAAACTCCACCATAGCGGCTGATAGGACATCCGTAGGAAAGTTAAAAGACCACCAGGCAGGGAGGAGAGCCCCCTTAGCTTTAGAAGCCAAAATGTCTGCCACCCGATTAGCTTCACGATACACATGGGAGATTCGAGCTGAAGAGAATCGTCGCAGTCACCTACATATATATGTCTTTGATAAGGAAATGCTCATCGTCGCCAGCGTTAACCCATTGTATCACCGTTAGGGAGTCTCCCTCGATCCAAATTGCATGGCTCGTGTTGCTATTCTCGATGGCCTGAATAGCTTCCCAAAGGGCTCGGCCCTCCGCGTCGATCACCGAAGTTGTTGTGAAAGAAATCACGCCCGCCTGCAGAATGTTGCCCGTATGATTGCGAACAACAAAACCCCCTCCACTGCAGGAGGAAGAACGATCGAACGTTCCATCGAAGTTGATATTGACTTCCCCCCTCTTCGGAGCCACCCATCGAAAGACAGTAGATGTCCGGCAAGGCTGCACCAAAAGAATCCCATTATTAGCTTCTTGATAATTAGCTAAAAGAGATCTACAAGATCGGATAATGGAGATTGGGGGCAAGGATCTGTTGGGATTGGTGTGTCCTACATGCCAATTCCAACAATGATAACACTTGATTAGGATCGCTTCACTAAAACTCACACACCACTGTGCATAAGATGCATAAATCCACTAGTCCACATTAGTGTAGTTGAGGTGACTCGGGTATGTAGATGAGATCTACATACAGAAGATATGAGTCACCATACACACTGATGTAGGTTCGCAGTCATTGCTAGACTGGACACCTAGCATTAGAGACTGTAACACACTGGCTTTCTCCTAGTGAGAGATCCTATCTCAACCACTGGTATAAGATACTAAGTCAGGATGTGTTGATGTAACCGGAATGCATCGAACAGAATCAAGAGAGAAAACTGGTCTTAATTGCTGTCATTCAAGACCACAGGACCTCTACTCTAGTTGACTAGAACCATAATCCTAGGATGTGTTGCAAACCTTAGGTCTGGTGTTCTCTACTTTGACCTACCAATCAGTGCGGTCTTTGACAGACCTAAACTTGGGTAGATTGGGTGGTTAGCATTAGGCACTAAGGAACGTAAGCAATCATTGGAATTCCATATCCCCTGAAGGGGACTGGGTGTCTCATTGAGTAGCTCATGAAGGGTTGATCACCAAGGCTGGCCAGCCACACTAATGCACAAGGGGGTGATCACAAAGCATTGAGAAGTCAGGACTTAATTGGGTGGAACTTGAGAAGGATAATCGGTACTGATCTCAGTTAGTTGCACGGACACCGGCTTGGAAGGGTTCAAGTGCAACATAGTAGGGTAAAGGGTACTCATATAATTACTAATAACAGCTTGGAGTGCAACAGTGTTTTAGTAGTGGTTGTAGATACTATTCACTTGAGCGGCCTTGGCCATGGTACCAGTGGGAGCCAAGGTTATCAAGGTCCCGAGGATTCAAGCTCCTAGCCACCTCCTATAGGTAGGAGGACGTAACCCAATGCCGTTAGGGTTTACTGATAGTGGTTAACACCATGGAGACCAGTAAAACCAGGGGCATGTGGATTAGGAGATATAACTTAGGTTTACCTAAGCGGTTCCTCCCTTAGATCCTCTATAAAAGGAAAACCTAGTTTGACTAGGGTTCCTCAGTGGGACCCACCTGGTGGGTTCCAGACTCGTAGAATGAAGACATGGATATTAATATGTGCAAATTAGTTATGTAGGATCCCTAGGTCATTCTAGGATCACTAGGACTTGACTAAGATTGACTAAGTTGACTTTTCTCCGGAAAGGTTATAAGTGTCATTTAGGGCTAAATTGGCCCTCGGACATTGTGGGAGAAGTCATCAGAGCCCAGTCAAGTGTACTTTGAGGACTTACCTAAAATGTAGGAGGTGCTATAAGTGTCCGAGGATGGAGTGAGACTCCATCTCCCTCTCTGGTCAACATCCTGGTGGACAGAGAAGATGATCCCTGAGTATAGGGCATTGTCGTAATTATCCCAGGTGGATGTTGTGAGATAATTAATTATTATTTAATTAATTATTTTCTCTTGTTGGTTGTCTAGTTGGACTAGGAGACGCCATGGCGCAAATTAGGGTTTGACCGTAGTCAAATCGGGCTAACAAGTGCGCATTCGTTACTTGACTTAAGTAGGTGCCAGAATACGTGGGTGCATCTTGGGTGTGGTTGGTCGCCCCCAATGGGTGCTATCCATGAGAATTTCGGCCAAGGGATGAACCCTAGCCGAAATCCTCATATGGTAGCAACCATAAGTGGTTGAGAGAATAAAGATCCAAGGGATCTCAATCCCCCCAAAATAAGAAATCCTAATAATGGGATTTCGGCATTATACCAAACCCTAGTCTTTCCCCTTGGCTATCCATCCAAGGAAAAACAGTCCCCCTCTCTCCAAGAGGGCTTCGATCAAGAGAGGAGAAGGAAAGAAAAGAGAAAGAGAAAAAGAGAGAGGAAAGAAGAGAATGAAGAAGGTCTTCCTCCCTTCGGGCTTGCACACTGTGGATCCGGATCATCTTCATCGAGCGTCATCACGAGGGTTGTGAGGAAGGAGAAGACTCCCACAAGTCTACCATCGTCGGCTACGTGTGTGGGATATGCGTTGAATCCAGAAGGTAGCAAGATCAAATCTTTCAGCTTCATCTTCATCAACATATCTACAACCTTAGACATCTATAAGTCCTAAGAGATAATAATCTTGATAATCCATAGATGGTGTTAATAATTAATTTTTAATTATTCTAATGCCATGATAAATCATTATTAATCATTATCTACCAATGGTAGAATTTTGGGATCAATCGAATGCGAAAAGTTTCGCATCCCGATTTTTTGTTGCGTAATTTCAGCCCAATTTCTATAGGGCTTTTTAGCCACCGAACTCGGGCCCACCACCGACCACGCTTCCTCCGTGCCCCGCGCACACGGGGACCAACAAGATCTTCCCTCAAATAACTCGTTATTTCTATCCAGCCATATACACCACCCTGCGCTGACGAGCAATCCTGAGAGAAATTTGGCCTCTCTGGGTGATTGACGAGCCTTAGTGATTATGACCATCCAATGGTTGATGGAGACCGGTGGGAAAAATGGAAGGCCCAGTTGCCTCTAGACAATCATAGCTTTAGGGCACCCGAATAAGGCATGGTTCGCATCTTCGGCGGCTCCTGCGCCCCTGCTACATAAGGGATCGAGGAATATCCCCCGTTTTAATGAGAAGATTTTTAGTCGGGATCCGCCTCGTCATGAGTTTCCACCCAAAGGCAAGTGCCTGTGAAGGAGCACTACACTTCCACACGCTCTCTGCAAAATGACTTTGGTTAATATTTAGATCAACATTCACCTGCACCTTGTTGCCCATCATTGCCTCGACCGAAGCCTCCTTAGCTGTTAAGATTTGATAGGCCATCTTAGTGCTATACATGGCTGATTGATTTGGGCCCCATCGCATATTATTCCTGATATTGCCATGGCACAAAATTGAAAAATTTCTGTTTTTCCTGCGAGATTAGGCCCAAATATCTCAAGGAGTCGTGGCCAGGACTAGCCACCATCCGAGATCAGATCGGATAAGTACGAGTTATCGGAGCTATGATCCCAATCAATACAGATTGGGGATCGCACAAGAGGTACTAGGTCAAGCCAAGGGTCAAACAAAAATTGGATTGGTCTATCAGGACACACATTGAGCATAAGATGATCCCGGACCACCTCAACTCCCTCGGAAATAGCCCTCCAAATACGAGAGCACCCTTGGGGGCCAGCACCACAGGTTTGCAGAGTCGCCATACTTGGAGGAGCAAAACTCGCTTCATAAGCCCCCCTTGCCAGCCGCAATTTCAAATACTTTCCTACCCATTAGTGCTTTTTTAATCACGCCCATATCCCATATGCCCAAACCTCCCTCCTTCTTAGGACGGCAAACCACCGCCTATTTGACAAGGCGCAAGCCACAACTCGCACCTCCCGAACTCCATAGGAATTGCCTCAAAAGTTTTTCCAAGGCGTAGAGGAGGTGTTTCAGAAACCAAGTATTGGTCATGGTATATATGGGCATAGAAGGAAGCACCGATTGAATCAAAGTGACCCTACCTGGAAACGATAGAGAATTAGCCTTCCAACCTGCTAACCTCTTAGTAATCTTGTTGAGGAGATCCTCAGCAATGGTGTTACTACAGATACAGATATCCCCCCCCCCCCCCCCCCCCCCATATGGTGACTCCCAGGTATTTAAAAGGTTCCTTGATTTTTTTAATACCCAGTTGTCTGGTGAGCATCTTCCGATGCCGATGGTGCACTTGAGACGTGAAGAAGACCGAGGATTTATGCAGATTGACTTGTTGTCCCGAGGCCATGCAATACTTTCACATAGCGGATTTAAGCTTAGCACCTTGGGCAAGACTGGCCTCAGTAAATAAGAGGCAGTCATCAGCAAAGGCCAACATAGGTAGCTGTGGGGGAAAATCTTCGTGCCGACCCGAAGACTTCGCCGCACCAGTCAATTGAGGTTCGAGTCGAAGATCGTTGTTCAATCTGTTGATTGGAGTGGCCGTTCTCAATACACAAGCAGAGAGATGCAATCAGAGAATAGACACGAGATGTGATCTCGGAGTTCAGCCGAAGCCTACGTCTCCGTACTATAGGGAGCAACCCGAATTCACTAACTCTTTTCTCGAAGTGACCTCGACAGGCCGAGTGTCACTGATGCCTCTCCGATCTCTTCGAAGATAAGAAGAAGAAGATCGAGGAGAGGTGAAGGATGGAAAGTTAAAAAAATTCCAGAGCTCTGGTTTCTGAAAATCAGATCAAAGAACTGGAAATTGGATCATTTACATTCGAGGGGTCTGCTATTTATAGAATTCTCGAAGAGGAATTCCGGGGTAAATGGCGGTTTCTGGTTGCTTCTGGAAGAAATTCCAGACAGGGCTGGTGGGTCCCATGGCTGTCTCCTGGGGATTCCACAGGCAGGGCCAGTGGGCCCCGCGGTAGTCTTCGTGGGCCCACCAGGCAGGGCCGGTGGGTCCCGCTGCTGTCATAGGGGGCCCACCAGGCAGGGCCGGTGGGTCCCGCTGCTGTCTTCAGGGGCCCACCAGACAGGACCGGTGGGTCCCGTTGTAGTCTTCGGGGGCCCACCGGGCAGGGCCGGTGGGTCCCGCTGTAGTCTTCGGGGGCTCACCAGGCAGGGCCGGTGGGTCCCGCTGTTTGCAGACTTCTTGCCAAAATTTGCACCCACAGTTACCCCCTCCAAGTTAGCTAAGAGGCCACCTTGGCTAGCTTGGATTCTTGGTGCAAAGCTAATGACCCCCTGTCACAAGTGCAAAGAGCTTGTCGAGTGTTAGCGTCAAAAAAGGCTGATCGGTCAATTTCTGACTGATCGGTCAAAATTGACTGATCGGTCAATTTTGACCGATCGGTTGAATTTGACCGATCGGTCAAATTCAACCGATCGAGGTTGGAGTGATCGGTCAGAAAACACAGTTTTCTGACCGATCCAGTAGAAATTTGACCGATCGGTTGAATTTGACCAATCGGTCAGGTCTGACCGATCGGTTAAATTCAACTGGTCGAGGTTGGTTGGATCGGGCAAAAGACTTAGTTTTTTGCCCGATCCAGTAGAAAATCGACCGATCGGTTGAATTTGACCGATAGGTCAGGTCTGACCGATCGGTTAAATTCAACCGGTCGAGGTTGGTGGGATCGGGCAAAAGGCCAAGTTTTTTGCCCGATCCAGTAGAAAATCGACCGATCGGTTGAATTTAATCGATCGATCAGGTCTGACCGATCGGTTAATTTCAACAGGTCGAGGTTGGTCGGATCGGGCAAAAGGATAAGTTTTTTGCCCGATTCGGTAGAAAATCGATCGATCGGTTGATTTTGATCGATCGGTCAAGTCTGACCGATCGGTTAAATTCAACCGGTCGAGGTTGGTGGGATCGGGCAAAAGGCCAAGTTTTTTACCCGATCCAGTAGAAATCGACCGATTAGTTGAATTTGGTCGATCGGTCAAGTCTGACCGATCCGTTAAATTCAACTGGTCGAGGTTGGTGGGATCGAGCAAAAGGCCAAGTTTTTTCCCCGATCCAGTAGAAAATCGACCGATCGGTTGAATTTGACTGATCGGTCAAGTCTGACCGATCGGTTAAATTCAACCGGTCGAGGTTGGTGGGATCGGGCAAAAGGCCAAGTTTTTTGCCCGATCCAGTAGAAAATCGACCGATCGGTTGAATTTGATCGATCGGTCAAGTCTGACCGATTGGTTAAATTCAACCGATCGGTTTAGTTTCGAACCTGGCGAGTTGAAGCGGTAGAAGAGTCTGTTCTCTGCAAGATTTTTTGGTAAATTACCCGATTGTCTGCCTGTCGATCGGGTAAAGTCTTCGAGCGGTGATGGAGTTTGATTTTTTCTGCTTGAATCATCGGTCCAGTTGGATCGGGGAGTCTTTTGAACCGGCGGTTTGGTTGGACCGGCGGTCTGCTTGGACCGGCGGTTCAAAATGGTTTGACGCTTCGTCTGGTCCGACGGTTCGCCTGGTTTTGTGCTTCCTATGAATTGACACCACGTGTCCCTGCATAAACACGAGATTTGATTTGGTGTCGACACATGTCTCTCGATTTACGCGCCAGTTTCCTCTGGGTATATAAGCCTCTCCGGGTTTCATTTCTGCCTCGCGCTTCCAGAATTTTTCGAAGTCCAGAACTCTTGCTTTCGATTCTCTGTTCTTTGCAATCTTCCGATCAGTCGAAATGGCCTCTTCTTCTGGCCCGATCAAGATCAAGAACGTGGTTCCCTCGAAGAGGAAGGGAAAGGAGAGGGCTAAAGTCTCACCCATTCAGCAGAAAGGCAGAGGCAAGGACAAAGGTGAACTCGGGGAGTTGGGCAAGAGGCATCAGGGTGTAGGGTTCGCATCAGCACCTTCAAGGCCAGAGCGGATTCCGAAGGCGAGTTTTGTGCTGGGTCCTTTGATGTCGCTGACGGAGGAACCTGCATATGTGTATAACACCAGTGGCAAATTCACCGATGTGAAGAGGGCGAAGTGGCAGACACTTCTTGCTTGCTTCACTGAAGGGAAGGTCCGCCCGTCTCTTCCTGGAGTGCAGTCCGCCTTTGGCATCGACAAGCGAACAATCTTCACAAATTATGCCAGCAAAGAGCAAGTAATGGGGACCATTGTCACCATAGGCCAGCTCAATTGTGGACTGCACCTCCCACTGCTACCCTTTGCCGTGAGGTTGCTGAACACCTTAGGCATTTATCCCGGGCAGATCTCTGGGAATGCTTGGAGGATAATCTACGCCTTCTACCGCGTAGAATCTGACTACCAGGAGGAGCTCAGGGAGTGCTACTCCAGCATCCCTGATGGTGAAGAGGCCCGGATCGAGCTGGGGTACTTCTTCTATCATTACAAATGGGCATCGAGGAAAGACAGCCCGTTCTTCAACTTGACTGGTGTATCTGCCTTGCGCCCGATCGTCGACACCGTCGCCTCCGACATGCTCTACACCGATTGGCCGCTTTCGGTTTTCGGTGCTTGGACCCCTCGCTCGGTGCCTGAGACCCCTAGGAATCAGGTACACAGAGAAATCAAAATGTACTGCACGGGAGGAGCCTTTGCTTGGACGTCCGATCGGGTTGGGGCCCTGGACAACCTTTTCCTCGAGCTGACGTGCGGCACACGTTCGTGGAAGCAGTTTTCGAACTGCCCTGTTCGTCACGGCAACGCCAACCTCCTGCACCGACTGCGGGTTCGATATGAGGATAATGAGGTCTTGTATTCCGATTATGAGGATCCTCAATCGGGCAAGATTGTCAGAAGAATCCGCGCCGAGAAGAAGGCGTATGGTGCAAGGCACCGTCTGCCAACTGAGGAGAAGCTCGTGATCAACCGCAGGGGCCAGTTCAAGAAGAGGAGGGTCCTCATCGAGGAGGAGAAGAAGGAAGAAGAAGAGAAGGAGAAAGAAGAGGAAGATAAGGAAGAAGAAGAAGAGGGGGAGAAGGGAGATGAAGATGACGATGATGATGACGACGACGAAGATGGAGGTGATGACGGTGATAACGAAGATGAAGACGATGATGGCGATGATGATGGTGACGATGGTGGGATCGGTGGAGGTGAGGAGATCCCTCCTACCCCTACTGGGGGTGATGAAAGAAAAGGAGGTGGTGAGGAAGA
This sequence comes from Chamaelirium japonicum, assembly GCA_947650365.1. NCBI lineage: Eukaryota > Viridiplantae > Streptophyta > Magnoliopsida > Liliales > Melanthiaceae > Chamaelirium > Chamaelirium japonicum. Next base: position 36,816,994 of record OX393553.1, on the reverse strand, counting down.
AATTCCTCCCACCCCCACTGGTAGTGATGAAGAAGATGGGGGTGGTAAGGAAGAAATTCCTCCCACCCCCACTGGTGGAGACAAAGATTGCCCATCCCCATAGACGAGGCTAAGGCCCGTCGTATGGAGGATGTGATGGATGTCGTGGGTGATGGCCCGAGGGTGCAGCCCATATACCGTTTTGAAGAGTTGAAGCGCCCAATGCGCATTAGAATCAGGTTTTCGGGGAGTGATTGGGATGCAAGCAACCCCACGCCCCTCGACCAAATACCTCCAAGTGTCCCTTAGCTCGAAGGCGCTTCGACGAGTGGTGGGGTTAAGGTTGAACAACGTACTCCTGCCGCTCGTCTGGCTGAAGAAACGGCAGCAATAATGGCCAGGCTCGAACAGCCTGGCGGGCAACAAGAGGAAGGGGAGATCACTCCTCTTCGAGGTGTCCCTTCCCCCACACACATGGAGGGAGGGAGCCGCGTCGAGGCTAGGACTCCCCAACCTCAGCCAGAGACAACCCCCCTCAAGGAGAGGTCAACCCCCAGGGGTAAGAGCTCCGAACGGGGAAAGGGTAAAGCCCCTCGAGTTGATGCCACAGGTACTCCCTTTCTCACTTATTTTCTTGATTGCAATGCTCTTGATGTTTAAAATATTCTAACTCTTTGAACTTCTGTACTGATTGTAGATACTCCTGCTGGCACGGTTCAGAAGTTGAGAAACTTGGGTGAGGTTGATATCAACCACCCAACGAGTGTGATCCGAAAGCTTTGCAATCTTCCGGATGCTACTCTGGAAGAAGCCTATGACAGGCTTGAAGTAGTGGCAAGTGCATCAGCTTGACTTGATTCTTGAATTGTATCTTCAGAAATGTTTATAACTCTTTTTGTTTACTCGCAGAACTCAGCAGTCCTGAAATTCGCTAGCAAGCTCTTCAAGAAGGCCGGAGAGCGGGGAGCTTCGTCTGAGGTCACTCGCTTAACTGCTGAATTGGAGGCTGCTAATGAAGAGAAGGCAAAACTTAGGGAAGTTTTGACTTCCAAGAAGGAGGCCCTGAAGGCCAAGATCGAGGCACTTCGCAAGGAGAAGCTCGAAAGCAAGGGTTGGCAAGAGGGTTACGTTGCTCGAGGCCACGAGCTCGAAGAGTTGAAGAACCGTTTCTATAAGATCGAGACTCTATCCATCGAGCACGTAACTGAAATAAAAGGAGCTGAAGACTCAACTAGCTACCAGGGATGCTACTTTTGCTGCTAAGGAGACTGCTCTTGCTGCCAAAGAAGAGTCCTTTAAGAAGGAGTTGGAGCACACGCACGCAGAATGTGAAAGCTTCAGGGCAATGGTTGAGAAGGCGGTGGAGGCGCTCAAGATTCACGCTAGCAACGTCCAATCTTCAAAGGCGTCTGCATCAGGCAAGGCTCGGGGTGGATCCGAAGGAGAAAAGTTGTGTGCTCCAAGTGTGGCCAAACCTTGATATGCTCTCTTTCTCTGTTGTTGTACCTGTTAACTTTCTTCATATAGAAGCTCACTCTTGTACTTAGAAACTTTTTGATAAATAAAGATATCTTTTTGGTGTTTCGAAACTGTATGTCTCTGGTATTGAATTCTTTGAATGTTGTGTTCTGGATGGTATTGGAATGATTGAATATTTATACACTTGAATGTAAGGGGTCGAGTCGCAACTCGATCACCCAAACTTGTTAAGTAACTCGAAAATTGAAGGTTGTGTTGTAGCACAACTTAAAATCGTTAACATTTGTATGTGAGGGATTGAGTCGCAACTCAAGCACCCAAACCTGTTAGACGATATTGAAATTGAAATTAAAGGTCATTTAACATTTGTAAGTAAGGGGTAGTGTCGCAACACAAACTCCCAAACCTGTTAAATAGACGTAGTAACTTGAAGGTTGTGTTATATCACAACCCGAAACCGTTTAACATTTGCCTGTAAGGGGTTGAGTCGCAACTCAAGCACCCAAACTTGTTAAACGACCTGGTAATTTGAATGCAGATAAGTTCGAGCTTGAACGTAGATGACTTGGAACTTATTAAGAGCTTGAGTCGACAAGAGAACTTTTGAAAATGATCTTTATTCATCATGGAATTTACATTATGGATAATACATTTTGAGATGTCTAGCATTCCAAGCTCGTGGTAGTCTGTCTCCTTCTGGTGAAATCAGCCGGTAAGACCCTTTGCCTCCTACAGATTCGACGATGTAGGGTCCTTCCCAGTTGGGAGCTAGTTTTCCACTGCTATGCTCCTTCGTGTTGTAGAAGACTGCTTTGAGGACTAGGCTGCCAATTGGGAACTGCCTCTTGTAGACATTTTGATCATAGGCTTGTTTGATCTTCTATTGATACTTGGCAACACGAAGACATGCTTGATCTCGTAGTTCTTCAGAGAAATCTAGATCATTGACTCGAAGCTTCTCATTAATACCTTCTTCGACTGCTCTGGTCTTCAAAGTACTCGATATGTTCTCTGTTGGGAGTACTGCTTCTGACCCGTATGTCAGACGGAAGGGTAAGAACCCAGTTGATCTTCTTGGAGTTGTTCGATAGCCCTATAGAACTTCTGGTAGGACTTGCTCCCACAATCCTTTCTTGTTATCAAGTTTCTTCTTGAGTATACCCAGAATAGCTCTGTTTGAGGCTTCAGCTTGACCATTGCACTGAGGGTACCTTGGAGTTGAGTAGAAAAGCTTGATTCCGTTATTCAGGCAGAACTCCCGGAACTTGTCGGAGTCGAATTGGGCTCCATTTCAGCAACTAGGACTTGTGGCGTGCCAAACCTCGAGAAGATATTGTGCCTGATAAATTTGATGATTTCATCGTCTGTTTCTCGGAAGAGTGGTACTGCTTCAACCCACTTGGTGAAGTAATCTGTGGCCAGCAGCAGATACTTCTTTTTGCTTGGAGTTGGTGGGAAAGGGCCTAGAAAGTCCAACCCCCATTGATGGAAAGGCCATGGGCTTGTCAATTGATGGAGCTCATCTGCTGTGAGATGGATAGCCCGAGCATGTCTTTGGCAAGGCTCACATCTTTGAACCACTTGGCGAGTGTCTCTTGACATAGTGGGCCAGTAGTAACCTTGTAGTTTCGTCTTGGCCTCAAGAGATCTTCCTCCCGAATGATTCTCGTATGCTCCGCGGTAAATGTTAATAAGGATTGCCTTTGCTTGTTCAAGGCCAATACTTTTGAGCAACATCCCATTGTGAGACTTGAAATATAGATCTTCACCTTGAAAGTTATAGCACGAAAGCTTTCTTTGTAGCCTTCGGGCTTGATTTGGATCTTCAGGCACCTTGCCTTGTTTGAAGAAGTCGAAGATTGGCTGTCTCCAATCATCGAGCTCATTTGAGGTGGTAAGGTTCGAGGCCAATTGTTCTCCACCCCCGGATCTTTCTGTAATGGTGAAGATCTGTTGCTCGGGGGTGGTCTTTGGCGATTCTTGATAATCGGTTTGTATTTGTCTTCCTCCGAGCGAATCTCCAAGAACTGAGGCAGCGTTAGCCAAGGCATCTGCTTCTCAATTTTCTGCCCTTGGGATTTGAATGAACTCAATGTTAGCAAAAAGTTGTTGAAGATGTCGCACCAGAGCCAAATAGTTTTGCATTCTTTCTTCTCTCACCGTATACTCTCCGTTGATCTGCCTCACAATCAGCTGAGAGTTGCTGTAGACGATGAGTTGATCCACCCCCAGGGATTTAGCAATCTCGAGCCCGGAGATGAGTGCTTCGTATTTAGCTTCGTTGTTGGTGGCATTGAATCCAAGGAGAGTGGCCTTCTGAAGATGATCAAGTTCGGGGGATACTAAGACTATCCCAATTCCCGAACCGATCGCATTTGAAGCTCCATCAGTATAAAGTTTCCATAGAGTTGGTGTTGTGGCAGGAGCCTCAAGGCTTGGATCGGTCTTTGTAGTTGTATTAGATGGAAGTTCGTCTTCATCTTCAAGACGCATGTCGACATCTTCCTCCCAAGTTATGGGGTCTTCGACTGGAAAGTCGGCTAGGAAATCAGCAATTGCTTGCCCCATGATTAAAATGCGAGATTCGAATTGGATCCCCAGAGCACTCATCTCGATTACCCATTTGGTCATTCGACCAGCTCGACTCGCCTTGTCGATGATATCTTTGAGTGGGTGTTCTGAGATGACTGTGGTCTGATGGAAAGCAAAATAAGGTTGGAGACGACGCGATGCAGTAAGCAAGGCTAATATGACCTTCTCTATTTTTGAATAGCGAGTCTCAGCTGGGAGAAGTGTATGGCTAATGTAGTAGACCGGATGTTCGACGCCTTCTCTTTTGCTGACTAGAACGGCACTGATTGCTTGATCGGTGACGGCGAGATAGAGTCATAGATCTTCTTTTGGAAGTAGAGCTGTTAGGATGGGAGCTCGCACGAGATATCTCTTGACGTCTTGAAAGGCTTGTTCGCAAGTTGGACTCCAGCCAGACGTATCCGCCTTTCGTAGCTTGTCGAAGAGCGGCTTGCACTTGTCAGAAGATTTTGAGATGAATCGATTAAGGGCAGCAAGTCTTCTAGTGAGGCGTTACACTTCCTTTCGATAAGTTATGATGGCATATCGAGGATTACTCGAATTTGATCAGGATTGGCTTCGATGCCCCTCTTGGTCACAAGGTGGCCCAGGAATTTGCCCGATTGAACTCCGAAAGCGCACTTGGCTGGATTGAGCTTCATGCGGTATTTTCGAAGGACTTGAAAGGTTTCCGCCAGATCGGATTGATGGCTCTTTTGAGTGGAGCTCTTGGTGAGAAGGTCATCGACGTAGACTTCGACGTTACGCCCGATCTGATCTTCGAACATCTTTGTGACTAACCTTTGATAGGTAGATCTCGCGTTCTTGAGGCCGAAGGGCATTACGTTGTAGCAGTAAAGTCTCCGGTCAGTCACAAAGCATGTCTTCTCTTGATCGTCTGAGTGAAGCGGAATTTGATCGTACCCAGAGTATCCATCCATGAAAGATAATAGCTCGTGGCCAGCAGTGGCGTCGACGAGCCTATCTATCCTTGGCATGGGGAATGGATCTTTGGGACAAGCCTTGTTGAGGTTGGTGAAGTCGATGCATACTCTGACCTTCCCATTCTTCTTTGGGACAGCAACTATATTGGAGATCCAAGTAGGGTACTCTACTTCACGGATGAAGCCGGCTGCGAGTAGCTTACTGATCTCTTCTTGAACTGCAACTTGTAGTTCTGGTCAGATTGTGCGTGGCTTTTGCTTGACAGGCTTCACTTCTTCTTTGATTGCGAGCTGATGGCATGCGTCATCTGGATTGATCCTAGGCATATCTTCGAAGCACCAAGCGAAGATATCGATGTTGGACTGGAGGAAGGATACCATGTCTCGCGCTTCTGCGTCGCTGAGACCGGTACCGATGAATGTTTCTTGAGGGAGATCTCCATTGCCGATATTGATTGGAATGATTTCTTCGATTGAAGGTGAAGTCATCCACTCAATTGGTGGGGGTTCGGCCAGCGGGATCTCCTTTGATTGCTATGTTGTAGAAGGACCAGCTTCATCTCTGGGTCGCTTTGGAGGAGCAATATTGATCTTGCGATCTGTTTTCGCCGCAGCAGCTTCACAAGATCGCCCAGCTTGTTGATCGCCTCGTATGCAGACAATGCCTTCTCACGTTGCAAACTTGAGGAGTTGATGATAAGAAGAGGAGATGGCATTAATCTGGTGGAGGAATGGTCGCTCGAGAATGGCGTTGTAGCTGGACGTTCCTTCGACGATAGCAAATCTCACCGAGACTCGAGTCTCTCGGCTGAGCTCGAGAGTGAATCTTGATTCGCCCATCGTGATGCTTTGTTCACCGTTGAAGCCTGTGATCACCATTGGGACGACGTCAAGGCTCGAATATTTATGTCCCAGACGTTTGAAGCAGTCTGAGAACATAATATCGATGGAGCTTCCAGTGTCGATGAGGATTCGATTGACAGTGCTTCCGTCGATGAGGAGCTTCAAGACCAGGGGGTCTCGATGTGGAGTATGAACTCCTTGAAGATCAGTATCATTGAAAACGATGGAGAGCCAAGCCAAACCCTTGATAGGCTTTTCGATCCAGTATCCTCCTTGTTCGCCGCAGAACGAACGTGGAAGATGCGTCGAACTTGCCGATCTACTTCCTTCCCGGTCAATGCTTGATTGTGCAATGTTTCGTGAATGCCAAAGACATTGGCATTCACGGTGATAGGTGATCGGTTGGAGGAGATTTGATGGACCCAGCAAGCTTCTTTCCCCTTTGCAGAGGTTCGGCGTTGATCTTGTCCACCCTTGACGAACTCTTGAAGGTGGCCTTCTCGCAGTAAGTCTTCGAGATGAAATCTCAGCCGATAGCACCAATCGGTGGAATGGCCGTGACTTCGGTGGAAGTCGCAATAGACCGTTTTGTCAGCCGTGACTTTAGTGTCAGGCTGAAGAGGATTGGGCCTTCGAAGGAAATCTTCGTGTTGAATACGGTCGAGGATCTGCTCGATCGGTAAATTTCACTCGGTGAAAGTGGTCTTCGTCGGGGATCGACGTCCGTCGTTCCTCGACCGTTTATTGGCAGGGGGGCTGCTGCCTCAGCGTTGTGAGCTTTGGCAATATACTTCGGAGCTTCCCTCTCGGCGGGTCGCCTCTTCATCTTTCGCCCTTTTCGGGCAACTTGATCGTCTTCAACTTTAATCTCCCTCTGGATTCGATCAAACCTTGAACCAAGAAAAGGAGGAGGATTGCAAATGAAGTCGTTGTAGATGTGCAGGTCGAAGCGGAGTGCATTTTGGAAAGCCAACATGATAGCTTCATCATCCAAATGCCTCCCCGAGAGGGCAGCGTGCTCGTTGCGGAATCTCCTTGTGAAGCTTCGAAGACTCTCGTCAGCGCCCATCCTCAGCCAATAGAGGGAATCAAGTTTTTTCTCAGGCTTCAAGTTCAGCTGATAATGCTGCACGAAGAGATTGGCCAAGACACTGAACTGGGTGATGGACCCAGCTCGGAGATTATGGTACTAATCAAGGGATGGCTCGTCGAGGCTCCCAACGAAGGTGCGACAGAGCACGCTGTTTTCTTCTTCGTGTGGTGTCAGAGCTTGCTTGAAGGCGAGTACGTGGAGAGTTGGATCTCCTTTGATGCAATTGAATTTGGGGAGAGTGGGAGTTCTCCATCCCCTTGGAAATGTTGACTCGAACAGGCTCCGATAGAGAGGCCCAGCGGAGGCGTATCCGTCTCTACGACCATGCCCCCGACCTGGGTGCAGGTCAAGAGGCGAGATCGCAAGATCTTGTTCGGGCATTTGAGTATTTGCCAGTTGGAGTCGGTGACGAAGGTCCGATCCAAGTCCACGTTGAAGCGGAATGGAAGAGAAATTCTACTCTTTGAGGGAGCCCCTTTCATCTGGTGTCTCCTTGGTGCGTCGGGCTTTGAAAGTGTCCTCTTAGCACAGTTATGACCGGAAGAGGATTAGGAGGACTCATCGTCGATGCGATCCCAAACACTCTGCTTCCATGGGGCAGCAGAGGGAGTTGGGTCGCGACGAATCCTCTTAGGGGCATCAGTGCCCATTGACCTCCGTTGCTCGGAGTGGATCGATTGCCGTGGTAGATCGACCCTCTCGTTGGTTGAAGGAATAGGGAGAGCGATCCCGGATTCAGAGGCTGCCTTCTTGAGAGCATCCCTCTCAGTAGTGAGGGTGTCATTTTGTTTTGCCAACTGAAGTAGTTGAAAGTTGATTGCAGAAATTTGATAAGTGGATGGAGGGTCTTCAGTAGGACTAGGGGTTGTATGCCCTATTGATTGATGGGGAGGAGGGGCGATCGGTCGATCGACTGATTTCCTGCTTCCTGAGTGAACCCCCATATCAGAGACAGCAAGGGGCTGTCCGAAGTTGAGCCTTTGACTCATTGAACGAGTCTCAGGACGAGGTTGACGAGCGTTACTTCCTTCTGGTTGACCCTGATGCTTCGTCCTCGCCATTTAGAGAGCGAAGGGTGCAATGAGAGTGCCGGCGTCCTAACGGTTGTCTGCTCAACCGAAGGGGCTAGGAAGTTTGATCGGTTGTCTGCTCAACCGATCTGATTTGTTATAGGGCGAACTTGGCTTCTTGTTCGATCCCACAGACGGCACCAAACTGTGGGGGAAAATCTTCGTGCCGACCCGAAGACTTCATCGCACCAGTCAATTGAGGTTCGAGTTGAAGATCGTTGTTCAATCTGTTGATTGGAGTGGTCGTTCTCAATACACAAGCAGAGAGATGCAATCAGAGAATAGACACGAGATGTGATCTCGGAGTTCAGCCGAAGCCTACGTCTCCGTGCTATAGGGAGCAACCCGAATTCACTAACTCTTTTCTCGAAGTGACCTCGACAGGCCGAGTGTCACTGATGCCTCTCCGATCTCTTCGAAGATAAGAAGAAGAAGATCGAGGAGAGGTGAAGGGTGGAAAGTTAGAAAAATTTCAGAGCTCTGGTTTCTGAAAATCAGATCTCAGAACTGGAAATTGGATCATTTACATTCGAGGGGTCTGCTATTTATAGAATTCTCGAAGAGGAATTCCGGGGTAAATGGCGGTTCCTGGTTGCTTCTGGAAGAAATTCCAGACATGGCTGGTGGGTCCCGTGGCTGTCTCCCGGGGATTCCACATGCAGGGCCGGTGGGCCCCGCTGCTGTCTTCGGGGGCCCACCAGGCAGGGCCGATGGGTCCCGTTGTAGTCTTCGGGGGCCCACCAGGCAGGGCCGGTGGGTCCCGCTGTAGTCTTCGAGGACCCACCAGGCAGGGCCAGTGGGTCCAACTGTTTGCAGACTTCTTGCCAAAATTTGCACCCACAGTAGCCCAGGGCCATTTGGCTTTGGTTTGATACCAAGAAGGGTACCATCTGCATGCATATGAGCAATATTACGGTTGAGGAGCTCCGCCCCTAGAATGAACAAATACGGGGCTAAGGGGTCACCCTGCCTAAGACCACGCTCCGCCTTGAACCAAGAAGTAGGCGAGCAGTTTAAAAGGATCGAGAAATTCGGACCAGTCATGCAATCCATGATCCACTACACCCACTTGTGACAGAAACCGAATTTCATGAGCATTAAAGCTACAAAGTTCCACGACGTACAATCATAAGCTTGTCCATGTAGAGCCATGCAATCTTTATTCCATGTATCAGTTTCTATGGAATGCAGGGCAACCTGGGCAAGCATAATGTTATCGGAAATGTTCCGCCCTTTGACAAAAGCATTTTGATCACGCGAAATAAGCAGAGGAAGCAAAGGCTTAAGGCGATTAACCAAGATCCGTGGCACAAGTTTATTAATGGTGGAGCATAAGCTAATCGGACGAAAGTGCTCCGGTTTAGACGGGATTGGCTTGTTTAGGGATAAGAGCAATAAAAGTGTCCTTCCAAGAGGCATGCATAGCTCTCCCCTAAAAAAACCCCAGCACGAGTTTACAGATATCTGGCCCCACAGTACCCCAATTAGAAGTTAGGAATTCGGCCGAGAACCCATCAGGTCCTGGAGCCTTATTATGGGGGAGTCTAAAAAGAGTATCCCGAATCCTTAGTAGAAATAGGCCTAGTGAGCATCCGATTATCATTATCAGATACAAAGGTTCGGGATGACCTGAAAGAAGCTATCATCCACCATGGTCAGGGTCTTAGTTTTCCATCGGTGTCAAAAATGAGCGAGGAAGATATGCTCGATTTCTGGCCACTCATGAACAATCAAACCATTATCATTGCTGATAGAATGGATACAGTTGAAGTTCCGACGGATGAGGACAGCTTTATGGAAGGAGGAGGTATTGCCATCCACATCCTTCAACCACTGAACTCTCAACCTTTTATCGATCATGGCCACCGTATTATGGTAATTGGCCACCTGGGAGCGTAACTCAGCTAACTTTGGGATAAGGAAGAGGATGAAGAGAATCAACATGTTGCAGGTTGGTTATGCTAGCATTGAACTTACTAGCTCTAGCTTCAAGATTTCCTATCGTGACCCGGTTCCATCTCTTAAGGGCAATACGGGTGCGGCTCAGCTTATCGACAACTTCATGGCACGATCTCGACGGGGTAGTGGGGTCCCAGGCCTCATGCACCACCTCCGGGAAGTCCTCCCGAAGAAGTCAAAAGTGCTCAAATCTAAACGGAGAACCACGCCTAGCTATGGGGGGCCAAAGACAAACCCTAACCAGACAATGATTCGACGCGATGTGAGCCAAGTGGTGGATCAACGTATCAGGGAAGAGGTCGATCCAAGCTGAATTACAAAAAGCCTGATCGATACGCTCCCATATCCTCCTTAGCGGAGATTGGTTATTACACCAGATGAAAAGGATCCCAACTAAAGCCCAGGTCAATGAGACCATTGTTGGCGATGCAATCACGAAATTCAGTAATATATATGCCCACAGCAAATTGAGCCCCACCTCTCATATCCTCAGGGTTAAGAATGTCATTAAAGTCTCCAAGAGCAAGGAAAGGGAGATTAAGGTCGCACACAACAACTAAGGAAGCCCAAATGGACCGACGATGGATATAAGATTGTTTAGCATAAATGCCCCTCACAAGCCAACTATGATTCCAAGGATCAGTAATCAAGCAAATACCGTGCTGAGGGTCAAGAGAGATTACTAAAACGTCTCCCAAAGTGCTTCTCCAGAGGAACACCATACATCTAGAGCGGCCAACCGACGGGATGTGGAAATGACACCAATCCCCAAGTGTACGGGCTAGTATCTGAGCCTTATGCTTGTTGATATGGGTTTCCACTAAGATCACTGTTTCCGGCTTTAGATCAAAATTAGTTTCATGTAATGAAAAAGAAAAGAATGGCTATTTATTTGTCCCCCTGCAATTCCATAGTAAAATATCCATAAGATAAAAATCAGAAAAAAAAAAAAAACCCAAAGACCAAGCGAACAAGCAGACATGAGTTGGACGGCATGAACCAACTGGGTATGTCTGGTCTCGACGACCGTTGTCTCTCAGCTACAGTGATATGAGTTGGACGGCAGGAGCGTGCTTCATGTACCATGGTACGAGTTACTGTAGCATTATTCGAAAAGTATAAACTACTATGAAGATTTCTTACCATTCCTCCTGCTTACAAAGTTCCGCGAGTCAACCGTGCAATATCCAAAACCCCGCACTCCCTCACTATTTCAGATCTCGCCACCAAGACGCTCAGCTGTCCTCCGCTGTCCTCCGCCACCGCCGATCTCGCGGAATGCAGTAGCTGTATGAATTCAGTAGCCCCTCCTCCAACGCTAGGCCGGCCGTAACCCCCCGGATCCGCCGCCGCCGTCCACACTGATGGGCTCTGCTTCGTCCTCACAAGGCCGGGGAGAAGAGGAGGAGGAGGAGGATGACGAGGAGGAGGAGGAGGAGGAAGAAGAGACAAGCTCTAAGCGTTGCAAGGAGCAGGTCCTTGAGCAATCCCCCGAGTTCCTCCCCTGCCACGCCCCCGCGACCCCGATCTCCGCCGCCAGCACCCCCCGCGTCCTCGGCCCGTCCATCAGGGTCTGGGACCCCTGCAACGTCCTCCTCCCTCCCCCTCCGCCGCCGAGCTTCGGCGCGGACGCCGGGGATCCGGCACTCGAGGTGTTCCTGATCAGCCACGGCGAGTGCGGGGCCAGCCTCCGCCCTGATCTGGTCGGCGGGCGGTGGTCTGCCGCTGGGCTGACTGGGAATGGAGAGCGCCAGGCCAGGGCTCTCGCGGTGTTCCTCAATTCGCAGGGGGTGCGCTTTGGTGCCATCTACTCCTCGCCGCTGGATCGGGCGAGGGCTACGGCTGCCTTGGTGTGCCGGGTAATTAGTATCTTCTTTGATTATTTGTTTAATGAAAATTGTGTGATTTTTTTCTTTTTAATTCAGACTGGTCTGAATTGGATTGAATTTTCATCTCTATGATCTAGAAGACCGCTTTCCCCTCTCTCATTGGTATGTCAACTCTGAATTGCCTCAAAAGTTATGTACTGGGACACAAAGGAGGAGGAAGAGGACTACTCTCAATGGAAGACAAGATCACCAGAAGTGAAAACAAGAAAGACTTTTTCAAACAACAAGAGATCATTTGGAAATAAAGATCAAAGGTCACCTGCCTAAAAGTAGAGGATAATAAAACTGCCTTCTCCCATGGAAGGGCTAATTCTAGTAAGAGCAATGCTATTCAACCCGAAGTGTTTGTCCCGAATGCTCAAGCCAAATGGCGTGGCATCCAATCACAGGGCCCCTTTGCCTACCGGTCGGGGCTGGGTGCCATTCACAGGTGAGGACTGGGTGCAGCGGATGGCTGTGATCCGGACACGTTATTCTGGTTGACCATTCGGGATAGATGCTTCGGGACAAATAATATTTTCCTTCTAGTAAACATTTCAACATAATCCCCTTACTTTCCATTAATTGCATTGTTATCTCCGAGCATAATGGGGTGGTCATTACCTTCAACAGCCATTTCCAGAACTTACTTCAAAGTTCAATGTCCTTTGAAGATTTTGATCAACTGGTCCCTTTTATACCCCTGTAAATTGAATGCCACCTCAGTAGAAATTGTAGCCCCCTTCAAAAAAGGGGAGGTTTATTATGTCATCAGAGATCTTGGGTAGTCTGGGTAGATAAGGCCCTAGGACGTGATGGCATCTCCGTGAGTTTCTACAAATCCTCTGGCCCTTATAGAAGATGGATTTGCTATCACCCATTTGTTCTAGCAATTCCATGCAACTAACATCAACTTAGAGGCACTAATTTACTCGTTTATGTTCTCATTCCTAAGGTTGAAGGAGCCAACTACCCGATCAGCCTTATCCATAACATCTTCAAAATCATCACTGAAGTCTTGGCCAATAGACTTAAGATAGTGACAATTTGTCTAATTGATAGATCCCAAACATCCTTCATTAAAATCGATCCATCTTGGACTCCTTCACCTGTGCACAAGGGAATCTCTTTGGATTCTAAAAGAACACGAAGGAAGGTCTGCTTATCAAGTTGGATTTGGAAAAAGCCTTCGATAGTGTCAGATGGCCATTTTTGTCAAAATTCTTTAAGCTAGAGGTTTTGGGCTAAAATGGATCAACTGGATCAAACGATGCATTTCTTTAACTAAATCCTCTGTCATTCTCAACGTTGTTCAGGCAGACCATTCAAATTGTTTAGAGGTCTAAGATAAGGAGATTACCTATCTCTGATGGACACGAAACGCGGTTGTCAAGTATCCGAGTGTCCTGGAAAATCCGACACGACAAACCACCAAAACACTACCTCTAGTGTTATCGTACACATGTGTCAAATGTTCGAGTGTCCTAAACTATCCGGATGGGGACGCAACACATTTTGAGGAATAATGAATGCCTTGTAACACTGACTATCACCTCTCCTATTTATACTGATAGGGACGTACTTAGTGCGCTCCTTTCCAAAGCCTGACATATAAAAGGACTGGCTACTCAGAGATTACACCTGAGTTTCCCATCTACAATTTGCAGATGACGCATTCGTTGTTTGTGCGACTAAACCCAACCAAATCACAACCTTAAATTTATCCTCAACTTCGAATTGCTTCGGGACTTGAGATAAATTTCTCAAAGATTTCCATCATCTACGTTGGCCATATAGAATGCAAAGGAATCCAATTAAGCCCCATCTCCGAATGCCTACAGAAGTCGTTCCCGATCAACTATTTACAACTTTCAATGAGAAATTCTCACCCATTAGAGAGGATTGGAATTCTTTAATTGAGACGTTTGACAGAAGATTAACATTATGGAAGGGAAAATCCTTTTCGACGGGTGGGATATCAGTTTTCCCTAAAATTGGCCTCCTAACATTGCCAATGTACTATATGCCATGCTTTCGACTCTCGATGTGGGTAATTGATAAGATCAACAATATCAGAAGAAAATTTCATGGAGAGGAACAAATGAATAGAACAGAGGCTTGTATCTAGTTAAATGGGAAGTCTGTTAACCTAAGAAACAAGGAGGACTAGGAGTTAATGCAAAGAAAACTTTGGGTAGGATTGATGGGTTTCGATCTAACAACTTCTTTAAAGCCTTTGGAACGAGTAATGGGTGCTTGAACTCACGTTTTGTTTATTGTCCACTACTGAGTAGCAGGCAAACCCGAGCTTGCGCGAAACAACATCTTTCTTTCCAAATTTATGGCTGGATTGTGTTTCCACCCTTAGAGAATGCTTTAACCATGATTAGGCAAGAAATGAATATAAGACTAACGCATAAAATAATCCACAAGAGAGGCACATACACAATATATCAATAAGATACCAAAAGTTTAGGATAGATTGCTCTTTACAGCTCAGCATTGAGTGAAATCAAATATGAAAGTAAAAGGGAAGCTAACCTTTTAGAAAGATCATACCACTGCGATCAATCTCCAGAGAAGCTCCTCAAGCACTGTCAACAAGAGACATGCCTGTTCATGAACCAAAATCCGAGATGAAGTGATCGTGAGTAAGAGGCCGAGTAAAGAGGAGTGGGGAAAGAAGCAAGGTGATGTCTCCAAAGAGGCCCAAAAAGGGGTAAATAGTGTAGAAATCTGCACTATATCAAGAAAGGAATGGGTGACTTAGAACAGAGGGGATATAGTGATGGAGGGCCATGATATCTTTAGGGCTTCTCTTTTTTAGTTAGATCCAATGGTCGTATCTGTTTCACTCAAGTTGGTTTAAGTCAAGACCAAACCAAAGAGGGTTTGGATCCAAGATCCAAATGACTTAAAATATATTTGGATCCAATGACTCAAATTAAGGCTCATTCTAATCACACATATGTTCGTGCCTAGATTGGGCCAATCAGGAGCTAACTTAACCTATATTGTGTGGGCCGCATACACTAATCATGTTCCATGTAAGGTGGGACGTCCCACGCAGATGGGCTTATACAAAACATTCGGCTGCCTGTTTGAGGCCCGAAGACTATTAAATAAAAGCTAATGAAAAAGTACATCTATAGCCCAAAATACAGAAAGACAACACGGGCAAAGTAGTAATGTTTCCCCAGAAGGCGCAAAAAGGTCAATCTTCCGACCGATCAACATCAATTCCCCCCCAGGTGGGAGAACTTGGCTCGTGTCTAGGTAGCCTCTGGTATATGGTCAACCAAGTTCCTTGTACTAATGTCTTATGATAAGCTGATGAAGTATGATACACGACTGTGATAAACTCTAGCTTGTGATGATGAAATATGTCATATGGTGGAGCAGATCCTCCAAAGACAGAAATGATAGCATTTGGTGTCTGGTTAAGGCTCTGGTGGCGTCTCATTTGACTCCAACAAGACTGGTTGGTATCTTTGAAGTTCTGATAGAAAGTGACAATGTCCTGGTGTCTCGAGTGGCGGATCTAGTGGATCGTTGACAGAGTAGGTGGCACTGGTGGGTTTAGTGACTCAAGTGTCGGATATGCCAAATTAGTGTTGGACATGAATCAAACTCTGCAAAAACAGGTCACTAAAAAATCTATTGTGTGGAAGGTAAGTATTCTCATATGCTAGGATGTATAATGTCTGGAATGACACTGGTCATCTTAAGCTTCTCTAGGACTAGGTCCTCTCGATGAGCTTCCAAGAAATGATCAACAGGGTAAAGGATAGCATATGAGTGACTGTGAACAAGAAAAGAAAGAATGGTCCAAGAGAATGGAGTGGTTCCTAGTAAACTCCAAGAGTGGGTTTTCTGTAGATTTATTTATGTCAGACTTATGTGCAATCCTTGTTGTAGATTGAAGTTCCGAAAAAGTTAAAATCTTTCTAGACTTAAAAAATTGGATTAATTTCCCAATGTTGAGGCTAACTACCAAGATTTACTGGCTACGCTGAAGATGGTATGCATTATATTGACAAGAGTCTGATTCCTAACTTACGGTTTTGAAAAGGTCATTAAGAAACCTGACATTGGAAACGAGCAAACCGATCTTTGCAAATGAATGTTTTCATTCACAAGCACATGAGGAATTTTGAAAGATGGCTAATTTAAAAAGATGCCGGTGAATATTTGGGTATATTTTCCTTTGGCGTAGTGATCTGGTTAAATAAAATAGGTGCTTTGGGGCGCACGCAACGTGTGTGTGTGTGTGTGTGTGTGGTGGCAATTGGAGCCCTTTTAGGGTAAATAAAAGGGCCGCTTTAGCCTTTTAGGTGTTTGGAGTGATAATGTAAAGAACAAAAATGCTGGGAAGGGTTAGTGGGGAGTGGCTGCGGAATTAGATCTTGGCTACATTGTGTTACACCAATTTTTTGTTCCTTATGCTTCCTATGTCACTCCTTGTCTCTTCCAATGAAAATTGTTCGGTCTTACAATGGTCTAACTAGGTCAGTGTAAATATATTATGCAGGCCCCAAAGGTTGCATGTAATTTCATCTAATGTCCTTGATTGCTTTTTTATGCCTTTTGGAATTTGTGTATCCAATAAAGCAGTAAATAAATTAGTGCTTCTTGATCTTCAATTACTCAAAGAGATGTGGGATTTATTTTTATAAAATTCTCGGAGGTATAATGATCGATTGCAGTAGAGGAATCTGAAGGCTTTATATTCTTAGAGTGGAAGAGATGAAAAGGTTAACCTGGACGTGTTGTAGAAGTAGGAATGATAGGAATCATAGGATAATGAATGTGCATATTAGGGGAAGTGTAGGAGTTGCACCAATGAAGGATAAAGTGATGAGCGATTGAGATGGTATGAACCTATCTAGCATAGAGATTCATGTATGGGCCTTGAATGTTTCTTGAAGGGTTAAGAAAGAGGAGGGGATCAGCTAAAACAGCAAGAATAGAATAACCCCCCCCCCCCCCCCCCCCCCCCGATCATATGCAAAACTTTGCAGTAACAATGAAGGAGGGTTAAGAAAGAGGAGGGGACCAGCTAAAACAGCAAGACTGGAAATTACAAAAAAAAAAGTCAAAGAACATATGCAAAACTTTGTAGTAACAATAAAGGCACACTTAATAGTAGTGACCTTGAAGAAATCGATAAAGCTAACCCCAAATAGTTGGAACAAGGCTTGATGATTACGGTTCTGGTAAATAACTGATGACATGACAAGAAGGCTTTAAATTTTTAAATATTTGTTTGTTAATAGAAAAAAATTATCAAAGGGTACTAGTACAAGGGTTGGAGGAGATATGTTTGGAGAGACTGTAAACATATATATATAATATCCAAGCTCCTAATGTTGTTATGAAACCAAGTTCACATTTTTGGTTGTTTGAGTGCCAGTAAATTGCCTATCATTTTGTGAACTGAACAATTCTTAATGTAATTCTTAATAAGTTACTTATGGCGCTGGCTCTTCCTTGGGGATATTTTGTTAGTAAGATTCCCTAAACTAAAGATGTATTATCATCATCATTGTAGTCTGGCTTCTATTATTACCAGGAATCTCTCACATGCAGTATCTTTTTTTTGCTTTGCCCACATAGCCGTTAAGTTGAAGATCCTGAAGCTTTTCGAAATGAATTTTGTATATAATATAAAACATGACGTTTTATGCACAGTACGTTGAGATTGTGCCCTAAAATCCAACCGCTTTTAACTTACATCAATAAATGTGATTTATTGTTAAGGTACCACATGTTCCATACACGATCCATGAGATGCATCAGTCAAAATAGTGGGTGTATTTTTTTTTTGTTGATAAATGAAAATAGTGGGTGTATACATTATATCTATCTGATTTGCAAGATGAAACCATTATGTATGACTCATAAGATGTGTTAGGGTCCATAATTGCATTATAGATGACATGATGTACAGAACGAGCGTCATTCAAGCACAAGAAGTCTATGTTCACCAGTTCCTTGCACCTTGGAAACATTGTTCATAGTTGGTAATGAAGCGGAGTAGTTCATTTGAAAGATTGTAATACACTTGACCTCTGTTTGATAGGGAGATTGGTCTTGATTATTTGAGTGGAGACTCAGTTTTTTTTTGAAAGGAAGTGGAGACTCATAGTTATTTTGTTATTGTATTTAAAATGCTTTAAACTGGATCACGGGGAGGAAAAATCATTTAATACTGCCATTGATGATTAAATTCTAACCCATGCTGAAGGTAAAAGGTTCTTAACCTTGAGGAAATAGTGGGCCCAAGTTCCTGACATTGGTTGCTTTGACTTACCAGTAAGTGAGATTTAGTCAAAGTCAAAATTGTAGTACCTTAGTTACCTAGCATCAAGGCTCTGGGAGCTATATTTGCCAAGATGGATTTGATCACTTAATGTCCGTGCGAACAATTGTTTTGCTGAAATGGTTTCATTTGAAACATTTTCTATATTAACTCATTTTTTTTATGGAAGCAACTTTTTCTTGGGAAAGAGTGTTTCATCATTGATCAAATTGGTAAATTAGGCACTCAAGTTAATAGCCAATTGGGTCAACAATAGATATTATATGGTATCCATGTGCTATTACGGAGATCGGGTGGAGGTGTTTGTTTGCAGTGGTAATGTGGGACAAGGTTAATCATACCATTCACTATTGTAGAGTACAATCACACTATTTATTGAAGTTAGATGTGATAAATTGGTATTCTTATGTGTCATGAGGTAACATGGAAATTAGGAACCGGCTTAAGCCTGTTCTCTATTGAAGGGTATGCCGAACCGATCACATAATCTAGTTACAGTTTAACCTTTACAGATTGATAGAAGGTAGTGAGACCAAGCGTGATTTATCATTTGGAATCATTGAAAACTGACGTTCTTTAAAAAACAATGGAAACACTCTTCCTCTCAATGTCAACTCGTAAGAAGCGACGGTGTGACCCACCAGGGGATAGGGGAGTTGGTAAAGCAACTGATGCTTGGGTGAGGAGGTTGTGGGTTCAACTCCTCCCCCCCTTGAGTTATCCATGATTGCGTAGGGAAACTTTTGAGTGGGTCTATGCGCATTCCCGGAGGGATTAGTCCGAGCCCGATGTGGGTCCATTACCTGAAAGGTTTCGAGACACCCACAGATCTCAAAAAAAAAAGAAAAAGAAGCGATGGTGTGGCTTTAATCACTATAATCCGACATCTCATACCATTTTCCCTCCTAAAGTGCGACAAATCTTAAAAGATTCCATCCAAACATGTATATTTACTTATGCTGGACTAGCCACCTAACCACCCTCCCTCTCTCTCTATTCAGCTCATCATCTAGGCAACCCCGTATGAGAGTCATAGGGGGGCGGCTATAGTTGGTTCCACCAGGGGACTCAAAAAGGGTCAGCCACCCTATGCGAACTTTTAGCAAGCTTCCTAGGGGCTTATTCTCCGATCCTTATTGGATAAGGAGGCTTGACACCATGTGGATAGGCTTCACCGATGGAGAGTCCTAGGGGTCGGCCATGTGGGTCCCACCAAGCACCTGGAGACTCCAAGGGGCCGACCACAAGGGATAAGCCTTGTCCCTTTTGGAGGTCCCCTGGGAGCCATCCCTCATCTCCTTTTAGTAGAGAGGCTGGCCAGAAATACACTTGATATTAATATTATCATATCTATACGCTGCCTCCCAGATTTCATCTTGGATTTTTTCCCGATAGACTGGCCATTAGAAGACTAAAGAGAGGAGAGTAGTTATGGAAAGTCTCCGTCCACCCTGTGTCTGGAAGATTGCTTGTGGGGCATCTGGAGTAAGATCGTTAGGTTGCTCGGGATGTTTCATCTTCGCCTCCTTCCACCACCATCATCTACATTGTTACGGGCTAACTTGTTCTTCATGAATATTTTATTATGACTGTATCCAAACCTCACATTCGCAATAATTGTTTAATTATTTCCGCTGCAATCCGGTCCTGAATTTGTTATCAGTGCGAGGTTTATCTCCTCAAATTGATGTGAAATTGGTGCTAGATCCATGCAGATGGATAAGCTTGGGGTATTTTCCGACACCTGGTATCAGAGTAGGATTCGGATCCGGCATCTCTTGACAGTTACTTCTATCACCAGATGCTGCATACCACCTGTTTACTTCTATCTGCATGCCTCATGCCTTAGAATTGGATCTTGAAGAGTTCTTTATTAATCTAAACCTTTCTTTTATTGAATGATTGAAGGGTTCTTCTATTACTTTTAATTACTGAAAATCCTCCAGAAAAAAATAATTTACAGTGCGCTGGAACTGGCTAACATATATATGCTGTGTTCCTACAGGAACTTGATTTTGGGGAGGAACAGATACAGTCATCAGATGCGCTGGTTGAGATGAGCCAGGGCCAGTGGGAGTGCTGCCATCGCTCAGAAATTTACACCCCAGAAATGATCAGCATGATCGATCGAAACCCATCCGATTTCTCAGCGCCTTCAGGCGAATCACTCCGACAGGTGCAGTTTAGGATGATCGAATTCCTCAATAGAACAGTCATTAGATTGCCCGATAGGCTGACCACCGGAGAAACATCATTGCACCGGAACGACACCAAGGGGCTCTCACGCCACAGCTCAACCAATTCAGTCCAAGACCGAGACCTGCCGCAGTGGGACATGCTCTACCGTCACCGACAAGGGATTCAAAGGAAGAAATCCGGTAAGAGCCGGCTTCAGTTCGTGACGACAGGAGAGAATGAAGTCGAAGATGAGTTCACTCCGAGAGAAGCCAACCACGAGCACCTGCTTCACGAAGTAAATACCAGTAGCCTAACCACCTCCGTCGGAATCTTCACCCACGCAACCCCGATCAAGTGCCTTCTCACCGGACTGCTGGACTGCAGTCCGGCGATGTCTCATAAGATCTGCGTCGATGACTCTTCTGTGACGGTCCTGCAACACTCGCTAAGAACTGGGTGGCAGGTGAAGAGGCTGAACGACACCTCGCATCTCAGGCTTCTGTAGGCATCTAGAGAACAGCGATCCTCCTCGGCCTCGGAGAGTGCAAGGTTCAAGATCGGCAGGTTCGTGGGTTTCGATTCAGTGTCGATTGAGAATGTTGTTTCCATCTTCTTAAAGATTCGGTCTTTTGATTCGCGATGTTGGGAGAATAGGTGACTGTATCTTGCTGAGATTTAAGCATGGGCCAGTTTATTCCTCCTAGCGCCCCAACAGAAAAGAGGAGGAAAGATTGTAGGTGTGAATGAGGAAGCTGAAGAGCTGTGTGTTTCTTATAGCAATGCCAGCACCAAATGCCAAGGAGTAGGAGCTGGTCTCAAGTTTTTTTTTTTTCCCTCATTGTTCCAATTTTGCGAAGTCATAAACTAAGTTATGAATGATATTGATTTATCTCCTATTGCGGTTGTAGTATATTTCACTTGTAATCGACCATGGTATTTATCGAAGATTGAGATTTATTTCTTCCTCCAGTGAAAATCAAGGTTTTCGATTTAGCTTTATTTCTCCTTGTTGAGCAGTTAGTCCCACATCAGTAATGAGAGTGGAGAGTATCGTCTTCCTATCCCTGCTGTGCTCTTCTCTCTGTGTAAGGTCAGTCTTTTGGAGCATTCTGGGTGTTGTCACATGGTATCAGAGCTGAGCTTGCTTCGGGGGCGTCTCCAGAGTGACCCTGCTACACCCTATGATGCCTTTTCGTCTGCGGGTAGGTCTCAGTTGAAACATGCTGTGTGTGTGGACAGGTGTTGAACGGTTAATTCCACATCGGTAATGGAAGCGGAGATCATTGCCTTTCCATACCCACTGTGCTCTCCTCCCTCCATTAGGTCGGCCTTTTGGAGCAATCTGGGTGTTGTCACACCTCTCTTAGCCATTAGGGACTTTTTGGGTGAACCCTACTCCAACATCAGAGTACCTGACATGGCACTGGATCACAGCCACCCACCCCAACCGGTGAATCACACCTTATCGATGCTCCCACTTGATGTTGACTCAACCCGAAAGTGCCTGAGAGTATGTACAGCGGCCTCCTCAAAAGCATGGTTGAGGAGGATTTGTATACCACTGTCACCTTTGAGGTGGGGAGGTAAATGTGAGTCTCCAGCGGTCTTCTCAAAATCCTCTATTACAATTTTGGGACAATGACAATCGAATTCATTTGGACCACACGATCGGTACCGTACGGCTGCGACTTACAAGGGCTAAGCCCAACAATAACAATTGAATTCATTTGAACCACGCGATCGGCATTTGAACCACACGATCGACACCGTACGACTACGATTTACAAGGACAAAGCCACTCTCGTGTGCACAATTTGACATTGAGGAGGAATTCTGCTCACCAACATTGAGGAGGAGGTTGAGGAGTTTGGATGGGGGCCACCGGGTGACCCCACCATTGAGGAGTATGTTGGAAGGTTTTTTTTGAGGGATTCTCCTCAATAGTGGTGGGACCGGTACATTTGAGGAGGCCGCTGTACATGCTCTGACTCCAAGGAAATCATGTTGACTTGTACGGTCCATGGGCTTCGAAATCATGACCTCTAATTTTTCAAGAACTGGTCAAAAGTCCCTCGCTACTTGAATTAATAGGAAACAAGGGCCTGTATTAGATTAATTAGCTCGCCATGGCAGAATGATGATATGCAAGCATTGGCAGAATGAAAACCGAAGGAAAGAAAAACTTATCGAACTGATAGTCGAGGCTTGTGCTGGTCACAATCTTCTAAAAACGAAATTATTACCGCCAAGGTGCTAGTGGGCTCCTGCGCACGCTCCCTAGGATTCAACGACCGGACTTCATCTTTAGCACCGAAGAAGAAACCGCAGGACTCTCATAGCACTCCAGCTCCAAAGAAAAATTAGAAAAAGAACAAGATGATGTTGCGGAATAAACATGACAAGGGAAAAAAAAATAGACGTAGACAATACATTTCTTTTAACGTGATTCACCTGCTAACTGGGTTATATTCACGGACACACCTTCCTTTCTAATGACCGTACACCATGCCCGAGGCTCTGATCCGTCCGACCATCTACGACACCCTCGCGCTCAGGTCCATCGCCCGTCGACGATCCTGCCGTAATCCACGATTAATGCTTCCAAGCTGTCGTCCGTCGGCAGACACTCGACACTCTATCACCCACACCCCGCTACACCACAGGTGTGCCCACCACCATCACGACCGTCGTCGCCTTTGTCCACTGTTCGTTAACAATCCAACATCCCGCTGCATCGCAGGTGTGCCTGCCGTGACTGCTCCCAAATGGCCCCACATCGATCGTCAGCGACACACACTGATGCCAGTCGGCACTTCCACCAGTCACCCGTCGGCAACCTCGTTAGCCCGCTCATCGGCGGTTGGAATAGTTGCTCGTCGGTGACTCGTGCCATCAAGGTGCTCCCCCTCGATCATGCACCCGCACATGTCCGTGCCATCGCGGCACTCCACCACGATATGTTTGGTGCCTCGATATGCCCTGAGGGAGAGGGTACTGCTCCACATTCTCGTCCCTCTCATATTAGTTCACCCACTTGAGTCTTGACTTTCCAAAGCCATGTGATCACCACCTTATGTAAGTGTATGGCTGACCAGTCTTGGTGATAAGTTTTTCATGAGTCACTCAATGAGACACCTAGTATCCCTTAGGGGATATGGAATTCCAAGGAATGCTTGCGTTCCCATTGCACTCAGTGTAAACTACCCAATATACTCAGTGTCGGTTTATCAATAGACCTAGCTGATTGACAGATCAAAATAGAGAGCACCAAACCTAGGGTTTACAACACATCCTACAATTGTGCTTCTAGTCAACTAGCAGTAGAGGTCCTATGGTCTTGGATGATAGTTGTTAAGACCGATTTTCTCTCTTGATTTTATTTTATATATTCCGGTTACATCAACATTATTTAACTTGGTATCTCATATCGGTGCTCTAGATAGACCATCTCTCCTATGGAGAAGGTCAGTGTGTACAGTCTTATAAGCTAGGTGCCTAGTTTAGCAACCGACTGCGAATCTACACGAGTGTGTATGATGACTCACATCTCCTATATGTGGATCTCATCCACATACCCGAGTCATCTCAACTATACTAATATGGACTAGTGACTTTATGCATCTCATGCGTAATGGTGTGTGAGTATTTGTGATGTGACCCTAATCAAGTATCGTCAGACTGAAATTAGCATGTAGGACACACCAATCCCAAAAGCACCATCATCATCTTCTTCTTTCGGTCTCTTTTTTTTCTCTCCTTTTTCCTCCTCTTTCCCTCCTTTAGATGGGGCTGCCTTAGGTAAAATGTGGGTTGTATATCACGCCACTCAGCTGTGATAAGGTACCACATCAGAATGGCCCTATCTGGATGAAAAACTGGATAGCTGAATATCATTACTCCCCAAAAATGGGCAAATTATAAAAACCATCCCTGACCTAGGCACCTCATTTCATATTAGTCTCTCAACTTTTTTTGTACAATTTGAACCCTGAACTATTCTCCGTATTCATTTAGCCCCCTCCATCCAAGGAACAAAAAATTGATTTCGACAAATAAATCGACACTCTAGGATATAAAAATATTGCGTGAAAATATTTCGATGCTGTGGAAATATTGCAGTTTATAGAAATGATGTAAATATTAATTTTTCAATAGATTTTTTAAGTAAAACTCTGGATAGTCATAAATCAAGCATAGATACATACTTTGGAACACTCAAATAATTTTTCTACCCTATCTAAGGGTGTAGAGCTTCATATAGCATTTATTATATATATATAAATTTGAGTTTGTAAGTCTTCTACGTTATTGTGCAGTATTGTTTGGTTTGGTTTTGAACTATATTTTTTAATCTTTTATAAATAAAAATGATTTCAAAATGAAGATTAGTTGAGTGTTAAAATAATACTTAAATGACTTTGAAAACAGATTTAAAACAAGAAAGTTATGCAAGTTTGAAATTGTGCAAAAATTATATTAAAATATGAAACAGTTTTTTTACAAGTCTAGAAAAAAGAGTTTTTTTATAGGAATTTTTTTATTCATTCAAAATTTTCTTTGACGGACCATGGTTTTTTAGATGCTCTTACATCTTGTGGAATTTTTAAGCTAAGAAGTTGATTTAACCACTTTTCTCAACATGTGGATTTTATGAAAACACCTGAAAATTATTTTCTCCTATTAAAACTGAAAATATGTTTTTTGATTCATTTGATTTTTTTTTTTTTTGATATATTTATTGAAATCAAATGAGGGGGGGGGGGGGGGGGGGTATTCGCTTATTTACATATAATAACTTAAAGTAAATGACAAAAATAAAAATTAAATAAAATGATATATAATTAGATGTTTTATATGTAAATAAGGTGCTGAGAAATAAACCAAACACTTCAAAGTACCCCGACCCCAAGCCTCCTTTGATAACTAGTCAATCTTGAAATTTTGCTAAAATTTTAATTAAATTTAGTCAAACTTTGGTTAAATTTTGCAAAATTCACAAAAATTTCAGTGAAATTTTCGTTTGACGGTGCTTTTGGCCCAATTGTCCGTGCTTTCGGCGTGATATATCGTGATATTTCGTGCATGTGAATATATCACGTGAAATTTCATGATTAAATTGTATTGTTTATATCGCTCGATTTTGTCTCCTGAATTTCATGATATTTCATATCAGACATTCTTCAAACCAATTTATTTCATGATCTATAGGGCAAGCAATTTTGGACCCGACACTACCCAACACGACTTGACACAAAATTAGCAGATCCGGGTCTGGGTTAAACGGGTTTGGGTCTTAAATGGGTCGACACGACTAACCCGTTTAGTAAACGGGCCGGGTCCGTGTTTTGTCTCCGACCTGTTTGACTCCTTTAAATCCCGTTAAGACCCGCTTAAAAATCAATGGGTCGTGTCTACCCAGCATCCGATCACAATGTGCGATGGGTTCAACGGACGGATGTGATCAGGACTCCCATGATGGAGAGTTGCAACGAAATATAAAATTTAAAAAATAAAGAATAAATATTTAAACGGGTCTACCCGTTTATAAACGGGTCGGGTACGGGTTTAGGGTCTAGACACGATTAGTTAAATGGGTCAGGTCCGGGTTTAGGGGTTTTGGACACGATACGAACACGACCCGACCCGACCCATTGCCAGTCCTAGTGATTTATCATGATTTATTTTGATTTTTTGTTCCTTGCCTTCGTCAACTTTGATTTCGAAAATATCCTTTGTCCATGTAAACATAAATTAAATGTTTTCAAAATCATTTGCGCGTTAATGTAGATTAATAAGGGTATTTTCAGGATAAAAAATGATGGAAGGAGCCAAATGCCGACATAGTATAGTTCATGATTCAAATTGTTCAAAAAAGAAAAAAAAAGGTTGAGAAACCAACATGATATGAGGTGTACAGATTATAAATTTATCCAAAAGAATATACAGCCTCACCAAATGTCTTGAGCTCTCCTTTATCAGTGGCCTCACCAAATGTCTTGAACTCTCCTTTTATCAGTAGGTGGGATAAGGGTTATAAGGTTGCTATCACAAGGACGTACAAGTCCAAGCCACCCATGTGCATATGTTGCTTGCCTCATTCAAAACCTTGGCTAAGAATTGGTAGTTGCCATGTCCCCATCTTAACTTCTAGTTAGGACACCACATCATTACATCACATGACTCATTCACGAGTCCATCTAAATGCACCCATGGTTCTAGTGTTTGGCATCAAAAGTTTTAAATCTTTTTAATCCCTAAATTACCCCCATCTTAATTTCCATTCGATCAGGGCCACTCCGCTACCCTCCTCCTCCCTCCGCCTCCCTTTTCGTCCCTCCTCCTCCTCTTACCCATCTAAACCCTAACCCATCATGAAGATGACGCTTTGTGGGCGCTAACTTCTTGGGGATAGGCTAGGGTTCAGACAGAGGAGGAGGAAGGAGGAGGTAAAAGGAGAGAGGTAAAGGGATTGGTTAGGGTTTAAACAAAGAGGAAGAATGGGGAGGGATGGGTTAGGGTTCACACGAGGAGAGAGGAGGCGATGGAGCGGCAAGCAATGAGAGAGAGAGAGAGAGAGAGAGAGAGAGAGAGAGAGAGAGAGAGAGAGAGAGAGAGAGAGAGAGAGAGAGAGAGAGAGAGAGAGAGAGAGAGAGAGAGAGAGAGAGAGAGAGAGAGAGAGAGAGAGAGAGAGAGAGAGAGAGAGAGAGAGAGAGAGAGAGAGAGAGAGAGAGAGAGAGAGTATTTTGAGGATATTAGGTGTGCCATTATAGGCCTAGCTTAGGGTCCGGCTACTGCACCCAAACATGCCATGCAAGACGTCGCCCACCTCCGCCTCCTCCTCCCACCTTCCTCATACAGTCGATAATGATAGGCCGAGTCCCTAAACCATTCATTCGGCCATTCGATGTTGAGTACATTTATATCTTATTTCACCATCAGACATTGAATGCTCAATGTTGGCTGAATGGGCTGTAGTCTGTAGATGCACTCAGCCTTGAATGGCCAAATGCACAGTAAAAGAGAACAAATATAGAAGGAAGAAAGAAAAGAAAAATAAAGGAAGAAAAGAAAGAGCACACGGTGGTGACAATGGATTATATGGGATGGGCGGTGACCTGCACATGGCAAGTCAATGGACCGATGATGAGCGGCAACGACGTGCATAGCTTGCACACGGCACATTACTGTAGATAGCACAATTGCAGGTGCTGCCTTTGGCAATACACAGCTGCCCTTAGCAATTATGCTGCCCCTTGTAATATGTATGTTGTAAGTAGCAACTAAACAGGATGGGGTCTAAGAAAACCTGGATACCAGCACGAAAGCATGGGTGCATCAGATGGACCCCTCATTCACTCATAGAAGATGTGGCCCTACTTGTACCTCCCCATCTCACCTCTTAAGAGCCTTTTTCTTTCACACCCATCCAACCACTCTCTCATGCAGTGCATCTATACTACTACTAACATAGAGGAAACACAAGATTTATGGAATGTACTTTACCTGAAATCAATTTAACTCAGTTTCCCAACTATAGGAAATGCATACAAAATATATTTCCATCCTTCATAGACAGCCAAAACCATCAGGAAGTCATGTTTCCGTTTCCGATTTCGTACCATCCTTCACTTTCCAACGAATTATTTTCCTGCGCAAACGTCTCGCCAATCAGCACATCCTCGGTAAAAACACGGAAGGAATCCGGGGAAAAAAGATCGTCAGCAATCGACAACTTCAGAATTGAACTTTCCCATCTGCTGACATCCACACTCAGTTGAACAACAAACTAGGGCCATGCCAAGGGTACAATAGATTTCTTCCATTGTTGCTTTCCACCCTGGAAATCCTACTAAGAAACAATAGGGAATCACTTTCCCAAGTGGCCAACAAGACCCACAAAGGAAAGAAACACAAGTGACAGACTTTCCATAAAGACCACAACACCCCCCCAGAGATGGGCATCTACCCTTTATAAAAAGTAACAGGTAAGGAATCCGAGAGACAAGTTTTTAAATGGGGGAGTGAAGAGGTTCAGATCAGAGCTCAGAAGGCGCAGTGCTGTGAGCACCTAGAATCCGCAGCGGAGCGATGAAGTTCTTGTTTCAGTGCCCGTGCTGCTCGTGCTTCTGCTTCATGAAGACCAAAAAGAACAAACCCAAGGAGAAGGAAGCGAAGGGAGAATGAGTCGCTGCATTTGTTCTCACCCCCAACCCCCCCAATGTAAAAAAAAAAGTTGTTGAAACCCGTTTGAAGTTCTCCGGGATGGCTTCCGTCGATCGCGACTCCAAAATAATCGTGACGTCGAGGTATTAGCTCTTCTTTTCTTTCTCGGTCTCTTGCTTCTGAGACAAACCCATCTCCTCCATCTGTTGCTCGACCAATACGAGACCTGTCTGCGCGAGGAAGCTGCAAATAAAAATCCACAGAGGCCTTTGTAAACAGATGTCTACTTGGAAAGAATTTCGATGCTTATTAGATAGTACTGCATTTTTTTCTTGTGCTACTACAATCCGATCAAACGGTTCTTTGAGCAGAAAAATTGGCTAATCTGAAGTATTGGCAAAGGAAACTAAAGGTTGTAATCTCTAAGCATGGGTTATACCAATCTTGAAGCAAAAACAACCTTTCCAATGCACAAGCAGAGGGAGGCAGCAAACTGGAAACCAATAAGACTCGGAAAACGGAAAGATGTGCAAAAGCTACAATTTTACTAAATTTTATAGTTTCCTTCTATATAGTGTGCGCAAACCAATTCAAACTTTAGGAAGTATGGAAATTAATAGTAATTCCCATACTTGATTCCCTCCCACTTAAGTGCACGGGTAAAATACAGTGTGCAAAAGCTACAATTTTACTTAATATTATAGTGTCCCTCTATATAGTGTGTGCAAACCAATTCAAACTTTAGGAAGTTTGAATCAATCCAACAAGCATTGGAGAGAGAGAGAGAGAGAGAGAGAGAGAGAGAGAGAGAGAGAGAGAGACTTTGCAAAACGAGTTTGTGTAAACCAGGATTAAAGGGGAGATGTCACAATACATTATGCGATATGCACTCAGAATGACAAGCAAAACGCCTCCAGTCCGGATCAAATGCAGATAGCAAAAGATTGACATAAACTGCCTATGAATCGATCCAACAAGCATTGTTATACACTACTCCTAGTTGATCATCAACACAAACAATCCCCATTCTGGTAAAGAAGTGCAACTAATCCTGTGAGTACCTTTGAAGTGCTCTCAAGATTAGAAGAACACCGCTCACCACTTGCATGTGCTTATAGAAGACACAAAATAATATGTTATTCCAAAGCATCTGCAGAACTCTTGAGGAAAGTCAACTTCAATAAACAATCTAAATCGCATATGCAGTATCATTTAAACCTAAGTGGTCTCCATTGATTCTCTAAAGAAGATAATATACAGTTCAAGAAGGGAATGAGTTGAACCCTGTCCCACCCACACCAACCCACCAACCAAAAATAGGGATATTGAAGGAAAGCATGAAGAAGAGGGAGTGAAGGCCGAACACCACAACATGGTGGGTCACTGGGCACACAGTATACAAGAATTGCAATAGAATATGAGCAAAAGAACATCCAAAGTGCCATGAAATGTAACAGCTGAAAAGGTTAGCAAAGAGGATGAGAATTTGAGGGTGAGCATGCATGTGAGATCACATGCAATCCACCTTTTTGCTTATACCATCCCCATGGGTGAGTATGCATGTGAGAGCACGTGCAACCCACCTTTTTGCTTATACCAGCCCCATGGGTGGGGAGAGCACCAAGCATGTTGGAGTGCAAGGCATTAGAAGAACATCCGAGGAATAGCGGTAAAAGAATCACTTCCACAGTCAACTAAATGTAACGGCTGAAAAAGACAAACAAGGATTAAGGATTTTTTTTTTTTTTGTGTGTGTGTGCCGTCTGGTGGTGGTGGTGGTACCCAACTATTTCACTAGACTCATTAGATTTGGCAAACTTCAAAAAAAATCAACAAGACCCTACTAGCCTCATGCAGGTTGCAATAATCACCCGTCCCATAGTGTCCTTGAAGATGTACTCTTCAAGAAGTTATAGAAGAAGTTTTGCATTGTATTTAGTCCAAACTAATGAGTAATTTCTCTAGACTTCAACATTGAGCTCTCTAAGTATAGCAGTTTCCTCTTGAAATTTGGTTTTCAGGAATGTGATCATTCTAATATCCATCCTTTATCACTGCATTCTATTATCCTCAAATTCAATTAGAACTCCAGACACACAACATTAGACACATCACGAGTATCCACACAAATCATAACCAGAGTTACCAGATAATAAAAAGGATTAAAAACTGGTTAAACATTAACGGAGGGTCAAGCCCTAACTGAAATGTTTTGGTAGTTACAACTGGAATTTTGGGGTTTCAGGTTAGAACTATTTTATAAATATTTTAAAACTACTGAAATTTGAACATAACAAAACAACTTCAAAATCATATTGGACACCATTGTATAGTTCAATGTATATTGATTGGTGATAATTCAATACAATACCATCAGTGTTTTAAAAAGCGGCCGCCTAGGCGCTAGGCGGCCCCCCACCGCCTCGCCTAGGCCCCAGGCGCTCCAGAAAAGCGGCCAAGCTCCCAAGCGAAGCTAGGTGGGGCAAGGCGGCCGCCTAGGCGGTCTAGGCGGGGCAAGGCGGCCGCCTAGGCAGTCTAGGCGGGCTGAGGCTGGCCAGGGGGACCAGGCGGGCTGAAGCTGACCAGGCGGACCATGTTTACTTTTGTTCTTGTTAATCACTCAATCTTAAATTATGGTTATATACTTGTTCTTTAAAATAATGGTTTGGGATAATCTTGAACTTATATTAATTTTTAAACATGTATATATTATATAATATCAAAATAATAATTAAAAAAATTTAAAAAAAGGCAAAACGCCTAGGCGCTAGGCGGCCCCCCACCGCCCGCCTAGCGCCTAGCGCTTTTTAGAACCTTGAATACCATTGTTTCAGTAACGATTCTATTGAAATTACATAAGGAGCAAAAATGTGGGGTAAAAGTTCAGCTCATTTATTTACTCTTTTTAAGTTGAATAGATGCTTAGGTAAGTTGGACAACAACAACTATAACCATAACCATGATCATTGAAGACCTGTCCATCTAGTTGGGTTGGCATTATGAATCTTTCAAGGTTTGAGAATTTGGGTCTGGTTCAGGCTCGATCGGTTTGGTATCGGGCTTGGTCGGTTCGACAGTTTTGAAAAAAAATATATGAAAAAATCAGAATGATCTGGCTAATTCTGGTCTTATTAGATAGATTCAGATCTGAATTGGCTGATTCAGGTTTGATTCAGCTTATTTGGGCCCGATTTGGCCAAATCAGGTTTGATCCAATCTGTTTTGGATCTGATCTAGTTGATTGCACCAAATTTGATCCCAGCATATTTCAGGTTTAGGGAGATGTATCGGTTCAGATATCAGTAAAAAATACAAAAAAAATTCGGGTTTGGGTCGATGATTCGGTTAAAGATTGGCCAAAATCAAAATTAGTTTAGGTGTTTCGATTCGGATACGAATAAAACCTCGAACAATTATCATTCTTCACCGGTCATTTCCGTTAAGGAAAAATATATTGTCAATGGAAGTTTTTCCATACCTTTACTAACAACTTCCATTACGTTATTTTACGTATTCCCCTCCTCCTAAACCTTTTCCATAGTTATCCGAGACGTTCTCCTTACAAGAACCACATCTACTTTTCGTTGTACATGCCCATACCATCTTAGTCTACTCTCCATCTCAATATCAACCGGTGCAACTTCAAAACTTTTCTAATATACTCAATTTTCACCCCATCCCTCCTAGTTTCGCCGAAAATCCACTCAACATTCTCATGAATCTCATCTATGCCACGCTCATCTTATGTGCCCAAAACCCAAAACCATATAACATTGCAGGGATATTGTTGTCTTGTAAAATTTACCCATAAATCTTCATTCATGTGTCGATCGAATGGCACTCCCAAAGCTTCTCTCCACTTCATCCAACGAACTCTAATTCTATTTAATACTTAATAACAATTTCTTCAAAATATATATACACGTAAACAAATAGATACATATGGCCAGTTGGAGCACACCATGATCAACAACAATTGGTTTATCCCAATGCAAAAATGCACAGCCATTCAGTGCAAAGTTTCTCATCTACAAAATTACAACATTCAGCAATACCAAAAAACCAAGGGGAAAGCATTTTGGAAGCTTCTTATTAGGGTAAGGTGGCAATTGGTTTAATCCAAACCTGATTTTCAAGCGTGTCAACTAGCTAAAATTCAGTCCAATTGTGCGTAGGATAGGTGTATTATGATCAACAGTGTTCCTATTTTGATGCTCATCTTGCTTTCAACAGTACACATAACTACATTACAAATAGCTTAGTATGTTTGTACATGATGTATACACATGTATGTGAATGCACACTTATATATACAATAACACATACATATAGATGTGTACATCCATTGCCACTTTTATGCATGCTCACACAAAAAATCACTTATGCGCAAGTGCGCAACTATGTATGCATATAAATCAACTAAACAACAGATTATAGTGAAAAACTACCTTATAATCGAGTTCGGACAAAACTGATCGAACCAAAACAAACTGACCGACCCTAAAATTGACACACTTCTCGAATTAGTTTTGGTTGGAATTTGACCGTTTCATCTCATTATGAATTGCGCGTTCTCACTTTTCACCAAACGAGCTCTGGCTAAATTGCATAGCATCTTTCATCTCTTATCCAGCATTGTTTCTTCCGATTTATTTTAAGCCAATGTCCCTTCACCTAAAATGTTACCCTTCACACATTTACAATAAATGGGTATCTGGTAAATTGCAGTATCAAATTCATCACGAGTTGTCAAATACATCACAAAGCTAGTAAAAGTATTCTCATATGAACTCATGATTTTGTTCTCAAACTCATCATTTGTTGCTGAACTGTTAAATCAATTCATATCTATTGTTATAAATTATAATCTCCAAAGTTGACGATCACACTAGTGACATGTCCAATACAAGACTTACGAGCTGTTTCAAATGTAATAAGACATTCTCCTAGCTATTTGTCATCCTTGAGAGGAATAAGTTCGATTCAAGCACATTCTTGACATGCATCAACTAGCATCTTTTATGAACTAGCAAAAAATTAAGTGCATATAACATGTATATACTAATAGTTAACAAGCATTATACTTTAGGTGGGTGTTGATAATCCACAAAGAAGCTACACGTGTTGAGATAAGCATGGCAGAAATGAGGAAGTTGAGGAAGGTGAATTCAATAATTCGAAAAGGAAAAGTAGAAAGTTAGACTGGTTATGGTGAACTTAGTAAATCAGAAAAGGCTAGTAGGAAGTCTACACAGAGGATACAACTTGGAAGCAGAGATCACAGCGTTATGTGGTCAAACCCCAGTACAAACTTCGTTCCCTTTCCTATTCCAGTGTCGCTCTAAGCTGTAAGCACATAAAATTTACCATTCCTACCATCAATTGTAGTCCCTGTTTCTGCTCCTCCTGGTCCTAACTTCTAAGAGATATCAAGAAAAAAAAATCCAAATGGTTGTCAAAGCAATAACAATGTGAGGTGCAAAAGGATAGATAAGCAAGGAAGATATGAATATCGTGGAGAAAAATTAGGTCTTTCATGTCTTTGATAATTTTCTAGTTTTCTAACTTCAATTAAATTATATGTGGCATCTGTTTTTCCTTTCTTTTTTTAGAGGTTACATGGCTACCAGTGTCACCGATAAAGCTCGGGTACCAGCCCCCAGCCAGGGATCGAACACCGGAACACGACTTCTGCCAACAGACACGGTATACAACCAACAAGACCACACCAGCCATCAGCAACACAGTGCCCCACAGTGGATCAAACAGTAGACCTGCCCTCATAGGGGGCAATGTTTTACAACTGTTACTATTCAGAGTTCAACTATCACATGTGGTATCTTACATATGTGTGAATGGAAATATCATAATGTTGTAATGCCCTTGTTGCAAGTTAAAAACACATAATGAGACATAACTTCATTGTTTTGGTCATTATCGACGAGTGCTAGAGACAACCTTGTCAAGAGAGGGGCTTGTATATGCATTTAGGGTCCAAACTTGGATCTAGTTGCATAAAAGGATTCAAAGAAGTTCCTTTAAATGGAACATGTGATCCTTAATAGCATGCAGGCAGAAGCAATTAGCTAAACTCTACAACTGCCACACTTTCCATAACACGCACAACAATGAAGGATTGTAGCAAGCCTCCAAAGAGCAAATATGCCAGCTAGTTCAGACTATTGTAAGAGTGCTATAAGAAATTCCATTGCCAAGATTCTACAATGGAGAATAAAGTAAAATACCCTGAATTTGTAAAATGCCAACGTGACTCTATGTAGGAAACTCCAAAAGTTTGTAAAACAAAAAGTTAGATTATAGCTGACGTATCAACAAATAAAGAAATGATTGATAATTACCCATTAAGGAGTATAAAAAGCATCGCGCATATGATAACAAGCAAAAGAACATGGCCAGCAATAGCGAAGTCACTTGATGAGAATGCTAGAGCAAGCATCACAGTAAGACAGAGACCCAGCATCAAAAACACAACCCTGAGAACAAGCCATGTGGGACCCTAGAAATCAACAAGGGTAAGTATCAGGTTTCATTATAGCTTTGACAAATTAGAATAAATTTATTTTAAAAAATGTCAGATCAGGATTATGGGCCCAATAATTATACTTACATTTACACCAGGAGCCAAAGCTCCTAACAACACAGCTTCCGCAGATGATAAATCATTTGAGGTGGGTCGTTCCATTTACAAGACTTCTAACAAGACCTAGAAAACCAACTCAACCATCATCACATTGAATTTGCCATCATATTGCTGGTACCGTACTAAAAACAGAATCAAATGAACGTGCAATATGTACAGTTCAAAGAGAGCAAAAATGAATAGATTAAGCTTGTTGGTTCATCATTGCCAAAAATATTTTTGTTCAGCACTCGTGCACACAAAGGAATAAACAAATATATTTACATAAATAGACCACCCTGCACAATTGGAAAGTATCAAGGAACAAAAAGAGATGCAAGAAAAGAAAAGCTATAACAGTAGATTCTAAGCACATTAATTGCCAGCCATCCTAAATGCATCATCTCCCAAATGTCAAGCCTGTCGATTCAATCTGGAGGTTGTCCAACTTAGCATAATCAAATAATACACCGGCATTTTGAGATTTGATTAAAATTGATTTGCATCATTGAGCTCAGGAGTCCATTGTTTGATATGTCGATGCAAGATGACCTATGACAACAATAACATCCAAACCTTATCTCATCATATATGGATTCGGCTAAAACAATTGTCTTTTCTATGAAGTGATAAATGGGCTGGTGCGGGAGCATCCGACAATTTTCAAATTCTTTTTGGATTAAATAATTGATATTATTTAAATATTAATTCATTTAAAATAAAATATCAATATTTAATTAAACTATTAATTTAATTCAAAAATTATTAATTTTAGGATTAATTAAGGGGAAATGGGTGTTAGGTCCTATAACTTTGATTGGGTTAATGAACAGGACACTCATAAGATCCCTCAAATGGGAGGTCCCAATTTTTTTTATAAACTCGAAATTGCCCCCCCCCCCCCCCCCTCCCTTTTCCCTTTTCTCTCAAACAGCCGGTGACAGCAGTGGCGACGCAGCGAACAGGCGGCGATTCAGTTTAGATTTTAGGATTTGGTCTAGGGTCCATCCCATGGCTTGTAGATCATAGGTTTTAGGGTTCGGATTAGGTTTAGGGTTCAACCCAGTGCCTGTATATCTTAGGTTTTAGGACTACGTTTAGATTTTAGGTTTAGTTTAAAGGGGAGTGGCATGCAAATAAAAATTTGAAGCATATTGAGGGGCAGTTTCGTCCTCTGTCCTTTGGCTTAAACAGATCTCATGTTTGGACTGTTCACTAAGTCTCTCATTAATTAATTAGGATAGATCCTCTGTAGTTATTTAGGATAAGATTTGATAGGATTTGGTTTGATTTAAAATAGTCTATTTTCGGATTTATCAATTATGGTAGTTTTAATTTTTAAATGTGCTTTGAGGTAAGATTTGGATAGATTCAAATCTTTCAAATTTAGGAAGGTTATCTTTTAGTTGTCGTTATCATTATTAGTGATTAGCTCTTGTAAGCCTATTTATAAGCATATCTATGACAAAAAATTATTGAATGATGAAATAAATAATTGCTTTTGTTGTTTTGCAAGTGTTTTCTACCGATGGGACTCATCCTCTTCCCTCTTGTTGGTGTTGGGGCTGGCAATTTCGGACTCGACACGGCAGACTCGACACGAAGTTAGTGGGTCTGGGTCAGGGCTAAACGGGTTCGGGTCGTAAACGGGTCGACACGATAGACCCGTTTAATAAACGGGTCGGGTTCGGGTTTAGGGTCTGGACACGGTAGAACCGGGAAGACCCGTTTAGTATTCAATGGGTCGTGTAGGGTCGGGTTTACCCGCAATCCGATACTATAATATATAATACCAGCGGGCCTTTCGGGTCAGGTCGGGTCGAGTCGGATTGGGTCGGATCGGGTCAACTGAATAGACCCGGGTGGTAAATGGTCTTACCGGGTCTACCCGTTTATTAGCGGGTCGGGTACGGGTTTAGGATCTAGACACGATTAGTTAAATGGGTCGAGTCCGGGTCTAGGGGTTTTGGACACGACACGAAACTAGACACGACAAGAACCCGACACGACACAACCCATTGCCACCCCTAGTTGGTGCCAACTCCAACAAACCCTAAGCGCCGATCCTAGTGTCTATCTCTCCCCTCCTCCCGTTCTATCCCTCTTAGTTCTCATCTCAAGGCAACAAACGATTGAAAATCTACGGGGTTTCATAGTTGTCCAACATCAGTTTGGTATCAGAGCCTTTGTCACGATGTCCTATCATCGTGATTGGTCCTCATATTCCCGCTATCCCTTTGATCAATCTTTCTATGACCGAGCGTATGTTATGACCGATGCTCTTATCTGATAGAAAGCATAGTACCAAAACTCGGTCCGACTCGAGTCACTCGACTCGGCTGAAAATCGAGTCAACTCAGACCGAAACTCGGGCCGACTCGGTCTGACTTGGGCTATTTACTATTTTGAGTCCAAGTTCCGGGTTTTTGAATACTGATAGAAAGTATGCAGAATGGGACAAGTTGATGGGTAAGTTACAAGTAATAATCAACATGACTGAAACTCATGGTGTATCTCCATTGGTACCATCATTGGAGATCCTTGAGACACTTCGTTCTGATGACCTTTCGCTTTTAGCAAAGCCTCATCAACTGGTTGGGACTTCCGAGGAGCTCCCATTGCCATCATCACTTTTCGTGGAGTTTCCACCTATGCCAACACTTTCAGTGATATTAGAGATTCTGCCCTCAGTGGATCACTTACCACCAACCGTGCTACCACATGCAGTTGATCGTGTCAAGATTGTTCCGCCAGTCGAGCTGATTCGATCTACCCTCGGATCAGGTGCTCATCAGTTTCATCGACACTTGGGCGTGTCCTCTTTCAAGCTACCATGTCTGACCGCTCCGGAAACTGTCTTCATTAGTATATGTCAGCACATCCCTGACTCCTGGTCCTCGCTCGACAGCAACACCTCTTTCACGTGGGACCCGGGAGGTAACTACGGTATGGCACGATCGTACCATTTAGATCTAGATCATCAGTTTCAGGCATTAGCGACTGCTTCGATTTCACAGAACTCGAGATCGAGTTCTGGTGCAGTCGAGGTGTTTGATGCAGGAGCATCTGACGGTTTACAATTTTTCAATTCTTTTTGGAATAAATAATTAATGTTATTTAAATATTACTATTTTTTAAATAAAATATTAATATTTACATAAACTATTAATTTAATCTGAAAAATAATTTATTTTTTGATTAATTAATTAGGAACGATTCTTAGTAGTTATTTAGGATAAAATTTGATAGGATTTGGTTTGATTTAAAATATGTTATTTTTGGATTTATCAATTATGCAGTTTTAAATGTGCTTTTTAGGTAAGATTTGGATATATTCAAATCTTTTAAATTTAGGAAGGCTTTTTTTTTATTTCGTTATCTTTATTAGTGATTATCTCTTGTAAGGTTACTTATAGGCATCCCTATGATGAAAATTTATTAAATGATGAAATAAAGAATTGCTTTTGCAAGTGTTTCCTGCAGATGTGACTCATCCTCTTCCCCGTCGTTGGTGCCGACTCCTAGTGGTCTATCTCTCCTCGCCCCCCTCTCAATCTCTCTTACTTATCTCAAGGCGACGATCGATTGAAAATCTACAGGGTCGTGTAGCTGTCCTACATCATGGTTGAAACCAGGGGCGAAGTTAAAAATTTCTTACAAGGGGGAAAAGATATAACATAATAGCAACAAGTTTTTGTACTTTCTTTTGCAATACGAATTATGAAGAATAAAAACAAAAAATATCTTGCATTCACAAAATTAAATTCGAATTTGAAGCTCAAATATGTCAATTACCATTGTTACCATGTAAAAGGTATTACATTCCATAAAAAAAGCTTTTACAATTGTCCTCTATGGTTCCTCATGTTCTGGAATCATTCTATGATCACCTCATTGTCGATGGTATTAAATATATGTTTCTCAATATATATCACCAAACAATCATTTAGCCATTCATCTCCAATCCGATTGCGTAATCGATTCTTCACAATCTTCATAGCTGAAAATGTTCAAAGATAGCGCTAAAAAGTAAAAACTAATAGGATTAGCGTAAGTGTCATAAGCAAGTAATCACAAGCAAGTAAATGAATGGATATGTCTTTTTCGTTTCGATCATTTTCCGAGCAAGCTCACTAATTCCTTTCAGTTTTGAAAACTCGTCGTTGGAGCGCATTTCAATAATAAGTCTCGAGCTGATTTTCCAATATCAGGCGATCTACTACTGAAAATTTAAATGGATATAACTATGTAAGATGAAATAACCTTCTTTTGTCAAAAACACAAAATAAATCACTTGGATTCAGGCATGCAACACAATAAGTAACTCAGTGTTCACTTCAGTAAAACGTGATATAAAACAACTAGACACAACAATGGTGTAGATTTGTTATTTTTTCAGCTCTGTGTTGTGATCGTCGTCGCGTTATAAACATACTATTTATATATGGAACAATGGTATTTTGTTTGGCACATAATGAAGATAAATTAAAATTAGAAGAAGAGAATTGCATTCATTCTCTTATTATTAGCAGTAGTTATTTAGAAACATCAACTAAGGTCATGGTATTTACGATATCTTGAACTTTTCATTGTAATGCCTTTGATAAATCATCAATGATTCGCAATACATTTTTTATCGAATGAAGACTAAATACAAAATCAAACGACTAGATCGCCTCCAACAGAGAACACACCTAAGCTCTTTGTTTCTAATTTGCAACATCTTCAATAATGATCTCAAGCACGTCAAAACAGAAGATAACATGACAATCAAGTTTGATAAGGCAACATAATATGAACCCTAACGTGTATCGTTGGTCCGTTTGAAGCTAGTCTCCTGGTTCATGCCCTGACCTTGAGAGTTCACCGGTCTTCAGTGCTTCAAGAACTTTATCAGCTTATGTCTCTCATAGAATACCAACGTTTGCAAGAGACTCGAACAATATTTGTCACACTTGAAACCAAATTGAAAAACAAGCCAACTTGAACATGCATTTTTGCAACAACAACAAAAGCTAACTGATGTTGATGTGCAAAACAATAAACGTAATATGCAGAGTTGTTCTCATTCATGATAAGGGTATTAAGGCCATTAAACTCACCACACATATTACTGACCCCATCATAACCTTGCTCACGTAGTTAAGATATGCTTAGTCCATGCTTGGAAAATAAGACCTCGATCACTGTTTTGAGTGTTACGACAGTTGTTTCACCAACGTAAATAATACATATGAAACACTCAATTACACATCCCCGTTTGTCCCCATATCGCAAAAAAAGAGCGATATGTTCTTTTGTTGATACATCACGAGATTCATCAACTAAAATGGCAAAAAAAATCACCAACTTCACTGATAATAATTTTAGTAATTTTAGTTGCGGCCGCACTCACAATATCTTTCTGGATGTCTGGAGCGGTCATTTTTAGATTATCATGGATATTTTGCAAGACCACTTTTTTACATCCTCATTATGATCAGCAAAAAATTACAAAAGTTCACGGACATTTCCCTGGTTGCTAGAGTCCTCAGACTCATTATGTCCATGAAAGGCTAATCCCTTCCTCAAAAGAAAATGAATGCAATTAATCGATACATTTAACCGGAGTCGATAATCTACGAGTTTGGTCTGATTGTTTCGAGAAAAATGTCTCAATGTGCTTCTTCTGATTCATCAGGTCTTGGCATATGTTGTATGCTTGGTTATGAACACTATTTTTTTTTGCAAAACGTTATGAACACTATTAGGTCCTCCAACATGTGCCTAAATTTTGTTAATTTTCTTTCAATTCCTGAAGCCTTCCAGCCAAGAGTCGTCACCGCCTTGCTATTATTAGCCTGGTCTAAATAAATAGCAGAACAAACAAAATGTTGTATCTTTTGATACGATATACTAAAACCAATTGCTGAACTTATTAAACCAAGCTGGATTGAAACCTCGTTGTCCTTGACCAAAGTTTGTTTGAGGAAAGCTATGATTACGAGGCTGACAAAGACCCTTCTGTAAATATGCCCTTCGGATTTTGTCACGAAATCCGAAATCCGAAATCTGAATTCATAATCCTGGATCTGCAAGAATATTTGCTATATCACCTTCTGCAGCATCATTTGGAT
Organism: Chamaelirium japonicum; assembly: GCA_947650365.1. Lineage (NCBI taxonomy): Eukaryota > Viridiplantae > Streptophyta > Magnoliopsida > Liliales > Melanthiaceae > Chamaelirium > Chamaelirium japonicum. The sequence goes on along the minus strand of OX393553.1, from coordinate 36,775,769 downwards.
TTGAAATAGGCACGACTCGATCCTGATGATTTTTTTTTTGCGGTGGAGGATTGTGAATCAGACACTGATTTCCTTTTGAGAAACTTATCCATGACTGATCAAAAGTATACGGAAGCATAAATTAATAAGAAAAACATATGTCAATCACACAAAATCAAACCTTACAAAAATATTATTCTTGATGTTTTACTTACAACCATCAAGAAATACTAAAACTAAATAGTTACAAAACACCATATCATGCAAAAAGTAGATAACACAATGTCATGCTCGAAAGAACTACTTGTAGTTAACCAAATATAGTTATACACACAAAAATATTTTTATAAAGACCAAATTATAATTAAATAGATAAAGTCATACATTAAGATTAATAACAAACAATGTTATATACTGTAACAGTGACATGCTAATTCTTACACAAGCAAAAACTATAATAAGAGGCGAAAAACATATCACTATGGCTATGCGTCCATGAGGAAGAGGAAGCTAGGACGTATACCCGAAGACTAACAAGTGACGGATGACGGCTCTACTGTTGTGGTGAAGTACTGAAGCATGAAGGGCATCCGCCACAGAGTCGTAGGACCACAGGAATCAACTGTTCAACATAGGATTCCATCAAGAAATTGGAACATACAATAAGATATCAAAACCTCATTTCAATTTCAAAAAACCAGAACCTATTGGCCCATTGTCCTAGCACACATACACACTAAAAGTCATAGAAAGAAGGGGGGAGGATGCAATCAAATAGGATAATGGTTATTTCTATGCAAAACAAAAATGAATGCATACAAGGAAGCCTTTGATCAGCTAGCTGGGGCACCCGGTGACCTACAAAAACAAGGAAAATAAATAATTTTCATTTCAATGGTAAATTTTATCCAACATTATGGAAAGTATAGGCATTTCAATTGAACCATTCTAAAAAAAAATATTAAATTTGTTACAATATGCCAAGTTGATGAGATCCCATATTGTTGGATAATCAATTTCTATAATCTTAGTTTTCCTAATCATTCTTAAATAACTTTTTAATTACCTTTCGAATGACAAAATTTTCACCCTATGTTAAATTAAGGGCAATAGGGATTGGGGAGTGTAGACTCATCAACATAACTTTCTTATAATATGTAGAAATCAGGGCTTGGGGAATGAGACTACTCTTGAAAAATTAGGGTTTTACACAAATTGAAAAATAATACTAGGAGATTTTTCCTTGGAAAATTGGGATAGCCAGATAGGAATTACCTTTCAATCAGATTAGGTCTCCAAGTTCCACCATTAAACCCACGATTGCTATTTCTTGTGCAGTGCTCTCAGATTCTTTGAGAAATTGGAAGAGGGTTTGAGTGTTGGGTGCTCTCAGATCCTCTAGAGACTAGTACAGATGCAAGGTGGAGAAGAAGGGCACGGCAGGTGGAGAAGAACGAACGACCCCCCAATCTGAAACTTTGCTCCGTACTCTTTTGGGTAAATTACACATAAACCCCTACTGTTTGGCTGATTATCACTACACTCCCTTTTGTTTAAAACCCTACACATGCCACCCTATAGCTTGAAAAGCCATACACATAGACCCCTCTGGAGACTCCCGGGGGCAAGTGATACGTTTTTCAAATTATAAGGGGGCATTGGTATGGTTTTAAATATGAGGGAGTGTAATTGATAATCAGTCAAACTATACTGGTTTTGTGTGTAATTTATCTTTCTTTTTGTAGAAACTCACCGCTCGGTACTTGTTATGTTTTATTTCAAAGCATCACAGGCTCACATCCTCAATCGAACGACGTACAACTGTTGTGTGCCTTCTTATCTCTCACACGGACCACACCCGACCCACTTGCACGGGTGGTGACCAAATTCCAGAGTCTCGACTCAATCTATATAGTCTTTTAGTGTTCGCACCCGGATCTTTTAATTTTTTTAATGCCCTGTTTACCCTCATCCCCAACCTCCCATCGGGTGCCATTATAGCCGCTCCCATCATCCTCTACCTTGATCGTCGCCCTAGTCTTCTCTGTCGCCTTCTTTTTCAATGACACCCCCCTTCTCTCTTTTCCTTCTCCTCACTCCTCCTTTCTTCTTTCCTCCTCCTCCTTCCTCCATCCTTTCTGTGCTAGAATCCTAATCCGTTGTCCGACTGGCTTTTAGGCATGAAGATGGAAGAAGAAGGAGGAGCAGGGCCAATGGATTAGGATTCTGGTGTGGGGAGGATGGAGGAAGAAGAAGAAGGGAAAGGAAGAGAAGAGGAGGGAGACCAACGGCTTAGGAGTTAGGCCTCCGATCCTAGGGAGGAGGTGTAGGAAGGAGGTGGAGGAAGGGGTTTAAAGAGGGGCATTTTGGGGTTTATAGAAGTGCCAATACCAGAAGTACGAAATGTGCTGGGGCCATGACAGTTCAGGTGCCAACGCTAATTCCATGGGTGGGTGCGAATAGACTAGAGCGTCCCTTTTCTTTCCCGCACACTCGAAGCCGACGCCCGAGCATCTCCTCTGCGCTCTTTCCCCCCCCCCCCCTCTTGGGCGTTGATGGCGGGAAGCGCGGTGAAGGGTACGGTCACCTCACTGGGCTCCCTCTTCCCTCCCGATGAAGCTCAGAAGGCGGCGAGGCGCGTGCAGGAGGCCATCTCCGACCGCCGGAAGGACCTCGACCGCCTCCATGGCTTCATCGCCGACAACTCTGACCTTATCACCCTCTTCCAGAAGCTCCCTGACGAACTCTCCCACGATATCATGGCAAGCCTTCTCTCTCTCTCTCTCTCTCTCTCTCTCTCTCTCTCTCTCTCTCTTGATTTCCTCATCATCTCGTGGCCGCAGGTCCCCTTTGGGAGCGCGGCCTTCTTCCCTGGTCGCCTGATCCACACCAACGAGTTCCTGGTATTTGTTACCTCGTTTTAATCGTACAAACAATTTCTTAGTTTTTCCACTCTCCCTCTCTCTCTAAATTATTTTGTGAGGTTTTGTAGGTGCTATTAGGTGAGGGATACTATGCGGATCGGACGGCCAAGCAAACAACAGAGATCCTGCAGAGGCGGGGGAAGGCCTTGGAAGCTCAAGTTGAGTCCCTGAAGGCCACGATACTGGACCTCGAAGCTGAGGCCCGGTTTTTCGATGCCACTGCTTCCGAGGCCACTGTAAGGCTTGTAGTCTTGTGATCTAGATACTGGGTTTCTGGAATTAGATAATCTTTGTGCTTGCTAACATTCATCTAAGTATGAGGGTACAACAGAAGGCTCTCGGGGAAAGTAAGAATGTCGTGAAAGCTGTAATCATGGAGTAATGGCAGCAGCCATAGTATTAGTTGTTGCCATGAATCTATTATTAAGTAATGTCGAAGCTGGAATCTGAAATTAATTTTAGTCACCTAAAATTTTGTTCATTTTTTTTTTGAACAGGAAGGTCTGTTTGAAATAAGGGAGGAATATATTGAAGAGCCTCAAAAAGATTGGCCCGAACCAGGTAGTGTAAACAGCGATTGCATTTCTATTTTCTCTTCAATCGATTTTTATGGCAACTACGAGTTAATTGTTGTAGTGATCAGCCGGAAATGTCTAGTTTTGCCATGCTGAAATACGCATATAGTGGTATTGTTTTTGTATGTACATTGTACTATGATGTACTGCATGCACATCCTTTATGGAGGGGCTATTGCTACGATTTGGGGACACAGACACGGGTGTCAAGTGTCGGCACGGACACGGTTGTCGGACATGGCAAAATCATACAACTTGATACGAGGACACACATATATAGGATATATACTTTAATTAGGTATAAATAATATTCAGCATAGATATGATCAAGCTTGCATGTGATAAGAGGAATGAAGAGATCTTATATTTGTCAATCGAAGGGCGTATTTAATTATCAATATAAACTCTAAAAGAAAAATATCGACTCTGATACAAGCCTTTCTCTTTAGTTAATGATGGATGTGATGGAAATAATAGGTCAATCAACGGCTCATGTAATGGTGCTGGTAGTCCTATACAGAGAAAGAAATAAATTCTTGTTAATAGCACAATATATTAATGTTGCTTATGGACCTATATAGAGAAAGAAACAAATTATAGTATAACGCGTTTACTACAAACTACGAAGCCACATTGCCCGCATGTGACGGGCCCCCATAAATTTAAAAGGGTATCTCGGGATGAAGGGTACCATTAACATGACACATTCAATGCTTTTATACGACCACACTATTGTTGCCAACAATACACAGAAACCCTAGTTTCAAGTGCACACGTGTGGACACGGGTGTCGGTGTCCACACGTGTGGACACGACATCAGGGCTAAGTGGGATGTGGGATATCCATGCATCGAGAATCGAGCCTTCTTTGTTTGCGTGAGTGGATAATGCACGAAGAGGGTCCTTTGTTTGTGTGAGTGGATAATGCACGAAGAGTGGATAATGGCAATGCGCACATCAACAGCATTACAATGCATACTTCTATCCGGGACATAAAATTAATGGCAAAATTCTCCATTAATAAATTACCAATTGCCCATTAATACCCCTTAAGATATGGTGAAATTCTTATGATGAAAATTCTGTAGATAAATTTTCCCAATTTTTTGTAATTCGTGGAGTAATAAATTCGTTTTGATACTTTTGTTTGTTGAATTGAATATTCTACATATGTGTGTTCTCAGTTTTCCTTCACAAAAGTTAAGTGATATTGCTTTCTAAATTTCTAGGTATTACAGAGACAAGTTCTCTAGGCTCTTCTAAAGCAGACGATTCAAAGATAATCGACAAAGATGCAGAATATGCCAAAATAATGGCAAGGTTAGATGAACTTGAAAAGGAAGAACTAGAAGCTGAAAGTGCTCCTGGCAGTGAGGAAGATGAGTATGCTGAAGCTGGTTATAGTTTCTCCACTTCTAAGAACTATGTTGAAAAGGCTGAAACTGAATCTTTATTGGTATTGCTTAAGTACTTGAACAGATAGCAATTGGATTTATCCATCAAAAGTTCACTAACTAGATTGTTCCTTATGATGAGATAGAAAGAGAAATCAAAGAACTCCATACAGAAGTCAAACGATCTAGAAATGTTCGAGTTAACTGCTGCAGAACCAAATGGAGTTGGCTTGCAGCAACATCTTACCGACCAATCTTCTGTAAGCAGGCTGAACTTTCATTGGCTTATGTCTCATCCCATCATCTGCTAAGTATTACAAACCTTTTCTTATGCATAGGATCAAATAAACATCTGCTATTCTTATGTGCAGGTTATTGATTTAAGCAAGCAATTTGCTGCCAAAGGTTAGTTTCATAAAGATGTGTATACCTGCATATTCTTTCTCGTAATATTTTAATCAAGTTTCATTTTAAATATGTGAACCAAATCATGTTTAACATTCTAAAAGATCACTCTTCAGCATAATTGAACTTGTTTATAAAGTTAGTGTAGTGATGTGCTAATTCCTTTTTGTAGTTATTCGGAGTGGTTTTCTTTTGTTTACATGCCTTTTACATTACATGTATTTCCCTTTACATTGTGTGGTATTCTCACTCGTAGGTGACCACATCTTTGTAGGTTGTATATATTCTTGGTCTTGTGCCCTTACACATCTGAGCTTTCCCCTTGGGGGTTTTTCCCATGGTGTGCCCTTTGAGCTTCTTCACATGCTAACATGGTATTAAAGCTATTGCTCGATCTATTGTTGGTTCCAACCATCGCCGGCCTCTTCCGCCGCCATCTCCACCATCACCAACTTTCTCCTCTCCGGCTCCGATCATCACCAAGCTCTGACGTCATGATCTGTCACGATAGATCCTCTATCGTAGTAAAATCACATATGATCCTATGCATAGATCTGTCGTGCCGTCTCTGATATACAGCTCCAGCTCATCTCAGATATGGCCTTCCTTCTAGATTAGTTCATATGTCACTTGCAATCCATTTCCTGAGCAACATCTGATCCCTCCTTGCATCTGATCCGCCGTTGTGTCGCTACCAGCATGGTTGAAGCATCATCCGGCATCATGAAGATCTATTCCATCTTTAAAGAAGAACTCGAGCCCTAGCGATCCAGATCCATTTCAAATCTGATTGGTCAACTGTTGCTTTGATGATCTAGAGCCTCCATCGAGATCCAGTCCGGTTGTTCTCTGCTGTCGAGATCTCTTTTTGCTTGTTTACTCAGCTCAGGCCTCTGCCATCGGCTTCCCTTTCCGAACCAGCAAAGGTGCTAGTCAATTGGAGGTCTCTTCTCTGCCATAGATCCAAGCAAGGGGGTTAGTGGCATCTCAGAGATCTGCTGAGGACGCCGATCTCTCTGTGCAGCGCTACGGGTGGGCGAAAGAGACAGAGTGGTGATGTAAAATGATCCTCGAGCGCCGGTTGCATGGGCAGAGGGGACGATGACGCCCTGCCTCATTAAACCCTAAATGAGGATAGGAGGGGGTCAATCTCAGTTTTTGCCTAGATTTGATGGCTCAAGTGTGGTTTGTTCAAGCCATTAACCCAACCGACTCCTTTTTAAGCCACGACCTCTTTGGCAACACCTTTTGTTTCAAAAGGACGGACCCGACTTGACTCCGTTTTGAGTGGAGATCCGACCTGTTATTCACTTACATTTCAAAGCTGAGATCCGACCTGTTATTCACTTACATTTCAAAGCTGATTTCACTTCTCGGATCCGACTCCGAGACCCGCCCCACAACCGGACGATTGCCCATCGTCTTCTATCCGATGCTTTCTTTGTTCATTTGTGCTACCTCCCTCTTCGATGTGTTCTGCATCGCCGTCATCAGTAACCAGGGCAATGCCATGAGGAGCTCCGATGGATGCTCCGACCATGAGACAAAACAACGACCTACGTCTTTGGCTTCCACACTCGCGACGTCCCTGATCATGATCCTCCTGATCTGATCGGATCTGCAGGCCAAGTGGACCGTTGTCTTCTTCCTCTGTTCTCTCTGATGTTTGGTATCACCTAAGAGATCTGATCTCCGGCGAGCGAGCGACGATTTGTTCTTCCATGCCATTCATCCCGATTGACCTTAGATGCTCATCATCTCTTCACCTCTGATTCGTAGAAGCTCTGAATCACAGAGAAGGGAGTAGATACAAGCATTTGTGCTCCCGCACAATAGATAGGCAGTGAAGATACACGATGGAGCAGTGCTCCTCTTTTCTCTTTCGATCTCGTGCTCACCGACATCCCGATCTTGATCCCGTGTTCACAAGATCACATCAAGCTCTAGCGATTATGAGCCCCTCTCCATAGCTCCAAAGGTTTGGGCTGTTTGTGCGCCTAGATCCAACGATTTGTTGTCCGTGCTGCTACCAACACTCACTAGGTGCTACCACTATGAGCTCACCACCACCGCAGACCAACAACATGACAACCATCAAACCAAAGATCTTTGACATGAGCTTGGATGCTATGAGATCTATTCCTAGGCTTTGCAGATCTTCTTGATTGTTGGTGTAGCCTGCTTTATGACGCCAATCATATTTATTGTCGTCTTTGATATGTTTTATTTATGGTCGCGCACCAGTAGTTCGATGAATGGCTTGAGAGGAAGTTTGTTGTTGTTGGTCCACCATCGATAGGCTGTCGACGCTCCCAATCAGTGTCGCCTCTTGCACCTGTGTTTTCTGTCTATGCTCCCGTGCCTTCACGCTTGTGCTTCTATGTTTGCACCTCGTGCTATCGCTCCTGTGCGTAGTGCCATCTCGTGCACCACTCACATCAAGCACATCGGGTGCTCGATACTGCTGTCATCCTTTCTGAGCTATGGTCTATTTTCTACCTCCTGTTTCTGAGGTAGGGTTTGCGTTTCTGGCTCTTTCCTCTTTTCTTCAGGCCTTTGGCTGATCGATGTCTCCCAGGAGGTTTCGAGCGCTTGCTTTGTCCGAGTGTTTGCCTCTTTCGGGATCTCAGGCATCCCCCTTTTCTGGTTCTAAATCACCGTCGACCGTCTCTGATTTGCTCTTTCTCCAACTAAGTTGTTGCTCTTCCTTGAGCTGCGCTTTGCTTCGCTAGAATGCCTCTTTATTCTGCAGTCCTCCATTAAGGTGGTTGCTGTTCGTGGCCTTCATATCCTTCAGTTCTGACGGTTTATTCTGCAGTCCTCTATATGGAGGTTGTTGTTCATAGCTTTTATAGCCTTTAGTACTCAGTTATCCTGTAGTCCTCCATTATGGAGGTATGGATCATAGCCTTCAGTATTGCCGGTTGAGAATTGATTCTTCTCTAGTTTGTTCGTAATCGTACTTCCTGCAGGCTGCAGCTCGTTTTGCAAACTCTTATGCCACTTCTTCTGCTACATTTTTTAGTTTGCTATGTTCTTGGTATTCCTCTTTTATATCGGTGGTCTACTGCTTTGTCTTTCTCTAGGCGAGAGGGGTGGGGGGGGGGGGGGGGTGTCGAGATGTCAATATGGTTACCAGTTTTGAGGTCGACTAGCTTGCAGGTTGGCTGGGTTTCCTGGTTGGCCTACTTGCAGGTCCACCAGGTTTCCGGTTCTCCTGCTTGTTGGTCAATCGAGTTTCCAGGTTGGTCTGCTTGCAGGTTGACCTGACAATTTTGCTTCTACTTTCTTTGCAAACTCAATGTGGTTGCTATCTTGAGTTTGAGAGAGAGAGAGAGAGAGAGAGGTGTTAGGAGTAGTTATCTTATGTTTACATGTCTTCTACATTTCATATTTCCCTTTTACGTTGTGTGATATTCTCACCCGTAGATGACCATTCCTTGTATGTTGTATATATTCTTGGCCTTGTGCCCTAAAACATTTGAGCATTCCCCTTGAGGGTTTCTCCTATGGTGTGCCCTTTGGGCTTCTTCACATGCATAAGACTTTTTTTCCAGATATTGTTTTGCCGAATGGCACACTTGTCTTGAATCTTGACTCTTACTCTCTCATTCTTATAATTGTTACTATTGTGGGTGGATACTACAAATTTTTTTCATCAAGTTGGTGAATTAAGATTACAATTTTACAACATACCGCTATAAGGAGAATAGTGGGTAAGATGTGTCACCCTGTAAGCATGTATATCCACCCTCTTAACTTCCTTCCAGCTTGTGTTTTATGCATGCCATAATGCCAAAAGCTACACTAGATGAGTCTACTTGTTGGAGACATTTATCCATATTACTCGTTATATATGTATTTTGTCCTTGCCACATATATTGTGCCAACATACTACTTGAGAGTAGGAGTATAAATTGGGCCGGGCCAACACGTGTACTACTATTACTACTACTACCCGTTTTGGCCTATCGGGCTAGCCTTATCGAGCTGGACCGCGGGCGAGGGGTCTGAACTCGGGCCCATCTTGCATGTTTAGCATGGGCCGCTAGGGCGGGCCAGTCCAGGTCGATTTAGTTATTTTACTTTCAAAAGTTGTAAAGTTATAGCTTGTTATTTAAATTTAATTATTTCAAACTTCTAAGAATCTAAAATTATTTAAACTTACAAAACATTCAAAAATTTCAATTTAATTGTATTACAACTTACAAGTTTTCTTAACCATTTCCTCTCATTTATTTGGGCAATTAAGCTTAAGTTTAAATAACTAACTTTAAACCTAGTTATTTTAGTTTTTAAACTTCAAAGATTATTTAAACTTCTTCGGCACGCTAGGTTTGCTTTGCTCATAATCGAAATGGTTTTGGCTCGCGGTGTTGGTGTTGCCTTCCCTTCTCCGTCCTCTTCTTCCCTCCACCATCCTTCCTACCGCCGTCTTTTTTCTCACATCCTATGCTCTCGAGCTTTTTCGAGCAATTGGTAGCGGCGATGCGGATGACAAACTCGATCACTTCGATGATGTCGGAGTGGAAACAACGGAAGAACTTTGTCTAGTAATCAAGTGTTCTAGAGGAACTCGCCATGCCAAATTGGAGTTGGGACTTGAGATGAGAGCACTTGGAGTGACGTGGAGTGTGGAGGGGGAGGATGATGATGGTTGTGTAGGTAAAAGTAGTACTACTATGGTATTTATAGACATTTTAGGGAAAAAGGGATCAAAATACCCTATAATATAACTGTTTGGTGGGTATTTTGGAAAATTTTTAAAGATATAGCTGTTATCTACAGGCGGGTCGGACCGGGCCGCCGTCGTGGTCTGGGCTCAATGATCATAATCCGGATAAGGCGGGGCTAGCGGGGCGGGTAAGCGGGCCAATATTTGGGCGGATCATGAGTTGAGGGTAGCTGCCCAGGCCCGGCCCACAAGTCCCCCTAGTAGGGAAGGGTCGTTGATTGGGTCGGGCCGAGTTTGGGCTATTTTACACCCATACATGAGGGGACATATCACATATGTATTAGTCGATTTTGATGTATTTATGTTTCAAGAGAAATCTTGGGATATCATAATCAACTTTACAGATAAATCGTGCATAGGCCAATTTTTGCACCTTTCTTTGCGTGTTATTATTCTCACTTGCTCTTCAGCAGAACATCATTTGATTTCAACCGGCCTTCCTTTGGATGACAACTCTAACTTGTTGGAGCCATAGACCTTTAGACCAGCTCAATCAGAGAGGCCAAACCTAGAGTGCTTGTCCTATCGTTGCTTGCTAGTGGCATATCAAAAGTTTTTTTGTTGTACAATTCAAAACGTTATTGTTTCCCATCATCATCGGTCATTCTTCTTTGTTGATTTGATGCATGATTAGAAGTTTCGACTGCACTCGATCCGTTACGACACGTTTGTATCGGTTTCAGCTGGAAGCCTGAAGCCACGCCCGGAACACCCTAAAATCAGGGTCATGTGCTGGATCAACCCGGATCGACTAAAATCAGCCAGTTCTGGCAAGACCCAGCCATTTTTGTTGGCTTCTGCCGAAATCAACCAAAGCCTTTTCTTTTTAATTGTGTGTAGAATCGTAGATATAGAATTTATTTTTGTAGTATAAGTAAATAGTGGTCTGTGCATTTTAATCTTTCTTTATCACTATTTGCTTAGTTTTAAAGATACTTGATGACCACATCCCAACATCTTTTGAGAGTAGTCATCAGAAAAAATTCCTTCGAAAAAATATTTTAGGAAAGGAGGGGCCTTGGAATTTCTGTGCAATAAATTTCAGCAAGTCAGATGCATCATGCATGCATGACATTCAAAATCAGGGGTCGCCAATAAAACTAGATTTAGATCAATAGTTATGCGGAAGTGATTTGGGAATATACTTTATGATCAAGGAATGATCTCATCTAACTTTCATTTAAAGGTCTTTGAAGTTATTGCAATTGACTCCTAGCTCTAAACCAGCCTTTGCGGGTTAGCCAATTTACTTCTAGCCAAGTATTTCATAGATTTCAACATACGGTTTATGACATATGAGGCATCATTGCAACTTAAATAAGAATTTAGGCAGTAACAAATACGAACTTGGTAAAGTTTATAAGTCCTATTTGTTACTGATTATTGATCACTTATTGTGTTCATATTTTGACTGTTCATGTAATCATGTTTGACTGAAATGTAGCAAAGTTCACTACCGAAAAAAAATGTAGCAAAGTTTATATTTATTTCTTACTAACCACTTTCATATTCGACTCAAGCTGATAGACAATTGAGACTTAATAGCATATGTGGTTTTGACATATATTCTTGTATTTGTAAACAGGATGGTAATTTTGGATGCTTGTTTGTTATTATGACACTTCATAGTTGATACTTCGAGAGATTGGTAGTTGATAGCTGCTTATTATTGTTAATCTGTTAGTACTTCATTGCTGTGGGAGTTATTCTTGTTAGTCACTTTGTTGGTACTTGGTACTAATTGATTTAACTTTGAAGTGGAGACACTCAGTATTATTCTGTTAAAGGCGGACTGCAAATCTTTGAGATTATCACCAAAGTTTATGCTGTATGATAAAATGGTACCTTCTAATTTTTTTTCATTGATTACTGCCTTGTTCTAAAATTTTTTATTCTTTCCTATTTTCAGAGTTTTTGGTATTATTTTAAATTCCGGAACAGAAACCACCAGAACTTGGACCAGAACAGCCAAACCACTTAAATTGCAAAAACCGGAACTCCCGAATGCGGATCAAAACTTCGAACATTGGTATGAGATCGAGACTAGTAGAGTGGCCACCTTGCAAAAATACATGATTGAATCTCATTGCATGTGATGTGAGCTTTAGAACTGTCATCCATGGTGTACTCTGTACAGTGCTAGTGGTGATGACTGATGCATGAGCTGAAAAAAAAACCCTAAACCCCTTGGTGCGACCAAAACAAATCACACTTCACTCATCTCACAAGACAAGCGAATGCAAAACAATTATGCAATTCAACAAGCACTCAGCCCACGCTCGTGTGTGGTATAGGGTAAAATCATACAAGGCTCTATCCAAAGCATTCAGATCGTCACAGAAAAGCGCGCACATGATTATTAGGTGGGAAACACTTTTGGCCTGTAGGGAAAATCCCACCTCAAGCAAGACTCGGATTTGCAGCAATCCACAATAGAAAAAGTTCGTACACGGGGACCATAATGGAGACACTACGACCCAATTCTCTGTGGATGTGATCGATCCTCACGTATGCCGATAGCTCTCCGACACCTTTCTTGATTGAATCTTTTGTTTTCCTTCATGCGGGTCTGTGCATGCTCGTTGTGCAATCATTGAGCCTCATGTCACCTCGATGACTTGAACACTTGTCTCGTCCTGGCGATATCGAGCAGAAACTTAGAATCCCTTCGACGGTGCTCCTCGCCAAAGATTGGAAGAATATTCTTGGAAAGAAAAAGGACTTCAGTAAGCCATCCGACCTGTAGCTCCGTTCTTCTAGGATTTGTTTTTTATTTAGATCAATAATCAGATATGAGGTGGAACCCTATAACAATGTTTAAAAACCTGGATCGGATCTCCTGGTTCAACCATTGGACCTGTGCATTGGTCCAGATTCTGGGTCCGAGAAACACAAGACCGGAATTACCATAAACCCGGCTTAAACTTGACAAAACCGCATACCCACCAAATGAACCGCCAATTCACGTGACCCGTTCGACGGTTCAGTGAGCCGCTGTTTATTAAAAGGGTCTTAAACATTTTTTTTTGTTGTTCGCTTCATCTCTTTGGTGCGTTTGCTAGAAGTTAATCATTTTTAGGCAACGTTATAATTTTTTGAAAAAATTAATATAAAATATTTTTTAACTAATTTTTATGTGACAAACCCTAGAGGAAGAGAGGAAGAGAAAGAGAGAGAGAAGGAGAGCTAGGGTTTGGGGAGATAATGGAATGAATCTCTCATTAAGGCAATAGGCCAATATAAGGTGAATACATGTGAGTCATATATACACTGAGTATATGTATATACACAAATACATCTTAACACCCCCCTTCAAACTCAGGGTGGATCATGCACCAAGAGTTTGGCAATCAACGACCGAAAACGTGGCGTAGGATGTGACTTCGTGAAGAAGTCTACGATCTGCTCTGCTGAGGGAATGAAAGGTAGTGAGATTGTCATGGCCTCATACTCCTGTCGGACGAAGTGACAGTCAATCTCGATGTGCTTTGTCCTTTCATGAAAAACCGGGTTGCTAGCAATCTGAATAGAACTCCGGTTATCACAGTGAAGTGGAGTAGGCTCGGAGAAAGCAACACCGAGATCACTGAGGAGACGTCGAAGGTGAACTATCTCCTTAGTCGTGGAAACCATGGCCTTGTACTCAGCCTCAGTGCTAGAGAGAGACACCACTTTCTGCTTCTTGCTGCGCCAGGATATCAAAGAGTCGTCGAGAAACAGGCAGTAACCAGTGGTGGAGCGGCGTGTAGTCGGATCTCCAGCCCAGTCTGCATCTGAGTAGGCTCGAAGTCTGAGAGAGGAGGACGATGATAGAAATAAAGAGCGAGTAACTGTCCCTTTGAGGTACCGGAGGATCCGAAGAAGAGCACCGTAGTGAACTGAGTGTGGAGCTGCAACAAACTGACTGACAATGCTGACAGCGTGTGCAATGTCAGGCCGAGTGATGCAGAGATAGACGAGCTGTCCCACAATCTGCCTGTACCAAGTGGGATCTGAAAGAGGAACTCCATCTGTAGGACGTAGCTTCGAGTGAAGCTCAAGAGGGGTGTCTACTGTACGGTTATCTGTGAGGGCAGCACGATTAAGGATGTCTGAAAGGTACTTCTGCTGAGAGATCAGAATGCCATCTGCACTGTATGCAACCTCAAGACCAAGAAAGTAGCGAAGCGTACCCAAATCCTTCATCTGAAATTGGTTCCTCAGGTGCTGCTGAAGACTAGCAATCGCAACAGAGTCATCTCCAGTGATGATCGTGTCGTCCACGTATAACAGTAGGATTGCCCGGCCCTGCGGGGACGACCTGACAAACAGAGAGTAGTCTTGACTGCTCTCTGAGTAACCAAGTTCCCTGACAGCACGGCGGAACCGCTCAAACCAGGCAAGAGGAGCTTGCTTGTGCCCATAAATGGCCCGACGAAGACGACACACGTGCTAAAAAGGAACACGGAGACCAGGAGGAGGATCCATGTAGACAGTCTCAGACAGGTCACCGTGAAGAAAGGTATTTTTCACGTCCATCTGAAGAAGGGCCCATCGATGAACAGCTGCAACCGCCAGAAGAGTGCGAACGGTGGTCATCTGAGCCACCGGAGCAAAGGTCTCCTCGTAGTCAACGCCATACTCTTGAGTAAAGCCACGAGCCACCACCCGAGCCTTGTGACGCTCGATGGATCCATCAGGGCGGTGCTTGATCTTATAAATCCACTTGCAGCTGACAGGCTCAACACCAGAGGGCAGAGGAACAACATCCCAGGTCTGAGTCTGGAGAAAGGCCTGAAACTCCTCATCCATAGCCTGACGCCACTGAGGAAACTGAACTGCCTCAGAGTAGGACCGGGGCACCTGATCTGCGTGCACAGCAGTAAGAAAGACAGTAAACTGAGGCGAGTAACTGCAAACAGAGGTAGTACCATAACAATCAGGAGGCCCAGTGTCATGGCTAAAACGGTCAGGCGGGTGATGCTGGCGCTGAGGGTAGTGAGGCGGGCTTGGATCCACGACTGACAATGACGGAGCAGGCACAGGAGGCGGAAACTAGGAGTAACCTCAATAGCAGAGGAGCCGACATCCACTGAGAAGGAAGGACACGGAGACACAGGGGTAGGCCGACGAGAGTAGACCTGAGGAAATGGAGAGACAACCCGGGGAGGAGAGAGAGGTACGGGCATAGAGGAGGAAGCCTCGGGGGAGGCCCCTGGAGACGTTGGGGAAACAACTGACAAAGGAGCCAGTGGTGCCGAGGGAGCTATTGGTGGGGAAGGAACCGACGGAGCCGGGGGGACCAGAGAGGTCGACGAAGGAGGAATAGGTGTCGATGATAGAGGAGAAGAAACCTTGAGAAAGGTGAGATCCTGAGCTTCAGGAGAGTAGTAGGGCGTGTCCTCGACAAAGGTGACGTGTCGAGAGATACGCAAGCGACGAGCAACAGGGTCATAGCAGCGGTATCCCTTGTGCTCAGTGCTGATCCCAAGAAGGATGCACTTGGCTGCCTGGGCAGACAGCTTCGTGCGCTCTTGGAGGGGAAGAAGAACAAAACAGGTGCACCCAAAAGTGCGAAGAGGGCTGTAGTCAGGAGTGGTAGAGAGGAGACGTTCATGAGGAGATAAGTCGTCCGGAAGAACCAACGAAGGAGTGATGTTAATGAGCTGGACTGAGGTGAGGAGAGCCTCAGCCCAGAAGCGCTTAGGAACAGAACCAGAAAGAAGTAGAGCACGAGTAGTCGCAAGAATATGGCGATGCTTGCGCTCAGCAACGCCATTCTGCTTATGGATGTGAGGACATGAGTGCTGAAAAATAGTCCCATGGGACTGAATAAGGCTGCGCATAGCGGTAGATAGATACTCAAGGGCACAATCGGATCGAAAGATCTTGATGCACTGACTAAACTGCGTGTGAATCATGGAGGTGAAGTGCTTATAGATTTGGAGGATATCCGATCGACGACGAAGAAGGTAGACCCACGTGTAGCGACTATAATCATCCACAAACGAGATATAATATAAATACCCAGTCATAGAAGGGAGAGGAGAGGGGCCCCATATATCAGAGTGAACAAGATCAAAAGGAGCAGAGGTCTGAGAAGTACTGGATGAAAAGGGAAGGGCAGCAGCTTTTGTGAGCTTGCAGCCAGTACAAGTAGATAAAGATGAAAAAGAACCACGACCTAGAGTTCCAGAATGAAGTAATCTCTTAAGTCGCGGTTCCGACACATGACCTAGTCTCCTATGCCACAGGTCGGCATTAGGAGAGACAACTCCACAAAACCCAGATGATGACGGATTCAAAGAGTGAAAAAACTCCATCTGGTAGAGTCCGCCTGCCCTACGACCTGCTCCAATCGGTCGGCCAGTACGCAGATCCTGCACAGAACAAGAGGAAGGGGTAAATGTCACAGAGTATCCAGAGTTACACAAAGCACTAACATAAATCAGGTGCATGTGGAGTGTGGGAGCATGAAGCACAGAGGATAAGGAGAGATAGCAAGCAGGGGTGGAGGCTAAAGTAATGGATCCAGACTGTGAGATGGCTAAGCGAGAACCATCTGCAGTGTGGATCGGTGGCAGGTGCGTCGCAGGCTGACAAGCAGTGAGCAGGGAGGCATCTGATGTCATGTGGTATGAGGCGCCTGAATCCAGGATCCAAACAATGGGACTACCAGAAGAGGCAGAGAAGGCCGAGGCGCTGGAAGATCCAGGAGTAGCGGCAGACTGCTGAGAGAGTCTAAGCTGAGCTAGTTCCTCACGAATAGACTGTAGTTCACCAGCTGTGACGGAAGAGGCAGCAACAGCAGTAGGAACAGGGCGACCATGACCTCGAGCTCGTCCTCGACCTCGATCTCTGTAGGTATGACGCTTCTCTGGATGAAGTGAGAAGCAAGTGTCCACGAAGTGGCCCGGTGTCTAACAGTGAGTGCAAAACGGTCTACCATGGGAGGCAGTAGCTGGTGGGCCTGAGACCGGTGGCGGAGCAGCAGCAAGTACACCCTGAAGACCGGATGGAAGAGGTAAGGCCCTGGAGGCAAGGGTATGCAGACGAGTCTCCTCAGCAACCAGCTCAGCCACAGCCTTATCAAGACGAGGAAGGCTGTCCCGGTGAAGAAGCTGACCGGGCAGCGCACTAAACTCTGGTCGTAGGGCAGCGAATAACTGATAGACCTGAAGGCGCTCCCGGTAGAGCTGATACTCGACAGCACGGGATGGGTCAGGAACGGGAGCGAGATCCTGAAGATCACGCCGATAGGAGCGCATCTGACAATAAAACTGTTGGACCGTCAACTCTCCCTGCTGTGCCAACTGGGCCTGTGTGAGAAGCTGATACTCACGTGCTCCACTCTTCTCAACAAAGCGAGCAGTGAGATGACCCCAAATCGCTACAGAAGTGGCAAGCCCAACCATGTCCCGGCGAAAAGAACGATCCACAGACGCAATAAGGTAGGCCTTGATGCGCTGATCGCGAAGGCGCCAGGGGCCGTATCCTGTATCGGAAGCAGAAAGCGTAGAAGATCCATCAAGGTGTCCGCGAAGATTGCGACCCTCAAGGGTGGATTCCACCGTGGCGGACCATGCCGGCCAGTTGGAGGCCTCTTGGAGGAGAAAGTCGGTGGCGAGCGGGAGGAAATCCCGTGGAATTTCATAGGAAGTCACCGGAGGAGACGGCTGAGTCGTCATCGAGGAAGTCGAGGACATGGCCGGAGAGAGGAAAGCCTCGAAAAGCTAGCGGCGGGTGCGGGAGTGGGAGGCGCAGAGAGCTAGCGTGGGAGTGTGCGGGGTCGCGGGGCGCGGGGCGCGGGGTGTGCGCGGGGTCGCAGGGGGATCGAGGGGATCGCGAGCGGATCTCGAGCGAGATCGAGCGGGATCGCAGGGGGATCGCGAGCGGATCTCGAGCGGGATCGAGCAGGGTCGCAGGGGGATCGAGCGGATCTCGAGCGGGATCGAGCGTGGAGGCAGGGGCGCGGGCCTGGAGGCAGGGGATCGCGAGCGGGCGCAGGGGTGCGAGCCTGGAGGCAGGGGTGCGGGTCTGGAGGCAGGGGCGCGGGCCTGCGCTGGATCTGATCGCGGGGAGCGCTGGATCTGATCGCGGGGAGGATCGGGGATCTGGATCTGATCGCGGGGAGACAAGGGAGCCGTTGATGACGCCGGCGATCAACCTCGCTTTGATACCATGTGACAAACCCTAGAGGAAGAGAGGAAGAGAAAAAGAGAGAGAGAAGGAGAGCTAGGGTTTGGGGAGAGAATGGAATGAATCTCTCATTAGGCCAATAGGCCAATATAAGGTGAATACATGTGAGTCATATATACACTGAGTGTATGTATATACACGAATATATCTTAACATTTTAAAAACAAATTATAATAAATTAATTTAGTTATGATATCATGATGATGTCACGGTTCAACCACAGGTTGACTCAACGGTTGAATCGGTGACCCGTAACTGGGTCATCTTTTTAGTTCGATGAGCGGTTCGGTTTTGAAAACATTACCCTATAAGGCTCAATATTGAAGAAGGGGCACAAAGGAGCCGTCAAAGGTGAAAACTAGGGTATTCTCTTTTGAGAGGATGGCGGCTATGGAAAATAGACAGTCACCTAATTTGGCAAGTCTTGAGGCTTAAATAGGTTTTGAAAAACCCTAGGGCACCTAGGTGCACTTTTTGGACCCGAAAAGGTTCGAGTCCCCATGTGAAACGAGCTAGATTCACTAAAACTGCAACTTGTAGAAATTGCAGGCATATGTCTTTAAAGGACATGCACATGCGCATGACAAGTGAGACCTACACATCACATATAATACTGGGTGCAAACATAGATCTATGATTTTTTGTTCAAAAAAGAAAAATGCATATCACTTGTGTGGCATGCACATTCCGGGGAAGGTTCAAATGTGCATCCCAATGCGCATGACAAGAGGTCACATGAAAAACCAACATATGTGTCGAGAATACCTCAAGCGGTGATTCAGACCAGTGGTGTGACATTAGTATCACTCAATACAGACACATGAAAATTCTCATTGTATTGAGAATCACCGCAAAAGGTGATGCTCACCACTATTGTGACGTGCACGCCATTTAGTGCTAATTCTCACACTCTGCTGGCATGGCATTCCCATCCAGAGGGAAATGCACATTTTAGAGAGGCATGCGAACCACCGAAAAATAGTTTTTCGAAAACTACTATAAAACTTGGTTTCCAAGATCCAAAAACTATTTTTACAAAAACAAGTGTGAAAAATGAAAAAAAACCCATATTTTGATTAATTCAAAACATTCAAAATATCTTTCGAACACAAAACCTTTAAGTTGAAGTACAAGTCTAAAGACACTTGGCCCCTATAAGTCCAATTTATCGAAAGAAGATTTACCTTTTTGTCACACAAATTTTGCAACAAACCTTACATACATACATAAGAAAACAAAAGGTTGTCTTTCTGCTTTTTAGTACATTTTCTTACATGACTAGGTGTTTAAACTAAACCTAAAAGGCTAGACACTACGTGATAAGGTGCAAGAACCTGAACCTGCACAAACTCATAAGATAAGCATTAGTCTCCTTATTCTTCCCCCTTCATGTACAGTTTTAGCGCTAATCAAGATTTTTAATATCCTTGATAAATAGTGATAAATCATCGATTTTTCCTCTTGTCATTGGTTAGCGACACGATAAGTCGATAACATCAAATATTCCCCTTTTTATGGGGAATCGATGACTTATCGACGATTTATCGCCATATGACGATGAAATGACCAGCCCCATATAAAAACAGGCCGACAATGGGGATAAATCGCGCGTGTCACCCAATTGTTTCCCACTATTGCCGAAATCACTTGGAGATCCCGTTTTTGAATATTTTAAAGGTTTTGAGTTTCGAGTTTCTAAACCAAATCAAAGCTATCCACAATGTGATCTTGGTGGATTTGGGGCTATTCTTCGCGGTTTTGTTGTGAATTGTAGCAATATTGACTTTACTGTGAGTAGATGTAGAGTGGAAACTTCGATTCGACAAGACAATTTTTTTGGATGTAGTTGTGCAAGTTTTAGAGTGTTTGCTATGTCATCTAATGTGGGATGCTTATTATATTTTATGAGTTTTGAATTATGATGTTGATATGCCATCTGAGACTTATGCATTATGAGATTGAGTTAGATTATGTCATTTGTAATATGTTTTTTAGTGTTTTTGTTATCTTATTTTGTTTGTTTAATTTATATTGATGTCAGTTATTCATAAACTCATAAATTGTGCTCGAAAGTGTATGTCGGTTTGTTAAAAGTGTCAGACAGTTCACTGACTCATCTATAGAGCCTTAATTGAGTGCCACCTTGAATTAATGATTATTTTTGTATGTTTTTGGTCGTAGTGATGTATCTATATATTCTCAAGGGATGAATTTAAAAATTATGAGACTTATACGTTATGAGATTGAGTTAGATTATGCCATTTCTAATATGTTTATCATGTTTTTGTTATCTTATTTTGTTTGTTTAATTCATATTGACGTTCAGTTATTCTTATACTCATAAATTATGCTAGAAAGTGTGTGGCGGTTCGTAGAAAATGTATGACCGTTCACAGACTCATCTATAGAGCCTCAATTGAGTGCCACCTTGAATTAATGATTACTTTTGTATCTTTTTGGTCATAGTGATGTCTAACAGTTCACAGACTCATTCCCTCCTTTTCCCTCTTTTCCCCAATTTGTAATGACAATGGCGATAATTAAGCGAAAAATCTTCGATTTTTTTTTTCCCTCGGGCCACTTGGCGATACCGACAACGATAACAACACTTAAAAGATTGGCTCCAATCAAAACCAAAGACAAGTAAAGCAAGAAGATCATCTAACCCATTAATAATGTGCGCATAAGGATTATTTTTTGTGAGGATGATCACCATTGTGGTCGCTTAACGTGCGGCAGCCTACCTAGAGGTTTTTAAAATTTTTTTTTTTCGAGGATTATCACCTCCCATTTGATAGCACACACAAATTTTTTAGCAAATTCTAAGATCTCTAGGTCTATAATCCGTTTATCAAGTGTGCTCATCAAATTGACGGTTAAAATGAACGATCGATAAAAGTCGAGCACATTTGATGCACCTAGAGGTCTTAGAATGAGCTGATTTTTTGTGTGTGTGCTATTGAAGGGGAGGTGATCATACTTGAAAAAAAAAATTGAAAAAACCTTCTCTAGGATAGGGCGCCGCACGTTAGCCACACGTTAGCCACACGTCAGGCATTGTTTGCCATCCTAAAAGTTTTAGAATTTAGTGATTTTTGGTGGATGTGTTCTCTAGGGCAAGGTTCGAAATCTCCATTTCGGTGGAAATTTCGACCTTCTGGATATGGAAATATTTCGTGGAAATATTTCGACAGTGTGGAAATATTGCAATTTTGTAGAAATGGTGGAAATATTGATTTTTTGATGGAATTTTTTAATGAAACTCCGGATAGTCATAAACCAAGTATAGATACACACTTTGGAACACTCACATAATATGTGTACCCTATCAAGGGGTGTAGAGCTTCACATAACATATATTCAATGTATTAAGTTTGTGAGTGTTGTGCAATCTTATTTAGTTCGGTTTTGATATATATTTTTCAAATATTTTTTAATCCTTTTTTTGGATAAAAATATTTTTGAAATAAAGATTAGTTGATTGTTAAAATAATGTTTCAAACGATTTTGAAAGCGGACTTAAAACAAGAAAGTTATGCAAATTTGAAATTGTGCAAAAATTATGCTGAAATGTGAAACACTGTTTTTTTACTAAGTCTGAAAAAACGAGTTTTTATATAGAAAAGTTTTTATACATTCAAAATTTCCTAAGACGGACCATGGTTTTCTAGATGTACTCGTACTTCTACATCTTGTGGAATTTTTTGAGCTAAAAAGGAGTTGATTTAATCACTTTTCTCACCATGTAGATTTTATAAAAATCCATAAAAACTGTTTTCTCCTACTAAAATTGAAAGTTTACTTTTTGATTCCTTTGTTTTTTGATTTTTTTGATATTTTTATTGAAATCAAATGGGGGGGTATTTGCTTATTTACATATAATAACTTAAAGTAAATGGAGAAAATAAAAATTAAGTAAAACGACATTTACTTAAATGTTATTATATGTAAATAAGCTGCTGAGAACCAGGCCCCCCAGTCCCCTTTTATAACCAGTCAGTCACAGAATTTCGGATAAATTTCGCGAAATTTTTTGAAATTTTCGCAAAATTTCGATAAAATATCGCGATATTTCGTGGAGATGGAAATATTTCGTGGAAATATCGCGATATTTCGCGAAATTGCTCGATATTTTGATATTTTCAATTATGCTCGAGATTGCAGGTAATATTTCGTATCGGGATTTCATTTTTCCGATATATTTCGCGAAATATATCGATTTTTTGTTCCATGCTCTAGGGTAAGGTAATCATCCTCACAAAAAATCAGTAAATTCTAAAACTTCTAGGGTCATCAAATGTTCGAAATATTTTCGACCGTATACTGTAACCGTTAATTTTGCCGATCCTATTTGATGACCCTAGAAGTTCTAGAATTTGATGATTTTTGGTGAGGATGATCACCTTATCCTAGACAACACACCTACCAAAAATCATCAAATTCTAAAACTTCTAGGGAGGGTAAACAAGTGAGAGGTGCAGCAACGATGCTACACCTCAGGTGCAGGCTTCTTGCCCTCATATATATATATATATATATATATATATATATATATATATATATATATATATAGGGCTGGGATCCGTTGACAACCCAAAATGGGAGGTAAATTTACCTCCCATTTTAAACTTGATTCAATCGGTGGATAGAGGTTTCCGAATTTGCTGATTTTTTGTGAGGATGATCAACATGGCAAGTTGATCATCCTCACAAAAAATCAGCAAATTCGAAAACTTATAAGGGCGTCAAATGTGTTATTCAAATTAACGGTTCAAATAGACGGATCAGAAACGTTTGATTCAATCGGCGCCCTTAGAAGTTTCAGATTTTGTTGATTTTTTGTGAGGATGATCAACTTGCCATAGTGATCATCCTCACAAAAAATCAACAAAATCTGAAACTTCTAAGGGCGCCGATTGAATCAAATGTTTCTGAACCGTCTATTTGAACCGTTAATTTGAATAACACATTTGACGCCCTTATAAGTTTCAGAATTTGCTGATTTTTTGTGAGGATGATCAACATGCCATGTTGATCATCCTCACAAAAAATCAGCAAATTCGGAAACCTCTAACCAACGATTATGGCGAGTTATAAGTGGGAGGTAAATTTACCTCCCATTTTGGGTTGTCAACGGATCCCACCCCATATATATATATATATATATATATATATATATATATATATATATATATAGCAGTGCGTGCGGCACAACACTGCATCCTTCTGATGCACCCGTTGCGTGCGTGCGATGCACGCAACGGTGCATCAGACGACTGCGGTGTCGTGCCGCCCACACCGCATCTTAACAGCCCTCTCTCTCTCTCTCTCTCTATATATATATATATATATATATATATATATATATAGAGAGAGAGAGAGAGAGAGAGAGAGAGAGTAGGTATGTAATAATGTAACTCCTCTTCTCACGAGAGGGGATCTCCCTCCTCTCCCCCGAGTCCTTTTGATGCCGAACTAAATCTGATTATGTAGTTTGGTTACCAATTGATGAAAGAATTGGTATACTTTTATAGCAAATTCTGGCACTAGATCCAATTTAGATGGATCAATGTAAAATCCGATCTCAAAGAAAAGAAGGGGAAGAAAGAGTTAATTTCAATACAAGGGCAAAAAATAAATAAAAAAACAATGATATATATGCTGGAAATAAATAATATATTCATAATAACTGATTCTCATGTTTATGACACTTCAAATTGTAGTTCTAGCCCTCAACTCTTATTCACTAATTAGAACTCAAATACTGAAAACTAGGAAGAAGAATAAAATTTACTATCAATTCTCTCACGATAAGTAAACATGAAGAATCTCAACTCTTAGACACTTATTAGAGCCCAAATACTGGAAAGTAGGAAGTAGGAATTAAATAAAATTCGGTATTGATTTGTCTCAAGAGCAGTAAGCACGACGAAGTCGGGAGTAGGGTTTGGTCCTGTACTTGTGTCTAGTAAGGTGGATTTTGTAGGGGAAGTGGAGTAATGGTCATCGTCAGGTACGTCACGAGCGGCTCATCGTGGTTGACCCTTACCCTTGGATAAAACCCACGTTCTCTACTTCCTCGGGAGCGTGTGGGTCTTTAGCGTTAATGCACGAGCTATGGGTCATGTCGTTGGTGCCATTCCCATCTTGATCATGGCCCTTCCTTTTTTGGAGGTCGATTCTTGAGATGACATGTATAACCGACATGGGCCATATGTCGTGCCTCAGGCTCTTCCATGATTTGGGCTTGCCCCACGATCTGGACGGACGATACTCTTAAGTCGAGACGCCAATTGAGCAGATTCAATCCGGTTGTCCATGAGTTGATGTTGTGGTGTTGGTTTGTGGGAGACTTATCGGACTCCTCTTGGGGGTTGGTTGCCACTCGAGTCGGTCTCTGGTCTTCACCAAGTCGGACTCCGACTTGAGGTTGTCCAACCAAGATCTTCCTCTGGAGCCGGTTGGTCCTCAAGCAGGTCTCTGGTGTACATCGTCAGTGACCATCTCGATCTATTATTTATCATTTGATCAGTTATTTATCATTGTTGCATATTTTGCCACCCACATAAATCTTATGAAAATCAGAAAAAAATAGAAAATGTGCAGAAAACACACAATATCTAAAATAGTACTATGTGATAATTATTCTAGTGCTATTTGAGTTGGTTTATTGTCGTTTTATTGTTTGCTCTTTTCATATAATTTCAGCCTTTTACTGAATTGTACTCTCTTTCCCCTCATCTCTATGGTGACTTTATTGTGATTGTATTGTTCATTGATCCATCTTCTTTGGATCTTCATCCGGTATCATTTGATATCAGAGCCACTTCTGGTCGTATCAATCCTTCATCCATGACCCTTGTACAACCTTGAAAACTTCATTCAATCCTGGATCTCCAATCTCCATGTTTCTTTTGTAGTAAGGTCATTTTGACCCCAAGGCGTACAATCTACCCTAGATTTGAGGTGGTGTCAGTGATAGTGTTGATAAGAAGTTAAGAACCTATTTTATTATCTGTGCCTAATGGTACATACTATAGTGGTAGGTATCTGCATATGTGATCATTTGTCATATTAATTTGCCAATTGATTGTATCATATAGACTTTGTGCGTCAGGTCAATAAATGCACTGCATTGAGCCTGTGTAACTGTATAATTTTTATGGCTTGATGAGAGCGAATTCACCCCAAACATTTGTCTCTAGTTTATGGATCACGATTCAGATTATTTTTACATCTAGGTTGTGGATAAATGTTTCTCGTCTGCGATAGATCCCCCTCATTCCAAAAGTGTGCTTTCACGGCCTTGGTGGTACGAATCCGTTTACGAATCCATCGTGGCCTTGCTAAATATGAAGGTGTGACACCAAGTTCTTGTTCAACAGGTGATATGTGATGCCCAAAGACTGGTGTTTACTTCAGAATGTATAAATACGTGGAACAATCTTGCGCTTCTATATTCTTCTGTTTAAAACCATTATGTTAAAGGGGCCTTGTCTTTCGGTGTGATCCTCTCCCCGTGTTAAGTTCATAATCGTAATGTTCACGTGTACTCCCGTCTTGATAATATGCAGATATTGGAGCGATCAGCTGTTGACGTTGGATTTTCTTGTATATTGATCTTTATCACGTTCTTCATTCAGGTGGTTCATTGAATCGTAACAAGGAGCAGTTTTACACCAAGCATAAGCCTCCAGAGGAAGATCTTCATGGATTCTCGGTTCCAAAAATTGAGGTACTTGTTCATCTTAAATTTTTTTGTAGCATGGGTGATAAAATTTTACGTACACATATCTCAAGCATGAATTTGATGATGAGCTGTGTTATTACCGGACGATTTTCCGTTCAACAACGGGAAGCAACATATATAGATAGACGTGTTTGGTTCCATTTACTACGGAAACTTTTAGGGCGTATTTGTATTCAGATTAGTAAAGTGAAGTGAAATGCATTTGTGTGAAATTTTAAATTTTTTTACTCTTAATCATCTAGGGGTTATTGTCTTAAACAATTTTACCTAATTCAAAACTCTTCCCAGCAGATTAATTTTAAAATTTTCACTCAAATGAACTTCACTTTACTACTTTGAATACAATCACACCCTTTGTGATGACATGAGTTTTGCCACTTGATTTCAACGGCTAATGGAGGGCCTTCTCTGTAGGATTCTTCTGGCAGTGTTGCAAGCCAAACATCGAGAATGGGCTTTGATGGCAGCAAGGTTCACTCCTCCTCCTTGAAAGTCTTCATTTTTACCCCCCTCTTCCTAACTCGCACATTGTTATTTAACTAATTGCCATTCTCAGGCTTTTACTGGCTCCATCGTTGAGCATGCTCATGGTCTCCCGCCCAATCCATCAACTAGAACTTCCGCTTCAGACCAGGTAACATATTTTTCCCAATATTTAATCGACAGTCCTATCCTCGATCGGCCCCACAGAGTGGTGAGTGCCTCATCGATGATCGAACCAACGGGTCACTCACATGATTTGTGCTCTGTAGCCCTCTGGTTCAAATCCCTCGAAGCCGGTCTCTAGGTTCAAGATGCAGAAAGGCAACCGCTGATACTAGGGGGAAGAAAAAGGCCCGGTAGGTTATCCAATCGAGAATCTGGCGATTTATTTTACCTTTATACTCCATTCCTTTTTGTTCTTATTTTTATTTATTTATTTATTTCAGGACTTTCGACTTGAACCTGTGATGCCCATTGAGCCCCCACCCACCCCTCCAGATGTACAACGGCGGGTGCCCCTACTGATTGACTGTGTCGAGGTTCCTTCTAAGTTGGTTATTATCATTCTGTCGCATCAATTACTAGTTGGGAGAAAATCAGCGATTAGCGGGGAAACAATACATTTGGGTGCGTTTTGGATGCATACTTGTACAAATTATGATGCAAATTCTTGGCCCTGTTTGTATTTACCTGCAGTAAAGTAAAGTACATTTGATTGACACTACGAATGTATGCGGGTGGTAATACTGAGAACTAGAGTTGTTCAGATTGCTTTTGGTGAAGACTGCAAAGGTATCGCAATAGGACTAGAGGTTTAGAGTTTCACCCAGATATATTTTACTTTACTTTTTAACTGGGAAATACGAACAGGGCCTTGTGATTTTGATTATGGTGAGGTAATACCATCCTGGTATAGGGTGGGAAAGGCACCTGACATAGAGACCCAATCTTGAGTGAAAAAAATTACGACGACTTCGGACTTTTTCAATAAGAACATCATGTCCGCTTCCAGTTTACCCACTACTGTACCAGAGTTGCAATTATTGTTATTATTATTATTTTATGGGACCAAGTGGTCATTACATCATCTGTTTGTGCGCCGGCATAAGATAGATCAAGAATTGAAACTCGTCACAAGAGTGAGAAACACCGTGATTTTTTAATATGCCATAGTTTGCAAGGCCCGGGAGCCGAGAACCCTGGCAAGCCCTCTCCCCCATGTGAATCGGTAGGAAAGTCGAGCGAGTAAAATCCTGGAGACATTTGAACACGATGTGACCACCGTGTGAACAACTGACACGGGTCAATTACGGGACGAGGCTGTTTTGGAAAACTAAAGCCTTACATTTTCTCTATTATAAAAGGTGGGGCTTTAGGGTGGACATGGTGCATATTTGTAGCCGTCGTGAGAAGAGATGGCACTTGTGAGAGAGAAGGAAGGGAGAGAAGAAGTAGAAGTATAGGACGGAAGGAAGAAAGTACGGTGTGCGGACCATCTATGGGTTCCTTGACGGGTTTACTTTTGTGGCTTCTCCGGTGCATTTACTATTGATAGTGTTCAGTATTCTCTTATATATTTTACACCGGATTTTTCTTCGTCGTGCGATTGTTATGAGATTGTAGAAGGAAAAGATACATTGTACGGGGGTTCGACAAATGGTGATCTATCGCCGGGTTTTTGTAATATCTTGATAGTGAAATCATATTTCTTGATTGTTAGTATAATTTTCTCATTGTGCTTGTGTGGTTATCATTTTTTTCGGTGTGTGTGTGATCTCTGTAATCTCAGCCTCAAACTATTGTAGCATCACTTCCGAGGAAGATTTGGTGGTCGGATCTAGATCGCCCGAGCCATCGGATCCAAAAAAGTGGTATTAGAGCCTCGAGTTCGGTGCAAGGTTTCGAAGTAGGTAGAATGGAGATGGAGTTGAACGGATCATTCGTGAAGTTCGACATAGAGAAGTTTGATGGGAAGATCGATTTTGGCTTATAACAAGTGCAATTCGTGGATACATTGATTTAAGTCGGGTTGCACAAGGCATTGAATGGTATGAAGCCGACGAAAATGAAGGATGCGGATTGGGAAGAATATGATCTAAAGGCGGCTAGCGGAATTCGACTATGCCTGACAAACAACGTCTTGGCACACGTGTCGGGCAAAGATTCGGTGGCAAAACTTTAGGCAAAGCTAGAGTAAGCCTACATGACGAAGTTACTCACTAACCGTCTATTCCTCAAATAGAAGTTGTTTACGCTTTGGATGGAGGATGTCACGGATATGTGTGAGCATCTTAGTGACTTTAATCAGATTATCTTACTACTGGCCATTGTCACTGAAGACGTTAAGGATGAAGACAAGTCGTTACTTCTTATGGGCCCACTTCCCTTGACGTTAGAGCATCCATATGTGACGTTACTTTATGGGAAAACCATCATCAACGTCCAGGATGTTATGGGTGCACTTTTTTCAAACGAGTTGCAGATCAAGGGGACAAGTGCAAGTAATAGAAAGTTCATTAAAGGTGCGATAGCAGTGGATGATGGTGTGAGGAATAATAAGAAATTTCAGTGTTGGAAGTGTAGAAAGTACGAGCACTTGAGAAATAAGTGCAAGTGGAAAGGTGGAGCATGTTTCGAAAATAGCTCCAAGTTGGCTGAGGTTGAGGAAAGCGCTAAAAGTTTCAGTGGTTGAGTCCGATGAAAAAGTTATAATCTTGGCGGCCACTGAGCATAGAAGACAAGGTTGAGTACTTGATAGCGGTGCCACACATCATGTGTGCTCACACAGGGTATGATTATTCAACAACTATGCAAAGTATAAGGATGGCGGTATGATGATCGGCGATGGCTCCAAATTGCTGGCTAAGGGAGTAGGTAGAATTCACTTGAGACTGTCAGATGATTCTGTTTGGACGCTCTGTGATGGTCATTATGTTCCGGGTATGAGAACGAATCTAATTTTTCTTTCCAAATTGGATTCTTTCGGGTATAGAACTGCCGATTTTGGTGGAGTTCTGAATGTTATGGACGATACTTCTTCGATCTTGGAGGGAGCCTGTAGTAGAGGCTTGTACATGGTTGCTGCGAGGGTAGTTTCTGAGGTAGGGGCTTCGTCTGCAGGTGGAGCATTCTCTCGCACCTGAAAGATGAAGAAGACGTAGATCCCGGTCGAGTCCAAAACTAAATTAGACTTGATTGATCATCGGTGAAGATGATCGGGAACCCGGTTGGGGTGCGGACACCTCGTACAGGGTGCAACAATGGCAACAAGGATGATAAAGAGTTTTCATAGGATCTCAGAACGAATAGCGGTGATGGCGAAGTTGACTTTTTCAAGCCAAGGTGAAGATTATTGGATTTTTTGACTTGCAAAAGCCAATACCCGAGGCAGACACGCAGCATAATTGGCTCCATGTTTTTTTTGATCCTGTGCATGACGGGTTGTGGTTGTGCGCTCGACTTTCTAGATCGTGTGCATGATGAATCGATATGGAAGTCGGGCAAGTAAAATCCTAGAGACATCGTGCGCATGATGTGACTATTGCACGCACGATTGGCACGGGTCAGTTGGGAGACGGGACTATTTTGGAAAACTAACGCCATACATTTTCTTTACTATAAAAGGGAATGTCTCGGGACTTTAGGGTGGACAAGGTGCATAGTTGCAACCCTTGTGAGAAGAGATAGAACTTGTGAGAGAGAAGAAAGAGAGAAGAAGAAGGAGATGAGGAGGAAGAAAGGAAGAAGGTACGATGTGCGAACCATCTCGGGGTTCCTCGACGAATCAACTTCTACGACTTCTATGGTGTTTCTACTCTCGGTAGAGTTCAGTATTCTCTTATGTATCTCCCGCCGGATTTGTCTTAATCGTGTGATTGTTCTGAGATTGTAGAAGGAAGAGATATAGTGTACCGGGATCTGACAAACGGTGATCCACTGCCGAGCTATTGTAATATCTTGATAGTGAAATTCTTCCGGTATATTATTTTCATTGTGTTTGTGTGATTATTATCTTCTTCGGTGTGTGATACTTATAATCTCGATCTCAATCCCTTGCTGCATCGCTTTGAGAAAGATCCAATGATGAGATCTAGATCACCGGAGTCCTCAGATCCCAAGTGCTACGCACGTGAAAGTGCTAATTGGTTGTCATTTTGGGAAAAACCTCTGTTCATATCGGAAACTACACAAACATCACCAATTAATGGTGGGCCCAATAAAACTAGGATATTGTGGTGGGACCGTGATGAGATTTTACCACCTTGGTTGGACATG
Source organism: Chamaelirium japonicum (assembly GCA_947650365.1). Lineage (NCBI taxonomy): Eukaryota > Viridiplantae > Streptophyta > Magnoliopsida > Liliales > Melanthiaceae > Chamaelirium > Chamaelirium japonicum. The sequence continues at coordinate 36,745,071 of OX393553.1, read as the reverse complement.
ATTGCCATTGTTCTCTTAAGACTTTTGGACAGATTATAGAAGGAAATTCTATGGCACCCATTTCAGTACAGTATCAAAATTCATAGAGACCATCCGACGACCCTATGTTGGATCTCAGGCACCCCCACTAGGGTTCATCCCATGGCCCCCAGAATACTGCTCCCACCACCAGGATGCATGGAAAATGAGATGGATGCTAGAGATGGATTCGGTATGGTTCCGAAATTTCCCATTCGGTACCGTAGTGGAACCCAAAATTTATATTGGTTCATAATTTTTTTTTATCAATTTGAACCCAAAATTATGCTCCGTCAACATTAATTAATATCCTTCGTCAACTTTTGATCATAAAAATAACTTCAATAAAATAAATGATTTTTGAAATATTTAAATTATGCTTAATAGGAATCCATACAAAGCTACGAGCGTCTCCAGTAAATTTAACTTCAGTAATAAATGATTTTTAAAATATTTAAATTATGCTAAGTGCATCTCCAATCTTACACCAAATGATCCATCGGATTTGAATTTGGTTACTGAAGAGCAAATAGCTGCTCTAGCTACGGCTGCAACGTGGGTGAGTTGGACCCAACCCAACCCGAGTTTTGGGCAGGTTTGGGTTGATGTATTTGAAAATTGGGACATGTTAGGGTTGAAAAAAATACAACCTTCGGGTTGGTTTTGGATTGAGGGGTCGGGCAACCAGACCCAACTAGAACCCAAGTACTTATGTATGTCTGTTAGTTTGTGATACATGGGTAACAATCACAACCATCTATGTTGAGGGTTGTAATCACAACCATCTGTTTCACCTAGCCCCTTATTATTTTTTTTGCTTTTTACATATCAAATAAATACATTATTTGTTTTTTTCTTTTGCAGGATATAAAGACATTATTTGTTGATCTAGAAAATTCCACGCATAGATATACAACAAAAGTTGTATGGTAGTGTTTGCAAGTATAAGTTCTTTTTAGTTTTTGATATTTAAATATCAAAATTTTAAACACTGATTGAAAATAAGTATATCCGAACCCACACAACCCGGCCCGTCCTACCAACTTGGGCTAACCCTAGCCCAACCCGAGCGTGGAAATTTTTGCTTGAGTTGGGTATCTCAGGTTGGAGGTTAGGTTGAGTTGAGTTAGGGTTGAGCGTTTTAGTACTTGGGTTGACCCCTAACCCAATCTAACTTGCCAGAGTTGCAGCCCTAGCTCTAGCCCTACACCAAATTTCTATCAAATTAGGTTTCCACCAAATTTCTCTATCAGATTGACGGGGGTCGGAAGCCACTTATCAAATCCCAACTGTTAGTATCCCCTACCCCTAAGTGCATATTGTAGCTCTTCTTTAAAGATTTTAACCATCAGATTTGGTTTTGGAATAGAGTGCTCCACTCAAATTAGTTTTCATAAGATTTGGTGTAGGGCTGGAACGCTTTGCTCTCCATTAAACTGAGCTTTTCACCCCATCCTACATGAAATCTGATGAAAATTTTGATGTAGGATTGGAGATGCTCTAAGTGCAATCAGAGTATAGTCAGGTTCAAATTGTTCAAATAAAAAGTTAAGGGACAAATATGGAATAATGTGTCCAATTAAGGGAAGGTTTTTATAATTTTCCTTTGATTTTTATGTAATACAATACGATTGTAGAGGCGGTAGAGCTCCCATACAAAGCTAACGACATGTCCCATGACTGACACAAGTCATTTCATATGAGAGAGAGAGAGAGAGAGAGAGAGAGAGAGAGAGAGAGAGAGAGAGAGAGAGAGAGAGAGAGAGAGAGAGAGAGAGAGAGAGATCCCATACAAAGCTGACGACATTTCTCATGAATGATAAAAGTTTTAGAATGTGCTAATTTTTTATGAGTGTGCTATCTAAGATATGGTGTTTATGCTCATAAAAAATCAGCATATTCTTAAACTCCTAAGGGCTTCAAATGGGTAGCTGCCCATTTCGCCAAAATAGACTGCATGCCTTTACCAAGTATCCTCCTCTCTCTCTCTTTATATATATATATATATATATATATATATATATATATATATATATATATATATATATATATATATATATATATATATATATAAATATATATATGTGTGTGTGTGTGTGTGTGTGTGTGTGTGTGTGTGAGAGAGAGAGAGAGAGAGAGAGAGAGAGAGAGAGACCATCAAAATTGGTGGCTGTATTTAAAGCCTGTAATGTACCAAGGTATTACATTGAATGGAGGGGGGTTCTCCCAAACTTTTTGCAGGTTTATTCATGCTTGCATCTCAAGCCCAGCCTTCTCTATTGTTATCAACGGCCAACCAAAAGGACTTTTCAAGTCAGAGGAGGTATTCGTCAGGGAAATCCATCTGTCGATGAGCATGGCCCTTTGCCACCAAGTCGTCCATCCTTTGGAACAGTTTCTCTTGGTTGGCCAAGAGAGCTTCTAATAGTTGATGCAAGGGAAGAGGGGTAGGAGGATCCTGACTTTCCTTGTTCAGGCGGACCCCTCCACTAGTGTGGGAGGAGGACACCGGAGCCGCTGACTTCTCCTTGCCTTGGCAAGTCGTCACCATGGATGCATGCAACTTGTTGGAGAGGAAGTTGAAGTTGATCACGTTAATATTGGAGATTATCCCATAGATGGCGCCAGAGAATGTAAGGAGAAAATTCCCGTAGGCCACGCCCGATCGTTAGATGTAACTGGTCATCCTCCACCGCCTTTTCGCAGTACCTGCAAAAAGACCGAGACTCACCTCCAAGCCATAGCCCCTCCGACGCTCAAGTCAGGAAAGGGAGTGATGTGTGTAGTGTGGTCCTAGGTGTCAGAAGCGAATTTCTTCTCAAGGGTATGAATTGCTTACCTGCCCATGAAGGGGCAAGGTTTCTTTTATAGACTTCTGTGTGCTCAATCGCTGCGATCTATCCTCCGATGATCTCAGCTTGGTTATGGTGGATCCCCTCCAATCGGACACCATTCAAACCCTTCCTTCTATGCTCCCGTGGATTGTGGGTGTTACACCTTATCGTGGGTATCCCACGATCCTAACGGGCGAGATATCATAGGGATCGCCCAGTCTGGCGAGTCTCCCAGCAGTTACAGCACCTTCCGATCTTTCCTCGCCTGATAGTGGTTCTTTCGAGTCGATCAGGTCAGGCTACCCGTGCCCATGGGTAGCCGGGCCTGTTGTACGACCTGCCCAACTTCGTTACCGACCTGGTTCCCGTCGGAGAGCTCGGGCTCCTCCGATCTCCTTCCTGGGCTCAGTCTCTACTTGGTGGTGCAGCCTATGGACCGGGTTTGGTCGACTTGGACTCGGTCCACCCTCAGCTGGTACTTCGGCTCTTTGCGTTGGACCAAGCCGGTCGATCCAATTGTACATATGTCAACATCCGGTGAGTGTGGCAGAAAACCTCTTTCTACAATAAGCTCACTCTTCGGCACTATCATCCATGAGCTTGAGGGGGGTATGTGAGAGGAACACATCACAATCATGGGTGCGAGGAGAACACATCACAATCATGGGACCTATGTGATAGATTATGTAATATCAATTGATACTGTACCCTGCTCTTTAATATCAAATAATACTGTACGCATCAAAATCATGAGGCTATGCAGCAACCGTCTAGGCGTCTACTCTTTGGTGAGGCTTTACTTCAAGCTGGACAGATCCCTACAAACGTGGGATATGTCTCTTCAGTTGTGTGTATATATGTTGGCCATCCGATTGAAGAAACAAAAACTACATATTGTAATGACATATTTTTTTCTTTAGCTTTGCCTGATTGTATTGCTCCTCTCCTTGTTCGGAAGAAAGCATAAACTATTGATATCAATTAAATGAATTTAGAGTCTTTTCAGTCGAATATTTTATATGGAGAAGAAGTTCCTAATGAGCACAGTAATCAAGTCCGATTCTACATAAACTAGTCGGATGGGAGACCCTCTATCTGCTTGTCAAAAAAAAATAAAAATGGAGAAATGAATTTGGGATAATATGTGTTATGTCCCTTTAGAAGTTGGTATATTAACTAAAGGACATACAACATTTGGGTTTAGTGTAAGTCCCTTCCAAAGACACGTTTGTACAATAAGTCCCCAATAAAAAATATTGACTGTTTCAACCCTTTAAATGACAAAACTACCCCTCCAACAAGAGTTTCAATTCTTCTTAAGCAAGAATATCAATTCATCTCCAGTAAAAGTACCAATTCAGTTTGGTAAAGTATATATCAATTAACTGAATTGATATTGTTGTTACAGTGATTCCATTGTAGTTGCTACAACAAAATCACTGTAGCAACAATATCAATTCTATTTGGTAAAAGTATCAATTAGTCGGAATGATATTGTTGCTAGAGTGATTTCACTATAACAACATTATCAATTCAGTTTGGGACCAATTGGCCGAATTGATACTCTTGCTACAATGATTTAGTTGTCGCAATTATATATATATATAGTGAAATCATTGTAGCAACTGCTACATGCACAATGTCAACCGGTGAATTGATAATCTTGTTGGAGACGAATTAATATTGTTGTTGGAGATGAATGGATAGTCTTGCTGGAGATGAATTGAAGGGACAATTTTCTCATTTGAAGGGGTAAAAGAAGGGCGAGGGACTTGCTGTAGCATGTACTATTTGGGAGGTACTTGGTGCAATATTGAAACATTGCTTGTCATTTAGCTAATTTAGCATCTGCTGAAAGGCTTTAAGGCTGTCTCCCAATGAATTTGGACATCGAATCTTGACCACGCATTGGGGTTTCATCTTATCATATACTAGAATAATCAATTTCTATGAACGGATAGTTGGGATGCCGCTCCATCAACGGATCACACATCCGACATCGATTCCCACTCCACATCTAATTTGGGGGGGGGGGGGGGGGGGGGGGGGATGGGAGCTAGGCTGCCATATGGCACCAAGGCCTCAACTTTATAAGTATATAGTTTATACTAGTACTAATCCCGTGCAATGAACGAACGATTCTACTGCTCTATTAGATCACACATCCTCTATTCCACTTCCTCACACTGTGTCAAAATCGATATGCACTTCAACTGCTTGATTGTTTTAGCTTTTCTGGCATCAAGGTAGCTAGAAACCCACTTGTTGTCGGTCTGCAACTCTTAGCATACGTTGGCGTTCCTCTTGATGATTCATCTCTTTTATCGTCAAATAGTGGGGTCTCTCTAGTATCTCACAATGACCCGACCAGACTTGACCTTTGCCATCAATCACGTTTGCCAGTTCATGCATCAGCCACGCTCATCTCATCTAGAAACCATGAAGCGGACTTTTCGATATGTTAAAGGGACACTCAGTCATGGCCTCTTTTTCTTCAAATCTTCTAACTAGCTTCACCATCTTTTTGGGACCCAACATTCTATCTGGTGGGGGGGGGGGGGGGGGGGGGGGCTAAGAAACAACTGACAATTAATCGTTCTAGTGCAGAAGCTGAGTATCGTGCCCTGGCATGTACCGTTGTTGAGCTTCTTTGATATATCCATCTCCTCATGCGACTAAACTTATGCCTTTCTGGTTCACCTATCTTTCACTGTGATAATGCGAGTGCAGTTCACCTCGTTCGAAATCCAATCTTTCACAGTAGAACAGAACATATCGACATTGACATTCATTTCATCCGCTAGCGTGCCCTCAAGGGTTCCATTCGGCTTGTTCACATTGTGAGGAATCACCAAATTATTGATGTGTTCATAAAATTACTTCCGAGCCCGTGATTTTTGTTTCTAGGGGAGAAGCTCACACTTCAACATCATCTATAAGTTTAGGCGGGGGGATGTGGGGGAAACACATCACAATCACGGGTGTGAGGAGACCACATCACAATCATGGGACCTATGTGTAAATTATGTAATATCAATTGATACTGTGCCCTGCTCTTTAATATCAAATAATACTGTACACATCAAAATCATAAGGTTATGCAGCAACCGTCTACTCTTTGGTGAGGCTTTACTTCAAGCTGGACAGATCCCTTCAAACATGGGATATGTCTCTTCAGTTGTGTGTTGGCCATCCGATTGAAGAAACAAAAAGTACGTGTGATCATAAGGTTCATTTTTTTCCATTGTTTATTGTTTTTGTTATCTCACACATGTCACCAATTCCCATCATTAATATCTATCAATATTTTATTTTATTTTATTTTTTTCACACATAGAAAAAAAATGTGAAGAACCTGTGGCAACAAAGGCCTCAGTTTTATATTGGTGCACATGGCACTAATTCACGGATGATTGTAATGTTGTTCAATTAGATCTCACTTTAGCACCAAATTGGCAAATTCCCCTCCCCATTGTGTGTGTGTGTGTGTGTGTGTGTGTGGTGAGAGAGAGAGAGAGAGAGAGAGAGAGAGAGAGAGAGAGAGAGAGAGAGAGAGAGAGAGAGAGAGTTAATCATTAAAAAAAATTAAGAGGGGGGATTGAGTGGCTGCCATGTGGCACTAGAAGCCTTGGTTTTGCCATAGATATCATCCCCACTAAGTTTCATCAAATTCTAAAACCTCTATGGTAGATAAATGACAGTGTGTAATTCCATAAGTAATCATTCCATAAGTAAGAGTATCACTGCCCATATATATATATATATATATATATATATATATATATATATATATATATATATATATAAAAATTATGAGGATTATTTAAAAAATAAAAAATGATTCGTTTCTCACCTTATATATGCCACACGTAGGCCTCTTAACGTGGCAGTCCAAACCAATGTGCCTAAAAACCTTCTACCATCTGATATGAGCCCCTGGATTATACTTATCGAGCTCTACAAAGTAGGCCCATGGTGACTATTAAAATTTTAGAAAAATAAAACTAGATATAGAATATCACGTACGTGAAACAAAATGTTACATAATCTGACATTCACTATTACTTGACCTTTGTCTGTCGGTTTAAGTGACATTGAGTAGATGTCACTTAATTTAATAATTGATAGTTTAGATGATATTTTAAAATAGGTTATTATGAAACTGCTAATAAATATCACTTAATTTATAACTATCTTTTTTAGATGACAATTGGTTTTTAAAGTTATATTTAGTATGATAGTTTAGGTGACATAATAAATGTCACTTAATTATCACTTTGTTAGTTTTAGGATGACATTTTTTTGTTTTGGTATTTAGCACTGGAATTTTCTACTTCCATAATTTGATAGTCATAATGCATCTAGTTTTGAACAACTCGATGAGTAGATTCTAAGAAATATTAATTTTGTAAAGATAGATATATAGGATTAAAGTTATGCTTTTTTTAAAGTTGGGTAACTCTCTCCCAAAAAATCTCAGACAAATTTTAATATTTTTAAAAGATTTAAAATAAAATGAGATCATTTGTATCTATACTAGTGCATGCCCGTGCCTGTCGGTACTGCAGCGAGCTGCCTTCGGCTGCAACACAACTGTCGGCAAAAAAACGGACTGCCTTCGACGGCAGGACACCCCCTGGGCATCACTACCCCCATCCACAACGTCGCATTCGGCGACAACGCACCGGATCACCTTCGGCAACAAAAAACTTTTAGCAGCAACACCGGCCCGCCTCGACGGACCGACAACCGCTAAGACTCGATAAGACCCGTTTAAATATTTATTTTTTCGTTGTAACTCACCGTCATGAGTGTCCTGATCACAGCCATCCGTTGAACCCATCGCAGACTGTAATCGGATGCTAGGGTAAACCCAACCCAACCCAACCCATTGATTTTTAAACGGGTCTTAAACAGATCCGAGACAAAAACTGGACCCGACCCATTTACTAAACGGGTTAGTCGTGTCGACCCGTTTACGACCCGAACCCATTTGACCCAGACCCGCTAATTTTGTATTGGGTCGTGTGTCGGGTTCAAAATTGCCATTAAAATTCAGATTTTTCCTTGGTAGATTGCTCTATATCCCCGACCAAACATTCCAAGCAACAATAGAGAAAAAAAATTTGGCAAGAGGCTACCTAAAGACGTGCTTGGTGATGTTGGAGGCCCCATTAAGGTGTTCATGGAAATTCATGATTAACACTTTGAACCCATTCAATGGTCCAAGGCTAAAGCTGATGTAAGGAAGATATTGATGATAAATACAATAAAAAAAAGAGTAGAGAAGAATAGACACTTAGATATATCCTTTTATCAGAAGAGATGAAAACCTCATCACAACATATGGTGTGCTGAACATCCTCCACATTTTTCATATACCTCCATCTTCAAGTACAAAGATGGTTGCAGTGGTTGGTTGCCTGTGGAGGATTTAAAAAGAATAAATCGAAGAAATCAAACGAATCAAAGAAAAAAAAATTACCAAATTTCATCTTCCCAAAATCTAGGCAAGAATCGGTCAAAGCCTCCAACTTGGGATAAAAAGCGGCCGTGAGATTAATATAGCCATTGGCGAGGACGGGGCGAGCGTGTACATGTTGGGTTGGGGACTTGGGAGAAGGAGATCATGAGAGAGGGAGAGATTGAGAGGTGGGAGGGGAATTTTTTAAAAAAAAATCAGGATCACTGCGATGACAGCTTTCCTCTGATAAGATTTTCCTTTTTTTTTTTTTGCTCTGAATGAGGTTTTCCTTTTGAAATCAGGATTATATAGTGAAACTTTTAAAATCAAGAGCTTTCCTTTGATAACACTTTTCCTTTGAAATTGGGAAAAAAAATGAAAACATTTGTTGTGATGACAACTTTCCTTTGATAAGGACGATGGACTTCTAATGGCTGTCCATTTTTGTCTAGTCCATTTTTGAAAAAGAGGGGGAAGGGGGTGCTTGAATATTTTGGTCTAGTCAGCTTGTTTTTTGTCTAGTCAGCTTGTCCTAGTCAACTTTTGGTCCCGTTTTGTCTAGTCAGCAGAAAACCGACGTGCCATGTTATATAGATTAGGAGAGGGCATTTAAGACATTGTCATTTGCCATCTAGCTTTCTCAGACTTTGGAGCTGATCCGCGAGATGTTTGTTATGTACATATAGAGGCTTGATGATGGGCCCTATATATTGGGGCTTGCATATCATTATTCTAAAAAAAATATTGCCAATGTGATGAGGCGCTTTTCATCATTTTAAAATTACAAAAATTATAATGATAGTTTAATAATATTATATTTTTAAAATCCTAATTAAAAATAACTCTATTTATTATTTTCAATAAAATAAAATAAATTCGGAGTGCGGTCGTATTAACACCTAAAAGCAGCGGTTGCGGCCCCCAAAATTGTTACTTTGCTAATTTTGGCTGCCAAGGCCGCCGAGATTGACTCTGTAAATACGGCGGAACGCTCGTTCGCCGAAAAATTGGGTTATTCCTAATTTGACGGTTCAAATTAGGCGAGATTTAAATGACTGTGAGATCTGACCGTCGGAAAAGATTGAAATCCGGCAGTTTGGTCGCCGGTGCAACGAACGGTTGTAATCGAGACACGTCATTTTGGTTGACCATTTGGCTAAATAGTATTTTTCTGTATTTATCAGTTTTTGAGATGGCTTGCTTGTAAACATTGAATATATAACTGTTTGGTCTTAAATAACCTACCTTCCCCAAACACACACACACACACAGAGAGAGAGAGAGAGGTATAACTGTTTGGTCTTAAATAACCTACCTTCCCCAAACACAGAGAGAGAGAGAGAGAGAGAGAGAGAGAGAGAGAGAGAGAGAGAGAGAGAGAGAGAGAGAGAGAGAGAGAGAGAGAGAGAGAGAGAGAGAGAGAGAGAGAGTACACATTTTGGCTGGTCTTATCAGTACCAAGTTCTCTATCCGTTTCCTTGCCTTCTTATATATACTCCCTCAACTTTTGCAGTCACTGCCTCACCTCTCAAAAATGGCAGCCTTAGCTTCTAGACTCCGCTCGTCTCCCCATCTTAGCAATGGCTCCACTAGCTTCCCTTACCACCAGACACCTGATGCCATTCCACACTCCTCGACAGCTGAACCCAAAACTTATGAGAGCAACCCCTCCCTTGGCAGTGCCGGAAAAGACCCTGCATTGGAGACCCATGGTGGTATGAGGGTCCAAACACCTCAAGGCTCAACGGAGAAGAAGAGGAAGTTCAGAGATGGGAGCTGCTCGACTTCTGTTCAACCCCAAGTAAGAACATCATCAAACCCTAGTAGTATATCTTCCCTTTTTCTTTTTTTCTGGTTTTAGTAAGTTGGTTTCCTTGTATGTGTTGTCAGGATACAGAGGGAAGCAAGAGCTGGGGACAGGGGAGACTCAGTGGTGGTGGTGGGCTGAAGCAGACAGAGGGGGGGAAGCTCAGAGGTGATGGGATGAAGGAGAGGGAGGAATGTGGGGAGCCTCCTGTAGGGTACATCCATGTGAGGGCAAGGCGAGGTCAGGCGACAGACAGCCACAGCCTTGCAGAAAGGGTAAAGGGGGGGGGGGGGGGGGGGGTGCCCTTGGACACACCATTTCGGTTGGTGTTTGGTTACTTACCATGCAGGGATTCATAGTTTTGTAAGCAAAATTCTCTCCATATGGTTTTCCAGGTAAGAAGGGAGAAAATAGGTGAGAGGATGAAGCTCTTGCAGGCCCTTGTTCCTGGCTGTCACAAGGTGCAAGCTTTTGGGGGTGCTGCATTTTATTTTTGTGGTTTTTTTTTTAAAAACACCCCTAATAAATGTTGATATTAGAGATAACCCTTTCGATTTTTAGTTTGATTAATAACCCCCCTCACATATGGTGATTTTTTGCAAATAAATATATAACTAATTGCCCATTTTACCCTTCGACTACTTGGCATGTGTGCACGACGTCACCGTCGGTGCCCGAGAATAGATCTTCGTCATCCTTCCTTGTCTTAATTCTCATCCCATCTCATTCCTCCTTGCTCAAGGACAGTGGCATGCACGAGCACCTTTGACAGCCAAGGATAAAATGATTATTAAGTCGTGCGTATGGGTCGTTTTGTAAAAACCAAAATTGGAGGGGTTATGAATAATATTTAGAAAGTGAGGTTATTTATAGGAAAATTTTATTCATACCCGAAAAATCTGTAATTGCCCTCCGTCTCCCATTCGTTTCTCAATAGCTATCTCTGAGTTTTTTAAATACCCATTATACCCTTATCTTGTATCCCACATCCACTAAAACCTAACTTAAATACAGAACCCTTTGAATGCCTATTTGAGAAGAAAACGGTGGCGAATATGGCATCATCGCCATCGGTAACAACAACGGCAAAGAGGCTCGACAAACCAAACCCCCAATTCCCCCAATCAGTTTCTCCATAGGAGACCTATCCCCCTCTACCAATGGGGAAAAGAATAGGAGTTCGCACCCTCGTCTGATGTATTTAAGAGCGGGGTGTGTTAAAGAGGGCTTATAATTAGGATATATTCAAGAGGGTGTGTGTTTAATTGGGGTATAATCAAGATAGGACGGGCCATTTAACTGGTTCAAGGTGAGGTGAGCTAGAGAAAGGGTATTTTTAGGATAGGAATGGGGTATGATAAAAGAAAACGGGTGCGTTCAAGTTTGTTAAAAATGCAGGCTAATTATAGATTTTTGGGGTATGAATAAAATTTCCCTATTTATAATATTAATTAATATTGGCTGAGGATTTTTATATACATCCATGACAAATATTGATGTATGAATAAACCTTCACTTTTAAAACTTTATTAATAATCCCTTCACATATCCCGATTTTTACAAAAAAAAATTATAGCTATTTTTTTAATCACCATTTGATCGTTTTCACTACTCGGTCTTTGTGAATGTCATATTTGTTGGTGTCTGTGCATATCATCGTCGTCCTTCCTTCTCGTTGTTATCCTCATCCTCTCTCCTTCCTCCTCCCTTGGATGACGGTGGCATGCACAAGCACATGAGACAGCAAAGGGTAAAGTTATCAAAAAATTGTTCATACCAGTGTTTTTTTTGGTAAAAATAGAAATATGTGAGAGAGCTGTTTTTACAACTCAAAAAATGAGGAAGTTATCTGTAATATCATTATTGGTTAGGGGGCATACTCAAAAATACCTTTTTTCCCCTCCTATAGAGAGACTTTCAATGACAGTTTGCTCCTTGGTTGTACTTTAGGTTGTAGGAAAGGCCATGGTGTTGGAGGAGATAATCAAGTATGTGCAGTCCTTGCAGAATCAGGTTGAGGTAAAACAGAGCTTGGTGCATTTGATGTATGAAAGCTCCATTGGTTGAACAAAGTTGAGCATTGATTGATGCTTACCCATTACCCAGCTCCTCTCCATGAAGCTTGCTGCTGTGAATTCCATGCCACACCACTTTGCTGTGAATCAATCAGAGGTGTAGGATACAGAACCTATCTCCATTCCTGTACTGGGATTTCTGTTTCTCTCTCTATAAACAGTGTACATGATGTTGATGGGTTTTTTTTGGGTCAGAAGTTGGGGAACATATCAGAGGACTCACAGTCACAGCTAGTGCCATCTGTACATCACACCAGTCCCTTTCAGCAACCCAGGGATATAAGAAGAAGTTATCATGTGATGGACACTCCAGAAGCATGGTTACTGCATGGCAAGGCCAAATTGCCTTCTCCCAGGTATATCATCATTCATCCTTCTAGACTCTGCTTGTATTTCCCAGCTATAAAGTAAAGTAAATTTTATTTATTACCCAATGATAAATCATTTATTACCATGATATTTGTGATGTACAACAATTTTAGGATGAACTGGGTGATCAAAGGCATGATGAGTTTCTCAAACAAGTGCTGATCCACCACATGTGGTCCTTTTAAGAGGACAAAAAGTCAAGGTAACAATATCAGGAAGTGTGGATCTAAATTTAAGAACAAGAGTAAGTGTTCCACTACCATAGAGTTTACCTAAAATTGACTGCTATTAGAACAAACTGAGAGACAGCCCGGCGGGACAACTCCGCATGAAGTGGAGTGCTGGCATCTCCTGATTGGTGGGACTATGGGTCATGGGATGAACCCTATGGGGATGCTTTGTGCGGTGGTGGTTGACGTTTGTGCATGTACATTGCCGGTAGAAGGCTGGTTGGTGGTGGACGGTGGCGGTTGGCCTGGCGAGGTGGTGGGTGATGGCCGTCGGCGGGTGGTGGCTGATGAAAGGCAGCGACGGGACCTATGGTGCGTCCTTGGTGGCGGGTGGCAGTGACAAGTGGCTTGTAGGGTGACTAGCGGTTGTCAATGGCGGGGCAGTGGACGGTTGCTGGGGGCCTATGAAACATGGGTACTTCGAAAGGATTGTCGTACAAACACCGGATACGGGTACGACAATTTTCGTACTCTGTACGCCGTTTTGAATCGGATACTAACACACCGATTTGGGTATGACACTAGTATGCCATGGGTACATGTACCTCGATATGGTATGGGTACGGCACCGGTACGACATGAAAACGGATACGGATACATAAAATTTAAAAATAATTAAAAATTTAGGAAAAAATTAATACAAATACGATGCAAATATTTTTAAATTTTTATTACTTTTTAATTATACTAAATTATAAAAAATATCATTGATATTATATTAAAATTATAAAAAAAAAAAAAATTTATATAGGTATCTCATCGTACCCGTATCATACCTTTTAAAGATATTATCATATCGGTATATCCGTATTGTACCTGTACCGATATCCATATTTGTACCCGTGCATCATAATTGGCCGGGGAGAGGCATCCGGCAATGTCCAATGGTTGTGAGACCACCCTAAGATTCATCCCATGGCCCGTAGTCCCGCCAATCAGGAGATGCCAGCAATACATTCACATATAGTTGTCCCGTCTGATTGTCCCTTACTTTGTTCAAATAGCATTACTCTAGTAATAGTTCTCATGCCTCCGTTTTTTTATCTTAAATGAACGTTTAATTCGTTTCTGCATGTTATTCCTGCAGCATATGGAGAGTAACCAAAAGACTGTTCAACTGTTGGGGTTTTTTTTTATCCAGAGAGAGAGAGAGAGAGAGAGAGAGAGAGGAGAGAGAGAGAGAGAGAGAGAGAGAGAGAGAGAGAGAGAGAGAGAGAGAGAGAGAGAGAAGAGAGAGAGAGAGAGAGAGAGAGAGAGAGAGAGAGCTTCTTGCTGGGTGGTGGGGGTGCTGATTGGACACGCCATTGCAGATGTGTTTCCTTCACTTTGTTGCTGGTCATGGATCTCTGTGGGGATCTTCTCTTCAATGTTACTACTGTTGTTGTCGCCTTTGGAACAGTTGATCTCCTAGTGATTGCTTGCCCAACAATAGTTGCGTCCGAATCTTTGTTCGTTTTCGGTGGGACTTCGGAAAAAATCAGAGCTTGATTTATTTGTTTTTGGCATGTTGAAACCATCCTTACCACTACTCTTGTCCATTCTTTATGGTACCAATCCCAAGGAGTTGCCTAGAACCAGTAGGTGCAAATAGAGAGGAGGGAATAGTGGTGGAGGAGGTGGAAGCAATTCTCACTAATGATCTCCAGTATCTTTACAGATAATCTCTTCAAAGAGAATAGAAAGAGAACCAGGGGAGTTTGAAAAAGAAAAAAAATGAGAATTACACTGGAGAGCATGCGAAGCTAAATTATCTGTCGCTTGTTGTAGTCTCTTCTCACATGATGTAGCTCACAGTTAGCAAATAGCTAAAAAATTCTTCTGTATTCTATAGTCATTGTATGGATCTTCCAGAGAGGAGGAGTGTCCTCCAACAGGAGTGTGAACAGATAGGTCGTTGCCCCCTCCATCATCACATTGTTGATTCTTAGCTATAAGCATAGCTTAATTCCTTCCATCATAACATAGGATTCTCTTTCAATAGGTGAACAGACAGGGAAAGGTTTTACCCACGCTACAAACTGGATGCCCCCATTTATTACGAATAGTAAGCCCACAGTCAGAGTGATCCGCCCCTTCTGAAGCATCAACGTTAAGTTTTAGAAATCTAGGAAGACATCTTCAAACGAATTTATTATAGCAGCATGAGGGGTTTCGAGCTGTCTTTACAACCCTTCCATAATTAGGCGCTACACCTTCAAAAATGGTGCTTCATTTCCTTCCAAACTGCTCACAAAAGATAAGTAGCAAGATGAAGCCAATCCCTATCATGGAAAGCAAATCCCAGATGGAATTCAAACAGGATTCAATGAACCACTCTTGATTGCCTGACGAGTAAGGATAGCCCAATATTGTCCACACACTACGAGCTATGATGCAGTCGAAAAATAGATGGGTCTCATCCTTTAAGAATTGATTGCACAGAGCACAGAGGGGAGATATGTGGACCAAAAAGGATCCATACGGGTCCTGAGAGGGGCAATGATAGCTAGAAGTCGCAATAAAAACAATTACACCTTGGTATAGAATCCCTTTCAATTTCTAAATCTTCTTCCAATTGAACGGTCGGCGGTGGGCAATGGGCATCCTGTCGATTATTAGGAGCCTCGAACCATTCCTTGATGATGTTTCGATATCCCGAGCCAATTTTATACCTCCCAGAAGGTGCTAGATCCATCCCATAATATCATTATTTTCGATCCTCAACACGCGATCTAGTG
>OX393553.1:36609525-36729057 GCA_947650365.1 Chamaelirium japonicum | reverse complement strand
ACACTAGATCGCTGTGTTGTCCATTCTTCGATCGGGTCGGGATTCGGGTCGGGTTAGACCCGCCCAAGTCCCACCCGTAGGACTAACCCAACATCTATGAGGAGGAATCGTTCCATGCACGTTAGAATATTAGAGGATCTCTCTCTCTCTCTCTCTCTCTCTCTCTCTCTCTCTCTCTCATGTACTCATGCACGTCTCCCTCACGATCCTTTTTCTATTACGATCGACCCTACTCGATGGATCCCTTATCTTAGAAGCACAGCAAGTCCAATATTCCCTCACGCCATCCCACCTTTTATTCTCACTTGTAAACCCTCGCCCCAAGGGAATTAAGCCAATCCACCACCAACCGGGAAAAGGAACGGACGGACACAAACACTTTCACACTACCTAGGCTATATATCCCTAGCCCTCCTTTTCTTTCAGCTACACCATTCGATCCGGCCTTCACGGACGCAACACATCGCACCCTATGGGTGTTGGTAGGGGGTAGTGTGGTCCTTTGCCTTTGTTGCTTTGATGCTCCCCTCCTCACCTACTAGCTTGGAATGATTCTCTATGGTTGATAATATCTTCCCATGCATTGCCTTTCCGAATAGTCTGCTGTTGATGGAATGATGGGGACTTCAGTATTAATTCCAACAAGTGCCACCACTTTGGGCTCTGGTGATCGACTCCTCTAACCATCGATCTTTTTTCGTGAGCCATGCGAGAGCATGACGATAGACCCCCATCGCCATCCAAAGCATGATGATAGTTTTGATCGCCATCGTATCGTGCGAGGGGTCCATGTGTACCTTTAGATTGGACCCCCCCATCCTTCTTTTCTTTTGTTTGGCTCATTGGGTTTGTGGTTTCAACCATGGTAATGATGGTTTAAGTTTTTTTTTTAATTTTGGGGGCTGTAAATATGGGCGGCAGATCCCCCACTAAGAGCACCGATATCCAACAAGCGCTTTAATTTTTGTTCATTTGGAGAGCCAAAATCATATATTTCTCGATTGTTTTATTTTTTGAGGTGTTGCTATCTTATGTGGCTCACCAAGTTTGACCAAAGGCTCTCTACATGTGACGAGCCAGTGCTAGACTACAATCTTGCTTGTAAAGTTAATTTAAATAATTAAGTTGTTGCAGTGACCAAATGGTAAAAATTAATAATTATCTATAACGATACCTCTGACGAGGTGTTGAAGGTGCTCTAATATATAGCATTAGACTAGGTAAATATTACAAACAAAGTACTGAGAGATCGAGGTGGCCTCCATGAAACAACGATAGTCGAAGTATATAGTTGCGAGGTTGCAAGGTCAACACAAGTAATTGGCAACATACTATTATCTCAAAAGAAAATTAGTCCGGGCATGCTAATGATTAATAATTGTATGCACATGAGAAAGGAATCCCAACTTGAAAAAAAAAATACCAAAAGCAAAGTCGATCCATGCATAGGAGGTTCAAACAAAAATTAAGAAATTAAGAGTGTCATCACATTATATATGATTCGAACAAATATTCGTCTATGGGATTTGTGCATCAATCATTGGAAATGATAATCCCATTAGATGCATGTTCGAGAGATGAATCTTACATGTCATACTCATTGGGCATCCTCATGCAAGTATAAGGCATGGTCCATTGAACAATGCCATGGCAAATGGAGAAACCACATATGTTGTTAATTTTCTTGATTAGTGCATAACCAAATACATATAGCATCAATAATACAGGGTCAACCAAACACTAACAGAAAAATTGCAACCAATGGCACACAGTTGACCTTGGAGATAAAGTAATATGCATGGCATGACTGTAGTTCATGCATATGAATGATGATTGTATTGTATATCGTCATGTTAACAGTTCATCATGATCATATAGTTGAATGTTTGTTTTGTTTGACTAAGCCACAACAAATGGCAACAAAAATGAAAAAAATATATAAAGAACTAATTAGTTGATGTTGTCTTAACTTATTTTGAGGCTCATGAAGGTGGTTTTTAGATATAATACGGTGGCTAATTTATTATTTTCTTTTGAGAGAATAACACCTAACTTCCAACAGTATTGCAAGTTAAATTTACAATAAATCATACTTTTATTTCGTCAACCATTCTTCGATATAGTTAATGTGGTTTAAAGTATGTTTATTCTGCTTTTCATGAGAGATACTTAGAATAAACGATACGAGGGATATGCTAATTCCTCCCCAACTAAGAGCAACGCATCTCCAGCAACCTCTCTCTATATACATTCAACTTAGCTTTTTTGGCGAGCGAAATCTCGATCCGAAATAGTCCTGGCCTCTAACGGGCTCTAGACTTCTTTGCTCAATTGCGGGGGTCCCACCCACATTCAGCCACGATTGTCGCCAGCCTTCGCCAATCTTGGGGGCCCCCACCTCATTTTGGCTATCTAGAATAGAGATCGTGCATGCTGGGGTTGGGTTTCAATTATGGCTCTCTATTCTAGAAAAATTGACATTTCTCTCTACTTTTGGTTCTCTAGAGTAGATAGGCTGGCATGCGATGCTCTAATATGCTAACTATGAAAACCTCCCTCAATTTTTAGTAATAATAGAAACTTCCCTCATTCACACAAGTGTAGGGCTAATATATACACAAATGTAGTAATGCAAGTGTGTACATCCAGTACTGCACTTGTTTATACGAGGGAGGTTTATGTAATTACTGAAAAATGAGGGAGGCTTTCTTAGTTAACCAATTGGTTGGGGAGGAAATTAGCAAAAAAAAAACCCAAGATACTTCACATGTTTATAACACTAACCAACTGAGTTTATTTTTAAATTTTCTTAGTTTTTAATTGGATGTGAATGGACATGTAATGTTCTACAGAATATAATCCTTGAAAACGACATGCATGTATTTTATTTGTAGGTGCTCTTTATGATCGAAGATTCATGTCCTAAACTTATGTTTTGTGTGTTTGTTTGGTTTCTTGTGATAATTTGACCATGGAAAGGAATGATAGCTTCTATATAGAATCAAGATTGATATTTGGTCAAAATTTGAAAACTATAAAACTTACAAATTCTTTGCCAATTATACATTTATCATTTTAAGGCCTCATATATGCAAGGTCTATTTAACAATGTCAAAACTTTGGTAGAGCTAATTATATCAGATGCTACAACATAATTGGTAAAGAATTTGTAAGTTTTATAGTTGCGTTAGTGACACTTACTTCCATGTACGAATACAGTTTACAATAAGTACGTGCAAATATGTATTTGGCATTAAGATGATTTGATCACTATTTATGTAGTCCAGGCTCGGATATTGGGAAATTTTTTTAAAAACATATGAACATGATTGCACGATCATAGTTTATCACATGAGCGACACATTTGATGATCTCTAATTAGAATTTCTAATGTATAATGGTGATCGATTGGATAGACATGAAAGACGGTTAGGGGCCTTCATTTTGTACTCTACGGGGAAAACAACAAAACATACGGCATAATACTTCTTAAAACTCTTCCATTATATTTGAAAAAAATATTAATAATGAATCAATTTAGAAAAAATCAAAATTAGCATATAAGACAATAGGGGAACAATTTTAGCACTTTCTTGTACTGACTGATTAATTATATGTCCTTTACCAAAAGAGGCTAATCAAAGGAAATTACAATTTGCCAATGGGTCCTCCACTCTCACATTTCCTCAAAGATTAGTACCTATAAGCATGTCCTTTCATTTCAGACATGTCAACTCTAGGAAAAGTTGCTTTGCTATGATGGGTCATGAGTTCTAGGGTTCCACATGCAACCAACACCAAACTTACCAAATCTTGCACCACCTAATAAAAACCCATGATTACCACTGACAACAGACTATATATGTAACAACCCAATCAGTCCCATTCCAAGCTTACTGAACCTTAATCAAAGTAAACTATGATCTGCCACTCAAATATGTACACATACCCCACCTAAAATGTTACTAGAATAGTACTTTAGTTTCCACAAAGTTGTTTTTCTTATAATCACATCCAATCAATCTGCAATTAATAGATCCGATCGGTCTTTCAGAACGTCACCCAAACAGATCAGTTGATTTAGATCGACATGTCGATCGATCGGACTAAATTTTTCCTCGGCCTCTAAAATTGAGCCATAGCCAACAAAATATTACTAGAAAAGTTGGAGATTCCACAAGATGACCCTTGCTTCCTTTTAGCTGGCCCTAGCACCAACCATTTGAGAAGGTGATGAGGTTACTAGTAGATGAACTCAGGGTTGTGACACTATTAATTCTTGGTTTTTGTTCTTGCAAGACTTTGGGGTGCTTTGCACAGCTCAAATTGGAGCTAATAATTTTTTAAAAAAAGCTCATATTGAAAAGCAACTACCATGTAGGGAAAGAAGCACAAGGGAGAATGGCATTAAATACCTCTGATTCATTCTCCAGTGCCAATTTCTTAGCTATATACTTCATCAACACCCTAACTGTCATCCTCCCATCCCTGCAAAGTGAAACCACAACCATGAAACCCAAGAGAGAGAGAGAGAGAGAGAGAGAGGAGGAGAAGAGAGAGGAGAGAGAGACGAGAGAGAGAGAGAGAGAGAGAGAGAGAGATGAAGCAAAAGTACTTGATTCTCAAGTAGCTCTTTGAAATCTGAGGCAAAGAGGTCTCCTTTTCTCTGCATTAATATTTGAAAAGAAAGTGCAAACCCATCATGAAAACGATTAAAAAGAAGGTAGAAGATGATCATCCTTGCCCTAAAAACTCCACCCCAACTCACTGGTTTTCCCGCTGCCGGAGCACGAACCACATCCGATCTGCGGCCTCGGCGGTGGGGCTAACCACCACCCTCGTGTCCTCCCCGGACGCCACCGCCGGGCCGGGGCTCCCCGACGGGCGCCCGGATTGGACCCAATTGTGGCCGGCGGACGTCCGAAGCACTCGATATTGGGTTCAGATTGTTAATACCCCACAGAGCCTCCCGGGGATACCAGGCTGCCACCGGCGGAAGCAATGGCATCGTCACCGGAGCCGGGATGAGATGGGGATCTGGCGGCCGATCGGAGCTGAAGTTGACCTCCATCACATGTCCCCTCCTCCGAGTCTCGCTACTCGACGGGTCGTCGGCCCATTGCCGAGCCCGCGATAGCCGGACAAACGGCTGCCGATGCCTAGTTGTGAGCCACCCTTCGTCTCTCTCGTCCCCCGTCCCCGTCCCCGTCCTTAGAACTGGTCCCCGCTTCTTGTTTTCCTCCCACCTCGTCGCTCCGAGGTCCCTCATCCTCCATTATGTTCGATATCACGGAACCCTTTTTCTTGATGAATATCCAGCTGGGTGCCACCGGGGAAGTCCCCATAGCTGCCGTACTGTCGCCGGACGAGGCCTCCGAGCGGGGGACATGATGTCATGCCAACGTCGTGGACCAGCACCATCCGTCCGATCTTTCCGTGTTGGTCATTCCAGTGGATGTAATCAGCAGTCGAGAAGAAGTGACGGAAGTTGCCGGAAGTGTTGGAGGCGGAGTTGAAAGAAATAATGGGTTTCCGAAGCCGGAAGAAGTTGAAGCCATGAAAGAGAGGGTCCTTATGGATGTCACCCTCTATTAGTTCCCACGCTTAGGAATTTTGAGAGAGAGAGAGAGAGAGAGAGAGGAGAGAGAGAGAGGAGAGGAGAGAGAGAAGAGAGAGAGAGAGAGAGAGAGAGAGAGAGAGAGAGAGAGAGAGAGAGAGAGAGAGAGAGAGAGAGAGAGAGAGTTCTAGTGTGTATGTTACCCCCCTTAACACCCCCACCCCCCCCACCCCCGCGGCACACGGAGAGTGTTTTCACCGCGGACCTACCCGCACGAATGTGTGGGTTAGAGAGCCACTCAAGAAATGCTTCCCAGAGCGGATCCAGCTTTGATACCATGTGACAACATCCGGAGTGCATGTCCCAAAAGACCGATCTCATGAAGAGAGAAAAACACCTACAGTGGGTATATTAAGACAGCCATCTCGATCCGCTCACATTACCGATGTAGGACCAACCGCTCGACATAGACAAAATACAAAACCCAACCTGACATAGGGGCTTTATGTGATATTGTCAATGAGATTTATGTAGGAGCCTAAAGTAGAGGTGCTGCTCTGGATCCATAGAACAATTTGATGTGGATGGTAATCATACTTGATTGTTGGACTGGTTTAATCCAAAAACATGCCATCAACCATCTAAGATTATTGTTGCCAAAAATATGATCTGACCAACTTGATAACAGGGTCATAACAAGGAGCCGAAAAAAAATAGGATTGATTACAAAAATTTTTGAGTTATTTTAACTTTGCCCCCAAATTTTGCCATGAATTAGACTTTAGCCCCTATTCTTTCATTAATTAGACTTTACCCTCCCAAAACTAACTGTTCTGTCAGCTCACCCTTCCCTCAGCTCACCATCTAAGAGAAAGGGTGAGCTGACGGAAAAGAAATAAAGTTTTGGGGGTGTGCTGACTCGGAACAGTTAGTTTTGGAGGGTAAAGTCTATTAATGAAAATATGGGGGGTAAAGTCTAATTCAAGGTAAAATTTGGGGGGCAAAGTCAAAATAACCCAAATTTTTTTAGGGTTTACAAAAGTTAGGGTTAACACCACAAAACTTGGACTCCAATATTTGAAACTGACCCATAATCAATTTTTTGATTTTTTTTCTGACCCGTTCTTTTTTTGGGCATTGAATAAAAAGGACAAAAATATGTATAAAAGGATGCACTATTAAGGATCTATCCCCCAAAGTAGGAAATAGGACTAAAATGGGACTGTGACTCAATTTCCCATCTACTGTCACCTCCGCATTTGTAATCCCAATTATATCCCTGGACTAAGATCTCAGCAGAGATACCAAGAGTTCTGTGGCCTCGAGATTCGGGGCCTTGGACAGCCCGACTAACAATGAGTACACAGTAGTCCCAGGCCAGGAGATCCGGATCGTCCGATACCTGTGCGAGTCATTCTATCTCGAGATCGACGAGGAGGAAGGCGGCGACGGCGACGGCCTCGGCGGCAGTGGGGATTTGTTTGGCTTGGTCGCGAAGCAATGATCCCTCGCCTCCTATTTCCCTTCGTCTCGATCCTATAGCCGCAGCTGCGGAGGGCGGAGACCCACCTGCTGGACTAGGGGTGTGCAGGATCCAAACCAAACCGACCGAATTTGATCGGTTTCGACACACTCAACGGATCGGATTGGATCAGGATTTCTCAAAACCGATATGATTCGATCGGTTATCGGATTTATCAATTAAAAACCGACCTAAACCGAACCGAACCGAACCGGACTCTGGTTTATAATTTACTAATTTAGTAGTAACTGTTGTGAACTTTTGTTTAATTGTTAAAACTATACTTTGTAGATTTTAATATTTGATGGATATGAATATTGTGGACATAATGGTATTGTTGTTGATAACTTGGTATTTTGGTAAGTAATGTAGTATCATTCTATAATTTTGAAATAATCATTTTAAAGTTGAAATTATGTCCAAATAAAAAAAAAATATAGTAAGCATATGGGCCAAAGCCCAAACCGACCATCCAATCCAATCCAAACCGACTTTAATTGGATTGGATTGGATTGGATTCCAGTCTCAATCGGTTTGGATCGGATTGCAAATTCTCAAAACCGACCTAAGTTGGATTGGTTTGGGTTTTGCTTAAATATGTCGGTTTCGAACCGATGCACATCCCTATGCTGGACCTCTGTCAGCCTGAAGAGGCAGCAGAAGCTAGGGCGGGCAAATTTAGACCCGACACGAAATTAGCAGGTCTTGGTCTGGATTAAACGGGTTCGGGTCATAAACAGATCGACACGATTAACCTGATTAGTAAACGGGTCGGGTCCAGGTTTTGTCTCTGACCCGTTTAAAAAAAAATGGATCGTGTCGTGTCGGGTTGGGTCTACCTGGTATCTGATCACAGTGTGATATAGTTAGATATCTGATTCACTGGTCTGCGATGGGTTCAACGAATCGCTGTGATCAGGACACCCATGATGAAGAGTTACAACGAAATATAAAATAAAAAAATTATAATGAATGAATATTTAAACAAGTATTACCGGGTCTATCCGTTTATAAATGGGTCGGGTATGGGTTTATAGTTTAGACACCATTAGTTAAACAGGTCAAGTCTGGGTTTAGGGGTTTTGGACACGACACGAAACCGGACACGACACGAAACAGGTCAACCCATTTGCTCTCAAGTTGAGGCCGGCTGAAGGAGAGGTCTGAGAGGGTAGAGTGGTGGGGATCGCCAGAGAGGAGGTCGTTGGAGCTGGTCTCAAGCTGGAGGCTAGGGCCTTTCATCGAGGAACAGTTAATGCAGCTGCTGAACAAAATGAAGGGCCAATTTAATTGGTCACACTTAATCTTATTTGGCCTCTTTGGTATCTTGTTTTCAAAGTAGTCCTCTTTGGTGGTTTCGTAACTTAAGTGGTCAATCACCTGTTGTTTTCCCTCTCCCTTTTTGATTTTTTTTTTTTGACCCATCGTGTGAATTGTTCTGATGCTAGTGCATGTTCGTGTTTGTCGGCACTGCAACGGATCATCTTCTATAGTAACATATCTGTCAGAACTGCAGCGGACTGCCTTCAACGGCAATACACCTGAACGCCTTCGGCAACAAAACACTTTCGACGATAACACCGGCATTCATAGAGACACCCATTTTCTCGCCCGTGCCGATTGGCACGAAGCGGGCGCCTTCGACGCAACCAACTCCCCCTCCCCCTATAATCGATCAATCACAATTGTCTCCATTCGAACGGAATCCTTGAGATTGACCCAATGGTTTAGGGCGGCCGAAATTCCAACAGGCGGATTTATAGCCTTTGATGAGAACAACGATCACGGGATAAACTGGTTCAGGTTTAGTGTAGTTTAAATAAGTCGGGATTTGAAACCAAGGGGAGGGAGTTGGTTGATGGGGAGATAGAGATCGTGTGTTGGCTTTTGAATGAATGATTAGATCTATTCGGTTTATTTTTGCCCAGTCAGTTTGTCCTTGTCAGCTTTCGTTTTGTCTAGTCGGCACAAAACCGATGTGCTATGTTATATAGATGTTGGTATTGTGCATTTTTGCCATTCGAATTCTCCCCGCATGGGGCGCAAATGTCTATTCGCATTGATTTAGCTAATGGTAATTTGCCTGCCACCTCATGAATTCCTGTCACCACCCCATTGATGAACACACCATAGTTTTTTTTTTTTCCCATTTCACACTCCACACACACCCCCCATTCTAACGGTAAGAATATTTTCATCCATAAAGATAAATGAAATGAGGGGGTGGGCAGATCCATTAAGTGGGTGGCGGTAACAGTTTCCTTTAACTCCCATCCTTAGCCGATGCGGGACTAAATCCTAACAAATCTCCTCCTCCCACTACGATTGGGAGGACATGTTACAAATGATATCACTAGGGCAGACAAAAGCATTCCACAACAATCTCAACCGAAAAAAAAAAAAAAAAATCTTACAATATCTTTCTTCGTATATTAAACTCTTTTTTTTGTTGAATCGATCGACCAAGTAGTCATAGGACAAGGCGCTAGAGCAAGGTCTAAAAAGGTTCTGGAGATCAAAATGGGGGGCAAAGGCACACCGCACATATCAACGCCAGACTAGGAGTCGAATAGAAAACCTCTCTAACAAGGGAGAGAGGAAGCCAGTACCACCAAGCCAAGAGCCTGTTGGCATAAACTAAAGTTAAGCATAGCTCGAGGCATGTTGTGCGAGATAATGCATAGATATCCTATGTTAGACAGCTAGGGAGTGCCGATCCATCAAATAATTCTAAAATGGCACGATTGATCGACTTAATTTAGAAGCATAACATACTGATGGTATATCTGATCTAAATGTAGAGACCACTATGGGGACGGACCACCAACCAAGCGTCCTACCAAAATTGGTTTGTTGGAGAGAGAGAGAGAGAGA
Organism: Chamaelirium japonicum; assembly: GCA_947650365.1. NCBI lineage: Eukaryota > Viridiplantae > Streptophyta > Magnoliopsida > Liliales > Melanthiaceae > Chamaelirium > Chamaelirium japonicum. The sequence goes on along the minus strand of OX393553.1, from coordinate 36,719,104 downwards.
AAGAGAGAGAGAGAGAGAGAGAGAGAGAGAGAGAGAGAGAGAGAGAACAGAACCAAGCGCCAATGGCGGATGGCCTCCTCTCGATTCTGTCCTTTTTTCAAGTCCTTGGAGTCGGTCCTTCGATGTGCCATGCTCATCTTTCAACGGTAGGGATCGATCTTTTTCATCTAGGTACGCAAACAACTGAGCCCGATGGATCTTAGCTGTTGGATCATGAGCATGGCTTATTGAAGCTCTGACTCCAAAGACTCGAAAAAAGGACGGAATCGAGAGGAGCCGAGTCGGAGCTAGCCAGCCCGGGAGGAGCACTAGCTCCAAAAATGCATGGGGAGAGGGATCAGTGATGGGACTTGACCCGTTTGTTTTTGTTGCCATGTGTTGTGATTCCAAGTCACCTGAGTGCCAGCTTCTTGTCCATTTCCCCTGGGAAAAAGGAAACCCTAACCCTATCCCTCATCCATCATAGGGCCAGGCCACTATCGACATGGAAATATTCGTCCGGAGCTCTCACTCCCATGCAGGTTCAACTGTTCTGTAAAGCACCCGGCTTCGTGTGCTTATCCATGGGGACGTCTTCAATCTGCATGCATGCGTACGTACAAAGTAATCACTTGCCATTTTTTATTTTTTTTTTGACTAATGCTATTTGTACCATCTCCATGGACAAAAACATTGACAAACTAGAACCCATGAAATGGTGGTGGTACAAATAGGGCAGGCAATTTTGGACACGACACGAAGTTAGCGGGTCTGGTTGAGGATTAAACTGGTTCGGGTCGTAAACGGGTCGACACTATAGACCCATTTAATAAATGGGTTGGGTCCGGGTTTAGGGTCTGAACACGGTAGACCTGAGAAGACCCGTTTAAAATTCAACAGGTCGTGTCGGGTCGGGTCTACCTGTAATCCAATACTGTAATATGTAGTACCACTGAGTTTACGGGTCAGATCGAGTCGAGTCGGATCGTGTCAATTGAATAGGCCTGTGTGATAAACGGATCTAACGAGTCTTATCGATCGGATCTACCCATTTATAAGCAGGTCGGGTACGAGTTTAGGATCTAGACATGATTAGTTAAACATGTCAAGTCCGGGTCTAGGGGTTTTGGACACGACCCAAAACTAGACACGACATGAACCTGACCCAAAATTATAAACGACACGAGCCTGACCTGACACGACCTATTGCCACCCCTAGGTACAAATAGCTTGGGTCTTGTTTGTCAATGTGTTTGCCTATGGAGACAGTACAAATAGCATTATCTTTTTCTATTTGGGGAGGGGCTTAGTGATAGGTCCCTTATAAGAGATTATATAATTATATCGAAGACGCTCAAATGATCATTTTAGTAAAAAGTTCATGTAACAATTTGCTCGATCTTAAATAGTAAATTCTTCCGACTATCGGTTTGACTTCAAACCATGCAAATGACACATGCTCTTCCATTTATCATGCATATAGTTAAACCAATTCACAACATGACAAAAACGTTTCAAAAATTCTGAAACATTTTTGTCCTATTGTGAAACCCTAACCCTAAACCTACTTCAATACCCTACATATTGAACCCTAAACCTAACATTAATCATAATTCTATATCCTAAATAGTGAATCATAACCCTAAACCTAACGTCATAACCCTACTTCTATATATTCCTCTAAGAGTGAACCCTAAACGTTAACCCTAACCTTAATTTTATACCCTAAATGGTAAATCTTAATCTTAAACTAATTCTATACCCCGGCCTAACAATGAACCCTAACCCTAAACCTAACCAAAATCGTTGTAGCCGTCCGAAATCATCACTATAGCAGTTCGAAAATACAGTAACAATCCGAAATCGTTGTAGAAGTTCAAAAATACTATAGCAGTCCGAAATCATTGTAGCAATCCAAAATCACTGACTTCATGCGGGATTGGATAGCAGAATAGAAACTCACAAGTAGTTTGGCCTTTGCAATTAAATTTCATTTGAAATTTAGCTACGTGGACTTACCGTAATAATAAAAAGCAGCGATTAATTACCAATTTGCCCCTATTTATTGCTGACCAGTCAGGCGGTCAGATGAATTGACTATAGAGTGACCTCTCCAACATGGGAATGACATGCCATGAGACGTATGATCACTTGCCACCATGATGCGCTCATTGACGACTCAAATTTTTGCACCACGTACGCATGGGCCCCATCCGATACTGCTGCAAGCTTAGATACTATTAGCTTCGACCTTTGATTAAGTATGATCAAGGACTTAATTGTATAGTCCGTACGTGTCTCATGACTATGGTCTTAGTTCAAGGAGGAAGTGGAATCACTGTTCTGTATGGTAGAAGTCTTTGCAATGGAAGGTAGATCTTTCTATCGTCACAGTTTCTTCTCTCTCTAGGGTTTTTTTTTTATTTTATTTTCTTTTGCAATCAAAATCCAACTCATCCCGTGTTCTCCATCTCTTTCTATTCGGAAAGCTGGATGCCAATACTAACGGGTTGTTTAGAGCCAGTAGGTCCAGATAAAGAGACGAGATTACTCGATCAGTGGTTAATTCATTAATGATCTTCAACGGATTACAAAGAACCTCATCAAATAAAGGTGAGACACAACCAGGAGATAAGAGAACAGAAGAATCATAATTACAATAAAAAAACATATATGAGAGGTTAAACCATGAGTCACCTGGTTGTAATTCCGATCAATGTGGTTTAACTTGCACGAGGTAAAGAATTGTGATAGCCTTCAGCATTCCATAATGGAATTATGGATTTTTCAGAAAGGATGGGTGTCTTTCTCCAACAGGAGTGTATGACTGGGAGATTATCATCTTCTAACATCACATTATTACTTGTTTACTGTAAGCAGAGTTTTATTCCTTTCAGTATGGCAAGCACTTCTACTTCAATCAGGAAACAAACAGAAGGAACCTTGCGGCAACCAGAAACATCTAGCCATTGGACTAATCTCTCCAGCTTTGTGTCATCCTGTGATTATCTAATCTTCTCTCTCAATTTTTTTTGAAGGTAATAATCCTCTCTCTCTCTCTCTCTCTCTCTCTCTCTCTCTCTCTCTCTCTCTCTCTCTCTCTCTCTCTCTCTCACTCACACACACACATTATATGATCGAGTATCTTCACTTCATGCCAACAAGAAAGACTTCACTCCTTTCATCCCCATCAATACATTAATTTGGTATGTCAGTCTTCCACATGACAGCACACACTATAATCCCTACTGCCCACGAGAACATAAGAAGACATGATCGATAGGATGGCTGAGGGCAGAGAGATTGATCATCACCCCCCACCCCCAATGAGATGACACACCCCACTACCTTCCAACCACTAACACACTGTTTTTCTTCCCTCTTTTGTTTTTAGCTGTCCTTTGGCACGTGACATTCTGCCAGAGTTGTGTTGTATTGGAGGCCGGCCATCAGAACATGCACATGCCTTTGGGGTCGGGAGTACCGAGTACCTCTCTCTCGTTTGAATTTTTTTTTTTTTTCCCTTTCATTTTATTCCATTCGTTTGGCTTTTCTTTCCCCTTCTCAGCATTCCTTTGTGGTAAACTGATCATGACTAATTAATACTAAATACTCAGTCTAAGCAAAATGTTAAGACATTATGAATACCAAAACCACCAAGTTATGTCCCATCTATTTGGGGTCGGTTTTATGAATCTTAAGTTACCATTCATGTTTATTCAGGGCTAGCTATATCTTATGAAATTTTTTGTTATGACACACCACTTATAGGTAACGACATAACAAACTCTTTTCCATTCCTCACCAGAATCATATTAGGCTGTGGGGCGTGATATTTATGGGTGACGATCCAGCAAGGCTCACTTATTACTCACCACAATCGGATTAGGTTGTGGCACAGCACTTACAGGCGAAGATGGTACCTACCATTAACATTTATTGAATTAGGATTCATTTCCTACCATTAACGCTTATTGTTAGCTTTTAACCTGACAATAACCCTCGATCATTCTCAAGCTGGTAAAAAATGTTAGATATAATATTTCACTAATTTGGATAAAACTTTTTTTTGATGTAAAGGATAAAATAGGCAATCTAATATTTGAATTTAGATTTTGTTTCTAGTTGTAGACGCTATATATATCTAATATATATCTATATGGTTAAATTAAAGAGTAAATTATACTGACTCCCCTGAGGTTTATCTAAATTACACTGGCCTTCCCCTTAGTTCAGGCATTTACATGAACCTCCCCTTTGCTTTACTTGTTTGAGACAGATTTTCCCTCTATTAGGGCGGCGTTAGTATCTGACAACAAAACAGCCGAAACAAGCAATTAAGTTTTTAAAAGCACTCAAACTACCACTCTACTACTTTCATAGGCTTCCCCATGTATTTTCTTGTGCTTGACTAGCATTTTCCCCTTTGCAATTGTATAACATCTACTATTGTTCCAGCCAATGGGTAGTCATTGTCACGCCCTAGAAATCTGGAACTGATCCCTGGGGTGTGAAATGAGGAAAACAAAATGGTTTAGGGTCTGGCCGCCTATCTATACCAATTAGGGTTTCTTACTGGGCTGTGACTCTCTCAAAATTTAAGAAGGAGAAGGGTGAAACACATAATATTTTAAAACTTAATTTTTATAAAAATATTTTTATGTTAAAAGAAAGCTGAGAGATAATTTTTTTTCGACAGAGAGATGATCACGCTCGACCTTCAACTGGGTTATCCTCTCAGCATGTGTGGCCTGTCGGCGCCATCACATGCTGACAGAAATACCTCTAAGGGAGCACGAGGCTCAAGCCTCCGACGACGAGCTAGGAATCTCACCCTCTCTCTGACACTCAGCACACTGGTCTAGGGGTCCTATTTATAGGGCTAGTCAATTAGGCCATTTAGATACTTATATTTTCACTGTGAGCTACCCTAGGTTTGTGGCCTTAAGGAGAGGCCTACCCAAAATAACTTCAGCTGTATCAATGCTTCTAACAATTAACTAATCTTAAACTAAATGATTCTTATACAAAATCCACCCATTACATTACCACGAAACTACATACCAAAATAAAATACTACTGAAACCCTAAAACTGCCTCCGGCCTCCAACTGCTACTCTCGAACGTCCGGAATTGCAGGAGAGTCTACTCGTGGGAAAGAGTAGCTCCCAATGGGAAATTGGGAGATTAGCCAAATTAATGGCTAGTGACATCCTAATAGTCTTTAATAATATGAGACGACATAATGAAGTTTACAGAAGGTTAACCTAAGTCTACCAGTAATCTATGTTCACATGCAATTCCTACTATCACTAGGTTATTTACCATACAGTCCGTTAGATATACTACAATATTTAATTAAGAATTACAATAAAAACCATATATCCTAAAGTGAACCCTGGATTATCATAAGGGATTTTCTGTCCTTCATAGTGGAGCTCAACCACCCCACTTGCGTTACTTTGGGGACTTCAACTATCCCGGGACAGAGTTACTAGTTCAATCCCCACTAGAGGGCTACTCCTATTGGCTTTACTACAACCCTTGCCCGTGGCCCCTTAGCCTACTGGTCTTCGGCTGTGCATGTCAGGTGGTTCACGACCCATGCGCTCACGGGATCCAATCTTCCCACATGATTGAGTATTATAATAATAAAATAACTTTGACGTTTTACCTCGGGATTCGCACCGCACTCACAACAGTTACTCTCACCCGTATTCTCGTGTGCCCGGGTCTCCACACTCCACTTAGGAGGATGGGACCCGATAATTATTATTTAATTATTAATTTTCAAAACTTAAGGGAATTCCTACTTACGGTGTCCAAATAATCAGCAGAAAGGTTATTATTTAATTTTTAATATTATTAAGCATGTGTCGCCGGACTCGCGACTCCGCATGCAAGGCGGGGTCCACTCGACCACATGCGATGATGTCCGGCGGGACCCGCATGCAGCGTTATGGATACCTGCCTTTAGTCATTCTCATTTCCCACTATTAAAGACCACGCAAGGGAAGTAGATGTCACTTGGTCAATGCGTGCAGACTCCCGGTAATTCACCTCTGCTCTGCCTCCATTGGATCATCACGAACAAAATCTGGCAAGCAAGGAATCATATTACCTATTTATTATTTTAAGGGCATCTAAGTCAGGGTTTAGATAAAAGGAATGCTCAGTTCGACTTTCACTTGCAACAGACACGGGCTCAAGTTAAGGTCTAAGGCTTGATTCGTCATACGCCAGAGTTACCTCGAGCTAACGTGGGGTACGAGTTTACAGGCACAATTACAAAGCTTGGTCGAATCCGGGGTTGGTCACTATTGCTATTGGAGCAAGCTCCAAATTGTCGTGCCAAATAGGGCGATGACTTTGTTCATGACGAGGTAATCGGCGCAGGATTATACACGCGACCAATGGTCGTTAAAGCCTTAGGGATGGTCATTATGGTTTGATCCTATGGCCAATTACAGCGGAAGCCGTGTTAGCAAATGAATCGATCCATTATCTTAGGCGGCGTGCCGAACCCAATACACGTACTGGCTCGATGGGGCACCACTAACCCTATCACCCCTATCATCATCTCACCATCATGCATCACAAAGGGTTTTAAAAGACTCAGAGAAACATGAGAAATGGTCGGATCAAGCATCATGGGCATCGAGGGATCAAACATGGCCGGGGTAGCGATCGAGACCATTCATAGACGACGTCGGCGAAGGGTCAGGAAAGAGAATCGCGGCCTGATCGGGCCATAGGAATCATAGTCGGGGTGGTCGGGCTGATCACAAGAAAAAAGAAGACGACCGGCGGGATACAGACCCGGTGTCCGTCGACCGGCAGCAAAGCCGCTGACGACCGTCGCAGCGGGAGCAAGAGGTAACAGGGGGTTTGGTTCATGCTGGTTGGGTGGTGGTAGGGTGGCCGGTAGAGGACCCAGTCTGGCTGGGTCGGACCTCGCCGGCTGCACAACTGGCAGCCATGGCCGCGATCAAATGGAAGGCGACAAAGGGGAGCTGGCGGTTAGTCGCATCCACACACACACAAAAAAAAAAAAGAACATGACAGAGGTGTGCTAACCTGTTCGGTAACTCCGGCGTCGGCTGCTCCTCCCGAGCTCCGGTACAGTGCGCGTGAGGCTCCTCGGGGAAAAAGGACAGATCGAGAGAGGTGAGGGGGATTGGGCTGGGCTGCTCAGTGGGAAAGGGTCGTTGGCGGCGGCCGCGGCTCCTCCAGCCGGCTAATTTCCCTCCAGCGCCGGCTGCCTTTGCTCCGGCCGGCGACACACAGTCCACCACAACGAAGAGAAATCAGGGGAGAGAGAGGAGATCGGGAGGGGTCGGAGAGAGGGGAGGGATTGGAGGGGGATAAAGTTGGGCTGGTTCTAGGGTTTTAAAAAGGGGTAAAAAGGGATCGGCTGATAGGGTAGGGGGGGCTGCTAGGGTGTAGGAGGGGGGGCGGCGACTAGGGTGGAGGAGGGCGGTAGCTAGGGTAGAGGATAGGGGCGGCGGCGGCGGCCGGCGAGAAATCCGGCTCGGGATGAGGGGGGGCGGCTGCTAGGGGGCGGCGGGCGACTGCTAGGGTATAGGGGGGAGATCGGGTTCGGTTTGGGGGGGGAATGGGTGAATCCGAGAGAGAGTGTGAGATCCGAGAGAGAGAGAGAGAGAGAGAGCGTCGGGTTTTGGGGGGGTTGAGGAGAGAGAGAGAGAGAGAGAGAGAGAGAGTGAGTGAGAGAGTGAGCTGCTGAGAGAGGGAGAGAAGAAAGAGAGAGAGAATGAGGGGGTATCGGGTTGGGTTCGGGTTTAGGGGAGTTGAGGTGAGAGAGAGAGAGAGAGAGAGAGAGAGAGAGAGAGAGAGAGAGTGAGTGAGTGAGTGAGCTGCTAAGAGAGGGAGAGAAAGAAAGAGAGAGATATGGGGTTTGGGGCCGGGTTTGGGTTTGGGTTTGGGCTTAGGTTTTAGTTTTAAAATTTAGTTTTTTTTTTTTTCTTTACTAGTACCGGTTATTACATCCTACCCACCTTAATAGAATTTTCGTCCCAAAAATTTAATTACTAAACTGAGGGTACAATTCTACCAATCCTACCACCAAAGTAATGAAAGCTCATCCACAACTGGTACTATATTCTTTCTGATACTGCCCTCGAGAAGGTCAATCAATACATCAATCATACCAAAAAGAAAAAGACTCTGCCACTGGCTAGACTACTACCCGAACTTATACAATTGAGTCACATAATTATTAGGATAGGATTAGAACATTAGGCGCTCGTGGAGCTCTCACAAGGCATAATGTCCAATCATGGTCCTAACAACTATAGACTTATTCAAAAGTGAGGTAGCAATTGGATTCACGAAACAGAATCACGAGACATTCTCCACTAACGATACTAACGAGGAAACATATAAACCTATGCTCATACACCTATAGAACCGAATTGAAGACAACTAGATAACTCGAACTAGTACCCCTAGACTTAAATCCTATAAGATTCCTCTCTGGAGCAAACACGTCTACACTTATACCACCACTACTAGGTCATTAACTTACGAAGAAAACATAACTAAGATACAAATCGGACATCCCGACATACATACTGACTAACCGATACGATGTTGAATCCAAGATAACAGAATTACGCCATATACTAACAAGAGTAAGGGGAAAATAACGATGAATTGAAAATATTGATACTCGTTGAAACAAATCAACACCAGTATACCCAACTATGCTATTGGGGTACGACTTGGAAACCTTCTAAAGGGTACACTATGGTACACGAACCTGGTAAGGAGAAAACTCACTAAAGAACAGAAAGAAGCCGAAAACTAAGATACGACATAACACACACTATACAACTAGGTGACTAGTCCCAAACTAAAGCAACTCTGAAGAAATCGCATACTAGAAGCCTAATGGCCAACTATCGCAAAGTATTAAATCCTTACCCTAAATGAAACGAGTTAGTTAGACAGAGACCTGAGAAATATGAAAAGAGTGAGAATAAGAGGACCGAGATCATTGGAAACAACTTGAAGCAAATCTAGACAAAACTAGCTAGACCCAAATGAGACGACTTAGCACGACAAGGACCACGGAGAAACTAACATAATTCCGAACCACTAAGTACCAATGAAAATTTGGTTAGGAGAACTATGGCGATAAAAGTTATTAGATCCGGTAAGCAACTAAAACAAACCAGGGTGAAACAACTAAACAATGAATATTCTTCCTAACCGATAAAGTATTTCCAAATTCCATATATATAGAAAATGTCCCTGACATAGGCACTAATCATTTATCCAGTAGTCAAATATCTCAGTTCCAACTTGACATCACTGCCATCTGGCCAGTGCACGCTTTGCCGTGAGTTCCACCAGGAACTGCGTAACTAGCTGCCAAAGTTCCGATTGGGAACAATGCAAGCTCTGTCAGCTACCAAAGTTTCCGAAGAAACAGTGCACGCTCTGCCGCAAGTTCCAACAGGAACTGCGTAACTAGCTGCCAAAGTTCCGATTGGGAACAGTGCAAGCTCTGCCAGCTGCCAAAGTTTCCGAAGAAACAACGCACGCTCTGCCGCAAGTTCCAACATGAACTGCGTAACTAGCTGCCAAAGTTCCGATTGGGAACAGTGCAAGTTCTGCCAGCTGCCAAAGTTTCTGAAGAAACAGTGCACGCTCTGCCGCAAGTTCCAACAGGAACTGCGTAACTAGCTGCCAAAGTTTCGATTGGGAACAGTGCAAGCTCTGCCAGCTGCCAAAGTTTCCGAAGAAACAATGCACGCTCTGCCGCAAGTTCCAACATGAACTGCGTAACTACCTGCCAAAGTTCCGATTGGGAACAGTGCAAGCTCTACCAGCTGCCAAAGTTTCCGAAGAAACAGTACACGCTCTGCAGCAAGTTCCAACAGGAACTGCATAACTAGCTGCCAAAGTTCCGATTGGGAACAGTGCAAGCTCTGCCAGCTGCCAAAGTTTCCGAAGAAACAGTGCACGCTCTGCCGCAAGTTCCAACAGGAACTGCGTAACTAGCTGCCAAAGTTCCGATTGGGAACAGTGCAAGCTCTGCCAGCTGCCAAAGTTTCCGAAGAAACAGTGCACGCTCTGCCGCAAGTTCCAACAGGAACTGTTTAACTAGCTGCCAAAGTTCCGATTGGGAACATTGCAAGCTCTGCCAGCTGCCAAAGTTTCTGAAAAAACAGTGCACGCTCTGCCACAAGTTCCAACAGGAACTGCGTAACTAGCTGCCAATGTTCCGATTGGGAATAGTGCAAGCTCTGTCAGCTGCTAAAGTTTCCGAAGAAACAGTGCACGCTCTGCCGCAAGTTTCAACAGGAACTACGTAACTAGCTGCCAAAGTTCCAATTGGGAATAGTGCAAGCTCTGCCAGCTGCCAAAGTTTCCGAAGAAATAGTGCACGCTCTGCCGCAAGTTCCAACAGGAACTGCGAAACCAACCGCTAAAGTCTCTGAAAAGTCGATGCGTATTTATCTACCAAATTCTCCGAAGAGAAAGTGTGTAGCCTCATAATGTTCTCTACCGGACAGTCATAATCCACCGCCAAAGTTCTCGAGGAACAGTGCGTACCCTGTCGCGAGGGTCTTCATCGAGACATTCCAAAATTTAGGAACCATGTGAACTCAACTACTACCTGAGATTTCCATCTCCTGGTACACTCTTTCAAACCACTACCCCCAAGGGTCATCATTACTACTCATAGGATTTATTTTAACATACAGATAAGCTCTATTATAACCGGCGATGCACCGGAGAAAACTAACAAGAGGACCAATCCAATTATTATACCTAAAACTAAATAATGGAGGATCCTAAAAAATACCAACTAGGCCTCTAATACTAATGGTCGATGGAGAATCAAGGAATCCTAAGATACTAGCTAGGTCTCTAGTACTAAGGGTCAACGAAGATTAAGGAGTCCTAAAATACCGGCTAGGTTTCTAATGCTAAAGGTCAACGGAAAACAACAATAACTAACAAAAGGAGGACCTCATACCTCTGTGCGCTCTAAAATTTTACTATAATTATATGCTATATTCCATAAGGATTTCAACATGAAAAGGATCAAAACACATCGCATATTATTCATACATATTAAACCCTTACATCATACACGTGAATCGGGACAGTCCTTCTTCATATGACCTCCTTGTCCACAATTGAAGCATATTTTTCCCAAAGGACAAGTGCTGCGAATGTGTCCTTCCCGCTTGCAGCGATAGCAAAGTCGTAGCCCTCCATTCTTCTTCCCTTGTCCATCATCTGGTGGTCCGGATGAAATCTTACACCTTTTACTAGGGTTGTCTACCTGATGTTGCTCTTGGGTTTTGCGAGATTCTTCCAACTCTTGTTCAATGGCCAACGCTCGAGTAACTACCTCCTCATAGGATTGACCTAAGAAGGCTGTAACCCTACCCCTGATTTCTGACGTTAGTCCATGCTCAAAACACTTTGCCCTCCGGGCATCAGTCACCACCTGGTGCAGTGCATACCTCGCAAGCTCTGAAAATTTGACCTCATACTGTGCCACAGTAAGAGACCCTTGGGAAAGAGCCAGAAACTCCATCTCCATCCGGTGTTGCACAGTCACCAGAAAGAACTTCCTCCGAAAAAGTTCCTCGAACTCTAACCAGGAGATAGCTCCTCGATCAGCTGTTCTTGAACGCAAGATCGACTGCCACCAGAAGTCAGCCTCTGCCTCAAACTGGTAAGATGCAAGTGCGACTCGTCGGTCTCCGACGACCTCCAAAACGTCAAGGACCTTCTTTATCTATTGAAACCATCGATCTGCCTGCAAGGGGTCCGGCTCTCCCTTGAAAGTTGGAGGTCCCATCGCCTTGAAGTCCTTTAAAAGTCTCCCTTGATGCTCGCCCTCTGCTAGCTGACGAGCCTGTGCCTGGGCAAGGGCAGTCAAAGCTAAAGCAGTCTGCTGCTGGGCCGCTGTCTGCTACTGTTGAACCATGGTGGCCATTCCTTGGAGCATCTCCATCATCCTCGTTGTACCGTCAGGTTCAGAGGACGAACTCGCTCCGTTACCTCTTCTAGTACCCGCCATCTACAATACAACTCATATTAGAATACTATGACTCCAAGACCTAAACTTCAACTTCTACAATCCTAATCCCTATAATCATATCCCTAAGCTCTGATACTAGCTGTCACGCCCCAGAAATCTGGAACTGATCCCTGGGGTGTGAAATGAGGAAAACAAAATGGTTGAGGGTCTGGTCGCCTATCTATACCAATAAGGGTTTCTTACTGGGCTGTGACTCTCTCAAAATTTAAGAAGGAGAAGGGTGAAACACGGAATATTTTAAAACTTAATTTTTATGAAAATATTTTTATGTTAAAAGAAAGCTGAGAGATAAATTTTTTTCGACAGAGAGATGATCACGCTCGACCTTCAATCGGGTTATCCTCTCAGCATGTGTGGCATGTCGGCGCCATCACATGCTAATAGGAATACCTCTAAGGGAGCACGAGGCTCAAGCCTCCGACGGCGAGCTAGGAATCTCACCCTCTCTGACACTCAGCACACTGGTCTAGGGGTCCTATTTATAGGGCTAGTCAATTAGGTCATTTAGATACTTATATTTTCACTGTGAGCTACCCTAGGCTTGTGGCCTTAAGGAGAGGCCTACCCAAAATAACTTCAGCTGTATCAATGCTTCTAACAATTAACTAATCTTAAACTAAATGATTCTTATACAAAATCTACCCATTACATTACCACGAAACTACATACCAAAATAAAATACTACTGAAATCCTAAAACTGCCTCCGGCCTCCAACTGCTACTCTCGAACCTCCGGACCTGCAGGAGAGTCTACTCGTGAGAAAGAGTAGCCCCCAATGGAAAATTGGGAGATTAGCCAAATTAATGGCTAGTGACATCCTAATAGTCTTTAATAATATGAGACGATATAATGAAGTTTACAGAAGGTTAACCTAAGTCTACCAGTAATCTATGTTCACATGCAATTCCTACTGTCACTAGGTTATCTACCATACAGTCCGTTAGATATACTACAGTACTTAATTATGAATTACAATATAAACCATATATCCTAAAGTGAACCCTGTATTATCATAAGGGATTTTCTGTCCTTCATAGTGGAGCTCTACCACCCCACTTGCGTTACTTTGGGGACTTCAACTACCCCGGGACAGAGTTGCTAGGCCAATCCCCACTAGAGGGCTACTCCTATTGGCTTTACCACAACCATTGCCCGTGACCCCTTAGCTTACTGGTCTTTGGCTGTGCATGCCAGGTGGTTCACGACCCTTGCGCGCACGGAATCCAATCTTCCCACATGATTGAGTATTATAATAATAAAATAACTTTGACGTTTTACCCCGGGATTCGCACCGCACTCACAACAGTTACTCTCACCCGTATTCCCGTGTGCCCGGGTCTCCACACTCCACTTAGGAGGATGGGACCCGATAATTATTATTTAATTATTAATTTTCAAAACTTAAGGGAATTCCTACTTACGGTGTCCAAACAATCAGCAGAAAGGTTATTATTTAATTTTTAATATTATTAAGCATGTGTCGCCGGACTCGCGACTCCGCATGCAAGGCGGGGTCCACTCGACCACATGCGACGATGTCCGGCGGGACCCGCATGCAGCGTTATGGATACCTGCCTTTAGTCATTCTCATTTCCCACTATTAAAGACCATGCAAGGGAAGTAGATGTCACCTGGTAAATGCGTGCAGACTCCCGGTAATTCACCTCTGCTCTGCCTCCATTGGATCATCACGAACAAAATCTGGCAAGCAAGGAATCATATTGCCTATTTATTATTTTAAGGGCATCTAAGTCAGGGTTTAGATAAAAGGAATGCTCAGTTCGACTTTCACTTGCAACGAACACTGGCTCAAGTTAAGGTCTAAGGCTTGATTCGTCATACGCCAGAGTTACCTCGAGCTTACGTGGGGTACGAGTTTACAGGCACAATTACAAAGCTTGGTCGAATCCGGGGTTGGTCACTATTGCTATTGGAGCAAGCTCCAAATTGCCGTGCAAAATAGGGCGATGGCTTTGTTCATGACGAGGTAATCGGCGCAGGATTATACACGCGACCAATGGTCGTTAAAGCCTTAGGGATGGTCATTATGGTTTGATCCTATGGCCAATTACAGTGGAAGCCGTGTTAGCAAATGAATCGATCCATTATCTTAGGCGGCGTGCCGAACCCAATACACGTACTGGCTCGATGGGGCACCACTAACCCTATCACCCCTATCATCATCTCACCATCATGCATCACAAAGGGTTTTAAAAGACTCAGAGAAACATGAGAAATGGTCGGATCAAGCATCATGGGCATCGAGGGATCAAACATGGCCGGGGTAGCGATCGAGACCATTCATAGACGACGTCGGCGAAGGGTCAGGAAAGAGAATCGCAGCCTGATCGGGCCATAGGAATCATAGTCGGGGTGGTCGGGCTGATCACAAGAAAAAAGAAGACGACCGGCGGGATATAGACCCGGTGTCCGTCCACCGGCAGCAAAGCCGCTGACGACCGTCGCAGCGGGAGCAAGAGGTAACAGGGGGTCTGGTTCATGCTGGTTGGGTGGTGGTAGGGTGGCCGGTAGAGGACCCAGTCTGGCTGGGTCGGACCTCGCCGGCTGCACAACTGGCAGCCATGGCCGCGATCAAATGGAAGGCGACAAAGGGGAGCTGGCGGTTAGTCGCATCCACACACACACAAAAAAAAAAAAGAACATGACAGAGGTGTGCTAACCTGTTCGGTAGCTCCGGCGTCGGCTGCTCCTCCCGAGCTCCGGTACAGTGCGCATGAGGCTCCTCGGGGAAAAAGGACAGATCGAGAGAGGTGAGGGGGATTGGGCTGGGCTGCTCAGTGGGAAAGGGTCGTTGGTGGTGGCCGCGGCTTCTCCAGCCGGCTAATTTCCCTCCGGCGCCGGCTGCCTTTGCTCCGGCCGGCGACACACAGTCCACCACAACGAAGAGAAATCAGGGGAGAGAGAGGAGATCGGGAGGGGTCGGAGAGAGAGGGAGGGATTGGAGGGGGATGAAGTCGGGCTGGTTCTAGGGTTTTAAAAAGGGGTAAAAAGGGATCGGCTGATAGGGTAGGGGGGGCTGCTAGGGTGTAGGGGAGGGGCGGCGTCTAGGGTGGAGGAGGGCGGCAGCTAGGGTAGAGGATAGGGGCGGCGTCTAGGGTGGAGGAGGGCGGCAGCTAGGGTGTGAGTTGCTGAGAGAGGGAGAGAAGAAAGAGGGAGAGAATGAGGGGGTATCGGGTTGGGTTCGGGTTTAGGGAGTTGAGGTGAGAGAGAGAGAGAGAGAGAGAGAGAGAGAGAGAGAGAGAGAGAGAGAGAGAGAGAGAGAGAGAGAGAGAGAGAGTGAGCTGCTGAGAGAGGGAGAGAAAGAAAGAGAGAGAGATGGGGTTTGGGGCCGGGTTTGGGTTTGGGTTTGGGCTTAGGTTTTAGTTTTAAAATTTAGTTTTTTTTTTTTTTCTATTTACTAGTACCGGTTATTACATTCATGCTCCGGCTAGTCCGCCATTGACGTATATCTTCCCTTACCTCATGTTCCATCAAATTCTTTAATTATTTACTATTTTGGGGATTGCAAAGGTTTGGTAATTACATATGCAAAAAGTGAAACATTTCTTCACTTTTTTTTTGTTTCTTCTTCCTTATTCTTATTTTTCTAACTATATTCAGTAGATCTAGGTCCTGGGTCAAAGTAATCACCTACTTAAAGCAAGGAAGGTTCCAGTCATTTTTGAAACACCACAAGAAAGATCAGTGAAATTTTCTAATCATTTTTATCATAATTTTTTTTTCCAGCATTGAGAAATGAGCTCCTACTCTAGCTAGCGTAAGTCTAAACAACCAGAAGGAAGAGAGAGAGAGAGAGAGAGAGAGAGAGAGAGAGAGAGAGATGAAATACCAGAACCAAAGGAAAGAGCCGTGTAATTTAGATAGACCCCATGGGAGGTCAGTATAATTAACCCGAAAATAAATTAATTGAATGAACCCCAGCCTTCTCTCATTCTCCATCTTCCCATCATGCTTCATGTGCTCATGGTGGCTGATTTCAACACTTTGACCCTAAAAAGAGTAATGGTTTTCTCTACCATGGATGTGATATAGTATCTTTCATCTCAAAGCATCCCCCTATAAAGGTGGCTGAAAAGGACATTCACCTCCTTGCAATGCTTTTCAGTACTACCATCAAATCTGGTGCATGCATGGGATTCTACCACCCTTTAACAAGGGAAAACCAAAACCACATCAAATTTCTGCCAAGCCAAAGGTTATAACCTCAGGGAGGATGAGTGTGGATCACCATATGTGGTTGGGTGTAATGGATGGTTGTGATTCGGTTTTGACTTTTATCACCTATCGGATCCCCTGAGATTATAGCCGTAGAGGATCCGACAACAATGGTACGTAATATATATCATGTTGTAGACTAGTGCATGTCCGTGCCTGTCGGCACTACAGCGGGTCTCTTTCGGAGGCAACACATCTGTCGGCACTACATCGGGCCGCCTTCGATGGCAACACACCTGAACGTCTTCGGCAACAAAACGCTTTAGACAACAACACGGGTATTCATAAGGACACCCATTTCCTCGCTCGTGCCGATTGACACGAAGCGGGCGCCTTTGGCGCGACCAACTCCCTCTCCCCCCTAATTGATCAATGAAAGTTGTCTCTATTTGAACGGATTCCTCGAGATCAACCCGATGGTTTGGAGCGACCAAAATTTCAATAGACGGGTTTATAGCCGTTGATGCGGACAAAGATCACGGGATGAACGGTCAGATTTAGTACAGTTTAAATGGACCAAGATTTTAGGGGTTTAGTGCAATTTAAATGGTCAGGGAGGGAGTTGGTTGATGGAAAAATAAAGATCGTGCGTTGATTTTTGAACAAATGGACGAGGAAATAAAGATCGTGCGTTGATTTTTGAACGAATGGTTAGATCTATTCGATTCATTTTTGTCCAGTCAGCTTATCCCAGTCAGCTTTCGTTTTGTTTAGTCAGCGCAAAACCAACGTACCATGTTATATAGATGCTTAATAT
Organism: Chamaelirium japonicum; assembly: GCA_947650365.1. Lineage (NCBI taxonomy): Eukaryota > Viridiplantae > Streptophyta > Magnoliopsida > Liliales > Melanthiaceae > Chamaelirium > Chamaelirium japonicum. The sequence continues at coordinate 36,702,043 of OX393553.1, read as the reverse complement.
TGAGATACCATAAGGTGTCCCGTACTGTAAGTAGGTGCATCGATCTACAGCCATCATCCAGTTCACCCATAGGGTTGCTTGCCATTGGACGGCTGCAGATGCGTCAATCATGCCACCTTATCAACGGGACGCCTTATTGGATCAATTCTGGTCCCGTAAACCAGCCAACATGGGCTTCAGCATTACTAAGATTGGCAAATCAGCTTTGGTGAGTTGTAATGAAGGGTGTTTAACATTTACACCGCAATTTTCTCCAAGCACCACACTTCAAAATTAGAAAATACCACTTGTGTCCCCTGGCATACCTCCATCGACACCGTCCTCTGTCCTTCCTTCTCGCCGAAACCCACCGTGTCGACCCATGAAAACACGGTGGGCTAGGGTTCCAGAGAGGGGGTTGGGCGGCTACAACGTCTAGTTATCGAGGGTGGCATGCGGCAATGACGACCTGCAAATCCCCCCACCACCCCAGCTGTGTCCGGTGGTTCTTGGAAAATGACCAGGGGGTACACCGGCGGTATTTTATTTTTTTTGTTAAGTGTGGTTGTACTTGGAAAATATTGCGGTGCAAAAATTAACACCCTTAATCAAACCCTCCCTAAGGGTCCGTTTGGTTGGTGGAGTTGGGAGTCCAAACTACAGTAGTTCGGGCTAGCGATCAAAATACAGTAGTTCAAACTAATGAATGGATGTTTTTGCAGTTTAAAATCCAATAAAGATTAGTGAGAGTGCATACTACAGTATTTTGAATCGTGATCCGACAAAGTTTGAATTCCCATTGATTTGTGGATCAAACTATCCCTTGCCGACCGCTACCATCTCTTTTGTGGAAAAAATATTAGAGAGAATATTATAAAGAGTTTTATAGTGTCGAGAATGGAACATCATAAATACAAGGGAAAATATCATAGAGTTGAAGAGTGACAGTCATAGAGGGAATGTTCTAGAGACAAGTTATAGAGAGACAGTGTTAGAGAGAGAATTTTGTAGAATGTTGTAGTCAACATATTATAGAGAGAATATCATAGAGAGCAAAAGTTGTTGAGAGAATCTTATTAAGAGAATATTGTAGAGAGAATGTGTAGAGAGAGAATGTTCTAAAGAGAAATTGATATAGAGAAAATATTATTGAAAAGTTCCATAGAAAGAGAAAGTAATAGAGAGAAAATACTGTCAAGAGTGAACATATCAAAGAAAAAAATTTGTAGAGTTATAGAAAGATTGTCATAGAAAAAGAATGTTGTAGTCAACTTATTATAGAGAAAAAATGTCAAAGAGAACGAAAGTAGTTGAGAGAATCTTATTAAGAGAATATTGTAGAGAGAATGTGTAGTGAGAGAAAGTTCAAAAGAGAGAATGTCATATAAAGATAATTTTATAGAAAAAAAGATGAGAATATCCTAGAGAAAATGTCGTAGAGTTATTGAAAGAGAAAGTTCAACAAGGAGAATAATATATAGACAGAAAATGACCGAGGGAGAGAAAATTGTACAAAGAATGATGTAAAAAAAAGAAAATATTATAGAGATGTAGAAAGAAAATTAAACAGAAATGTTGTAAGGAGAAAATTTCATAAAGAAAGTTGTAGAGAAAGTATCATAGAGAGATTTCTGTAGAGATAGAGTAAGCTGCAGAGATGTTTATAAAGAAAATATTGGAGAGAAAATATAATAGAAAGAAAGCTGTAGTGTCAGAAAGATTAGAGAGAAATATTGCAGAGGAATATCATACAAAGAGAGTTGTGGAGTGTTATAGAGCGAATATTGTAGAGAGAAAATACAACTCTATGATACTTTCTTTAACATATTCTCTATGATATTCTATCTACGACACTCTATAATATTTTTCACTCAATGACATTTTATCTCTATAATATTTTCATTACAACACTATCTCTGGGACACTCTCTTTATAGCTTTCTCTCACTACAACATCTACTCTCTTTACAACTCTATAATATTCTCTCTGGGATTTTTTCTCTAACATTCTTTCTACAACATTTCTCTCTACAATAGTCTCTACATTCTTTCTAGATCTTTGTTTTGTCTAAAACTCTATCTATGACATTCTCTCTACAACATTCTCTCAATGACATTTTCTCTCTACATTATTTTCTCTCAGCAACTTTATCTCTATGATTTCTTATATACCACATTCTCTCTATAATATTTTATCTACAACTTTCTCTATGAAATTTTTCTCTCAACAATATTCTCTCACTTCCTCTCTCTACAACATCTACACTCTTATCATAATACTCTTGATACATTCATGTTTTCTAGTGGTGTAAAAATTTATGGGGGACTTAGTGATCAGTTCTTGGCCTATAACAAGTTTCCGACTTACAATAAGGACACGAACAAGTAACATTTCACATCAGGTCTCTGGGCAAGAAAAAGAGCTTGCGGATTGAACGTAAAAAGGGTATGGGTGAGTGCACCTGTCGTGGTTGTGCGTAAAGTATTCTTCCGTGCACAGTAGGTAATGGTCCAGAGGGACTTAAAGCTAGCGACAAACATTAATCGTCCGTATACAGAACTTGTAATAGGGACTGATCAGTAATTTCTCCAAAATAATTTACTTATAAACTTCTTCGAATGTTTATGTATAATCATTAATAACAAGCCTTACCTTATACATTTCTATGGTGCCATCACTTATAATTCTGCTTAAAAATTCCATCTACACTCTTTTCCCTTGTGGTACTTCAATAATATCCCAAGTCTCATTCTTATGAAGACCATCCAACTCTTCCATTATGTTCCTCCAAACATAATGAGCTCAAAATTTCTTGGTTCAGTTCTAAAGATTGAGGATGCTAGCTAGCACAGCTGGTATCCAGAGACCTAGGATCGAATCATGCATACATCAACAATGAACTGGTTGAGGTCCAAGCCTTAACACTCCTCACTCCTCAGATGTGACGCTGATGGATTTCTCAAAAAAAAAAAGATATAAGGAAACATCATCAATAACCACTTCCTCTTCCTCTTGTTGGGATGACTAGTCGGCAGTGAGACCTGCTGATCTATCATCCTGTTGTGTCACACTTGGAGCAACAAGCCCCAACAAGAGAACTTGATCCTAAGAAATCAAATGAGAAGTTGGACAGATCAAGTTTGATACTGAAATACCAGGGGAGCACATCCTTCAACAAATCCTCAAAGCCATCTAACAAATTCTCTGAAGCTCTGTGATAACTTTGACTCCTTTTGGTACCAATTCCACACCTAGGTGCTCGATTAAAGACTTCTAGCCTACCTTCTTGAATCCTTGATCATAGCATCCTACAAGTCTCGATTTAGTGTACCTTCTTCAGTGCATGATATTTCAATATCAGACGAGTCATCTCCTCTCCTCCCACATGTGAGGAATCATGCATATCACAAGCAACCAACAACTGCACACAAAGGAGATAAGAAATTATCCATAAAGTTCTTCGCAAAGGAACTGAACAAAAATTTCTGCCTCCATACTTCAGTTCATTAGAAAATAACATCCATAAACTTCTTTCTGCGTACCTAAGTTTATATAGCAAACAAAAGATAAAAGACTTCTGTGTGGTGGTAATCTTTCTAATTGCATATATATATACATATATACACACCATTCCATGCCATGAACAAACCGCTCGAATAAACTTCATACAATTAAGCTTCATAGAATCTCTATTTCAAACAAACCCTAGATCAGGTACAAACATTAGGCAATTACAATTTTACAGTTTACTAGCCTTCATTGACAGAAGGAAAGGAAACAAGTAATCTCAACAACCAGACACACAGACACGAGATATGGCTAGTGCCAACTAGTACTTGGATTAAACACTCAGCACCTACTTCATTCATCAAAGTCCAAGAACGAAAAAGGGTAAAGGGCAAGATTACCAATAGCAGCAACAAGTTCAGAAAAGCAGCACCACCAGTTGATGCTCGACGGTAGTTGGTAATGGGTCGCCCCCAGGTGCTACGCCTTCTGGAACTCACACCAAATGCATTGGATTACGTTGCAGAACGAGTCAAACAACATGAGAAGTCCCCAGTAGATGCGCTTTTCCAAGGGAGAAGAGGAAATGCTTTACCTGCATAGGGAGGTACATCTTGAACTCCGGGGGGAGCTCTTCCTCCGAGTACAGACGGTCGGAGAAGTAAATCCGGCGCAGGCGGCAATTTGCATGGACCTGCACACGGAGAGTCTCGACATAGTTTGTGCCGTACGCTCTCCTCGTGAAATCAGCAAGATTCAACTGGATGTTGTTCCAGCCATCTTCCAGCCTCAAGGGCATAGTGCAGATGAACGGCTTCACCCTCGTTATAGCCTACGAGGAGAAAATTGTGGAGTAATAAAAGAGAACAAGCTTGCATCCCAAGACCGGTCATTTAAAACAAAGCAAAACAGAATCAGACACCACATTACAGTAATGCCCAAAATCCTCATAAACATATCACCTTTCAGCATAGCTCAAATTGCAGGCCGATAACGGTACATGCCGATTTGAGAACGGTACATACCGATTTGAGAACGACATGTACCGGTACAACACCCAGTACCGTTATTTACCTTATTTTCTCTCTTAAATCATAATTGGAATCAATAGATCGGTTTTAATAGGTGAGTGCATTAACTTAAGAGTTAAGGCCATAAGACATCTGATTAAGTGAGATAATTTGATGACCACACATGTCGATGATAATGCTTTGAAACGAGAAAGTAGATTAGCATCAACTTAATTGGCTTATCTTAATCAAGTCAGTTAACCCCTCTTTTGGAGCCCAACTAAGCACAAATGTCTTATGGGTACCATTGTAGAAATAAAGAAATCATAAAGAAAGGAGCCATCAACCGGTACCAACCAGTACATACTGATACCGACTGGTACGTACCGGCTAGTATCAAAACTATAGGCCGATACCGTGATTTTGAACCTTGTTCTTGTGTATGGATAGGGGGAGAAGCATCAAAATTATAGCCTGCTTGAAGTGTAACTCCACATTAACATATTGAAATCCAGTAAAATTGGACTGAGGCTAACGTATAAAACTAGTGAGCAATGTCTCATATGCTGTCAACCAACCTAGAATACTAACCGGGGCAATGGAACATCTATTGTTCTATACAAGGTGACGCAATGTTACCACGAGTACAAGGTAAACTAAACAAAAATAAAAATACGATAAACACTCATATAGTTGTGATGTAAATGTAATGTATAATAAACTGCTGACAAGAGTATTCTGGTCATCATCATCATACAAGTCATATCCCACCAAAATGGTGTCAAATATGGGGAGGATAAACAAGAATTTTCCAACCTTGTTAATGTGATGAAAAATTGGTCCCAAAACCCTGACCAAGGCAACTTGGCAAGAGAGGGCATGACGGTTAGCGGGTAGGGAGACCTACCTTGTTAGTTACACAATTTAAGATCATGCAACCAGGGGGCAACCCTCCAAGGTTCTCCCAGAGTCCCAGGCTAGGAAAGCATCTAGACAAAGATGGTAGAAGATCACAAGATATGATAAATGGAATCGCATTAATCTCCATGGCATAAATTAAAAGATAAATTACTAAAACCTCCCTTGAATTATGCGCCTCATTTCATATTGGTCCCTCAACTTTTTATTTGACCAATTTGAATCCTGAACTATGCTTCGTCTACATTTAGTCCCCCTCCACCAACTTTTTATCCCGAAAATACCCATATCAATTTCCAATAAAACTCAAATGATTTTTGTAATATTTAACTTATGCTTACTAGGACAAGGGTATTTTGGCAATAAAAGTTGATAGCGGCGGCTAAATGCAGAAGAAGCATAGTCCTGTAGGTTCAAATTGTTCGAAAAAAAAGTTGAGGGACCAATATGAAATGAGGTGCATAGTTCAAGGAGGTCTTTGTAATTTGCCCTAGATTAAACTCGAGGCCAAAGAGCCTAATGGAAAGTGTATTTTGACAAGTACGATTCCTGTACGGTATCATAGTATCTCTCAAACATATTGGTTAATAACAATTGTAGCAGGCCAGGGAAGTTGAAATAAGATTCAAAGGCCTCACTCATCATAGTTCAAAATTTCGGTTTTGGAGCGTATGTTTCACTTGACAATAGGGAGAAATGCCTATTGTCCATATATATTAAATTTATCGAAACATGTAAGTGATTAAAAAAATGAGAAACATGTCTTATAACTATCAGTATCAACTATAATCAAAGTACATATATATGAACCCCCCCCCCCATACAAACACACACACAAAAAAAAAAACCTACCAAAAATTTAGGCGCCATGTAAATACCCCCCAAAGTTTTCATTACTAGCTCCCCCCCCCCAAAAAAAAAAAAAACTAATAGCACCGTATGAGCTTCATCTTACTTGTTAAGTCAACTATCTCTTGGGTAATTGACTAACTATTTTTTCCCTCATTCAAATTAGACTTAATCCCCTTTGTTTATTCATTATTTAGGGGCAGCCCACGGTCCCACCCCACTCCACTTACAAAAACCCTCGATCAGCAAGGAAGACAACTCAAGTTCCAAATTGGGGAGCTTCAATATATATGGTTAAATGGTCAAAACTTATGAAAATGAGGATCAAAGAGGTTTTATGGCATGATTTTAGCTTTGAAGTCATATTTGATCCTTCACCCACCCATTCTTCACTTAGGGCTTAGAGCTTTAATCTTGGGTTTCGAGCTTGAATGGAGTTTAAAAACCCAATTGTGAGGAAAATCCATTCGTGGAGGGCTAGATTTTCATCTCCTTCCTCCAATCCGAGATCAAGAAACCCATTTATGAGTGAAACTCATTTTTTAGGGGAGATCTTCATCTCCTTCCTCACATCATAGACCAAGGAGCCCATTCATGAGAGGAGACCTTCACATCCTTCCTCAAACCCGAGGTCAAGAAACCCACTTGTAAGAGAAACTCATTCTTGAGGGGAGATCTTTATATCCCCTCCTCAAATTCTAGATCAAGGAACACATTCATGAGAGATCTTCAAATCCTTCCTCAAATTCGAGATCAAGAAACCATTCATGAGGAAAAACAATTATTGTGGAAAAACCTTCATCTCTTAGCTCACGAATGGGTTCTTCACAAATGGGTTTCTTGACCTAAGATTTAAGAAAGATGGACCAGTGAGAGGCAAAATAGTCCACTAAAAGGAAGCTTTGGACGGATTGACGGTCAACAACGATTGACTAACTAGATGGGTCCGATTGGGGGGTGGAGCTAATAACGAAAACTTTGGTGGGTGTTCTACTTACCACCTCAATGTTTGGGAGGGTAGGGGGGGAGTCAAAATAACCAAAAAAAAACAGCACCCCCCAATATTTAGGTGCTAAATAAAAAAAATGCATAGTTTTCATTATTAGGGACCCCCACCCCCAAATTTAATCATTATGTTTGTTGGTCATCAAGTATATAAAAACAAGGTCATTATTTTGACCGAGGGAACATGGAAAAGCTCGATGGGATACAATCCCCCCAATATACAAATGGTCTCAATCCTCAGGCGTATATGAGGGCATACATAGAATATGAAGGGAAAATGAGAATATATCTACGATCAGCTAATCACCCAATAGAAATTGAAAGAAATGAGGATAATGAAGAAAATCAAAAAGTTTTAGTTGACAAATAGGTGAGGAGTGAGCAACAACGAAAGTTGTTGCCCTTCCCCTCATTTGAGAGTGTCGAGGTGCTTTTGAAAAGAGATTGATAGGATTCAAATTGTTTCCCGGTTACTTAGTATGGTATGATTCAACAAAAAATCCACAAAACTGGGGTTTGGACAAAATACTTATCACAAATTTTACTTCGAAACAAACAGGTAATATACACATTTTACTGAAGTACATATTCTACAAGTAAAGATAGTACTTCATCCTTTACTTGAATTGGTTTTACTTCAAAACAAACAGAGCTTAATCTTTGGTTTTGGCCTGGACTGAAACCAGACACAAAACCGAAATTTAAAATCTTGACACTAAGTTTCAAAACCTTATGCTACACTTGTGGCTTAAAAAATGGTTTTGATCTATTTAGTCTACTGAGGTAGAAACATATTCTAAAACCTGACATTCATTTAATCAGCATCCTTTTTAATGTATATCATATTCCTACTACAAGGGAGGAAAAAATGAGCTGATAGGAGAAAAATGACCAATCATTGAACAATTGGAAAGACTTACACACTTGAAAATTTGATGCTCTGAAACGCCTGCGAACGTTCTTATCATCCAAAATCTGAACCTCAAAAGTGAAGTATTTCTTTGAATTTTTTACAATCATAACAAAAAAGGGAAGCTTTATCCCAAGTGTGGCAGAAGGATCAGCAGGGCATGTGATATATGTTGACTGCACATTAGATCCAACAATTTCAAGTACACTAGATTGGATGTCTTCATCTTGTGTCCGCTTGATGTGCCCATTGATAACTGCAAGAAAATCCAAGTAAGAGATTCAGTAGTGGATTTCAAAATGTCATCAGAATACAGTCAACTAAGCCTGATAATCTAAAATTGGCATCAGCCAATCAATAAAGTTCAAATACCAAAAACTACAACAGATAATTTATTAAGTGACAAAATAATGCAAATAACTTTCGGAGGAAAATTGCAGAGATTGCTTGATCAAATCTAATAACCAACCTGAAGACACTTGTATAGTTGTATCCATGTCGCAAAATTTGGAAATAAGAAAATAGTTTCTTAACAAAACAAAGTTGAACTGGACGTGGTGTACGGCCCCATTAATTTTTTTTACTCCAAGTAAAGGATAATTTGGTGGTACACTCTCATGGTCTATAGGGGGAGATTGTTGGGGTACAATGCATGATGCAAGCCCCATTCATATTCTTTTGCTACCGAGATAGAAGAGAGGAACCGTGTCCATATAAGATAATATTCATGGTGTACAAGGCAAGGTATTGTCGACAAGCGATGGACCAGATACGATTGAATATATCAAAAATGGTTGGAAGAGGGATTTACCTCTTGAATGGATTTGGTCCTTGTCATTCCCTGATCTTGAGGTGAATTTCGCAATATCTACCATGCTCTATATTGCAAGGTTATCATTGAACTAAGTCCAATGGATGTAGCCCGTTTTGAGTGATTTATTTTAAAGAACTTTGGTATTCTCTCAGGATGGTTAGCTTGATATTGTGGCATATCAAAATTCCCATGTGTTTCCCAATAATTGATAACAGAGCTCTATCACTTCGCAATACCCAAGATGGTGAACCAAACCTGGCAAATGTCAATTCCTAGGCAGGAAGGAGCACACAAAACGACAAAAAGGCATACTTATGCTACTCTCTTTTGGTATCTCTCCTCTACGCATAATCTATATTTGCTAGTAGTACTATCTATTGTTGTTAAGTGTTATCACTTATCAATATTATAATAAAAGGCACAAGGTCCATACGTAGCACCCTTTGATGCCCTAATAAGTAATAACCCCCTCCACTACCACCATGCGTCCACGTGGATGTCCCTCCTCACAGGTTTCTTTAAACCGATTCAAGCAGGGAAAACGTTGCTTTCATCAAACGTGTTACCCATTGTGGATTAACAGACAACTAATATTTTGTTTGTGAACCCTCCCATTCGCCCATTTTCTCGGGCCTCAACTGGGGTTCGGGGGTCCCATAGCCACTAATTTCGGGCTTTGCAATAATTCGACCCGTGTAAAGCTTGAGAAATATTGGTGAAAATCGAAAAAAAAATATGGGGGAAGGGGGGGGGGGGAGGGGGAATAAGATAAATCGGGGAAAGATATGGTTTGGGATTTAATCGGCTAGGATGAAATTAGAAAAGAAAATTTTAAAAAATGGTTGTCAAAAAAAAAAACTCCAGGAGTTAAAAATAAGAATAACATAATGCATTAATATATAACAATATTAGACAATAAGCCATCAACAAAAACAGCATCCATATCTCAGATTCCCAATTATGATTCATCAACAAAACTACATAAATACAAACTTAACACCATGCCAAAATAAATATTATATGTCCTAGCTATAATTTATCAACTTATCATGAACATTGTCCCAAATTTGTATCATTCTTTGTTGCTATATTATCTTCATTTCCTGAGGATTCACCATCACCAGAATTAGCAATCAAATCGTGACCTATTGGAAAAGCCACTGTAAAAATCAGCGACTCCAGTGGCCTGATAAGTTGTGATAAACATCGGTGATTTTCGGCTAATGTTAAGCTCGTGTTTAAAATGTGACTTTTCAAAAGTCAGAGTTTTTCGTAACTAAGGTTCAGGACTAGTATGTGCATGAGGTTTTGTGCCACAGCAGAACATCTTCTACGGCACACAATCACATGTGTGGTCTAGGCCACACCACAACGACTATTATTTTTTTTCAGCCATGGGATTCGCACGATTGCACAATGAGTTGTTAGGTCACACAATGAGCTATGCAATAGCACAAATTGGTTGTGAGATCTCATATTGAGCGTATGCAATCGAACGATTGCATACACGATTTGGGACCAGGATCGCACAGATCGCATAATCGCACTCGACAACATTGGCACCATCATCTATCTAAAAACTACGGGTCGACACTCAAGACACTTCTACTCGGAATCGGTTCCGAGAGTCCTCTGTCATTCATTATTTGCTACGCACTACATACGAGACAATGGCACAAGTTCGATTTAAACGAAAACATTAAATCCTCTTTAAATAGAACGATGCGAGGCTGATAAAATGATTTACCACCACAGTTTAAGAGCCCAGCCAAATCATCATTTTTCACAGTCTGCTAACATGACTAAAAGTAATTTATTTAGACAAGAAAAGGTTACAAACCTTCTTTGTCCCATATTTGCAAAGGCTTGCTCCTGGCATAACAACCAAAAGAAAGTATGACAACTCCATAAGATAAACTGCAGGTTTCATATACAATTCTTCAACACAGGAGGGAAGTGAGCACCGAAACAGAACTCACCCGAGGCTGTACAAGATGGACAAGAACCCCGACTGAAATGTGTTCTTAAACATGTCTCCGAACCGAACCGGTAACCCTGGATCGACATCCCCGAAACAAAAATCACACAACAAATCAACTCGATCGTCAATACCAAATTGTTGTTGTTGTTGTTGTTTTCACAAAAAGAGAATAAATTCAGAATACCCACAGCTCAAAATCGCTTCCTCTATAAGAATAAGACATCAAATGATCCGTTAATCTTCATTTCTTATAGTAGAATCCAAATTGAACTTGGGTTTTAGCCAAAAAACAGTTAAATTGAACTAAATCCCAAGTACACCACTGAATTAGAGGGGGTGAAATGGGGAAGAAAACAAATCTCAGATTTCCAAGAGAGAGAGAGAGAGAGAGAGAGAGAGAGAGAGAGAGAGAGAGAGAGAGAGAGAGGCACAAGCCCTACAGGAGAGCCTACCTCGAGGATGAGAGATCAGAGGAAACCCTAGATCTGTGGCGGAGCAGCCTTCGCCACGTCTGTTTGTTCCGATCCCGGATCCGGGTGGTGGACCTGTAACTAGGCCATCCTACTTGGAGGTCGCTAAAGTTGCGTTGGTTATCGGCCCATGGGCCTTCGTCCGTGGCTCGATCGTCGCGGTAGTTGCTGTTGAGTGGACCGGGGGGGGGGGGGGGGGGGGCAGATCCTCTTGGTCCAGCCAGTCAACTTTCTTCTCGGGCCCGCTCTTGGACCCCAATAGCTCCCCTGGGTTTGATCACCTGGGCCCGTCATCGGAGATGGAGGCCCATTACTATGCATTTGTGTAAGTGTCCCGTTTGCTAGATACAGTTGCTTCTCATTATGCGGGGATGGGATCTCAGCACCTTAGAGCATCTCCAACTAGGGGTGCGACTTGGGCGGGTTGGAACCGACCCAACCCGAATTTTGGGTTGATTTGGTTTGATGTATTTGAATATTGGGTTGGGTTAGGGTTGAAAAAATACAATCCGATTGAATTTGGTTTGAGCTCGGGTTGAGGGGCCAGGCAATCCGACCCAACCCGAGCCCAAGTACTCTTTTATATCTACAAGTCTATGATATATGTTGACGGGTTGTACACACAACCATCTCGAGTACTCATATGTTGAGGGGTCGTAGTCACAGTCATCCGTTTCACCCAGTACTATATTATTTATTAGCTTCTTGCTCATCAAATAAATGTATTATCTAATGATCTAGTAAATTGCATTGATAGAAATGTTTAAAAGGTTATAAGGTACTGTTAGCAAGTAAAAGTTTTTTTTTAGATTTTGATATTCAAAGGTTAAAATTTTAAACAAGTATACTCGAAATTGCACAACCCGATCAGTCGCACCAACTTGGGTTAACCCGAGCCCAACCCGGCCATGGTCAACCCCCATCTTTTGGGGGAACTGTTGAGCCCTCATCTCCTATGAAAAAACCATTAAAAAGGTAAAAAAGCAATGATGTACAACTAGCTACACGTATACTATCAACAATCCAAAAGCTGCACGGTGTAACAGCCATAAAATCTGACACTTAAACGGATAAAACAAAATAGGACCATTTGCTCAACGGCTATAAAAAAAAAATCCGAACAAGTTAAAAAATACAGTAAAAAAATCCAACACAAATTTTTAAAAAAATTCCAAAAAAGATACTTATAAAAGCTCCATTTGTTTCACACATCTACAGCCTCAAAACCCTCTCTCTTGATAAAATGGACCCCATTATGGGTTTGTGTGAAACACAAGTGGCGGTAGCTCATGAGGTGGGATGAGAGGCTTCTCCGACTACGGCGACGGTGGCTCAAGCGATGAGACGGGAGGCTTCTCCGGCTACAGTTACGGCTTAAGCTACAAGTTGAATAGATCAACGAAGATGGCCAAAACCTGTGCCTCTGCCTCGTCTTCTTCGTCCTCTTCCTCTACTCCAGGTTCAATTAATATTGAGGATAATACCACCGAGCTAGAACGACCACTAGGAAGGAATGCCGAGAAGGAGCATACCAAACGCAAGGGAAAGAGTAGTGCCCCGAAAGTACAAGGCAAGATGTTTGAGCTCTTCTCTGATATGAGATGTGGTCAAAAGGAGCTGAAGGATGTCAAGATCAAAGCCTACAAGAGGTCGTAGGAGATTAACCAACATAGACTTGCAATGGAAGCGGAGAAGATTGCACATAATGAATAAATGATCAAAATAGATCAAAAGAGGGATTAAGGGGGATAATGTACAGACTGCAGTCAATGCTGACATACTTGCCATGGAATGGAAGAAATTCATGTCGATCGATCTTGATACGCTTCCATCCACACAATCCGCCTACTATAGGAAGCATCAACAAGAGATACTACGAACCCACCAGGGGATTGGAGTGTTGGCAAAGCAACTGATGCTTTGGTGATGAGGTTGTGGGTTCAACTCTTCCTCCCCTCGATTTACCCAGGAGTGAAGTGGGAATTGCCGAGTGGGTCGGGCTTCACTCCCGGAGGGATTAGTCCTAGCCTGAAGTGGGCCATTGCCCGAAAGATTTCGGGACACCCGCCGATGTCAAAAAAAAAAAAAACAAGAGATACTACGAAGAGGATAACTAGATTTGTACTATCAGTTGTATCTTTTTATTTCAGTCATTTGCCTTTAGACATGTACTATCAGTTGTATCTTTTTATTTCAATCGTGTGTCCGTGGGATTGTAGTTTAATATTTCAATTGTATCTTTGTTTTAATGAGTTTGATTTCAAAGTAAGTTTATATTGCACTACATACTAGAATTACATTATAAAATTAGGATTTACAATATACTTGAATTACGACATAAATTAGGATTTACAACATAAAGCTATACTTCTCCATGCTTCTGCCACTAATGCTCGATCAGATCTTTCTGAAGTTGGGAATGCATGTCTCTGTTTCTGATTTGTTGGTGATTGTTGATAAACTGCATCAGTTCTGGAGTTGGTTTACGGGTAAAGCAGCACGGGTTGAATCAAATGTTCCTTTTCATCTAGTATACATGCATCTCTCTCATCTTCAACTATCATATTATGCATTATGACACAAGCAGTCATGATGTCATTCAGGGTCTCATGTTTTCAGAAACGTGCTGGACCTCACACTATTGCAAACCGGACTTGTAATATCCTAAACGCTCTTTCAACATCTTTTCGGGACACCTCTTGACATTGCGCAAAAGTGCTTCTGCTTAGAGGATATTGGTGATGGAATCGTCTTTACCAGCGTTGGCCATGACGGGTAGATTTCGTCTGCCAAATAGTAGGCCATGTTGTAGTTGTGTTCATTGACAGTGAAGTTACATGGTGCAGTACATCCATTTGCAAGATCCGCAAAAACAGGGACAGCTCGAGCATGTTAATATCATTGCGCAATCCCGGTAGCCCAAATAACACATGCTAGATCCAAAAATCATAGCTAGCTACGGCTTCAAGTATAATGGTAGGCGCGTGTATGTGACCAGTAAACATACATTTCCATGCTGCCGGACAGTTCTTCCATTTCCAGTGTATGCAGTCGATACTGCCGAGCATCCCCAGGAAGTTTCAAGTCTCCGCATGCACTAGTAGGTATGCAACATCGGCCTAGTTTGGTTAGCGCTTGTACTCATCTGAGAAAACCACAATCATGGCTTTGACAAACCGTTTTAGACTCTCAAGAGAAGTACTTGTCATGTTGATATGCAACCGATCCATAAACGAGCATTCTCATAGTGGCCGCTACCTTCTGTAGAGACAACAATCTGAGAATCGACGCACGGTCTCTCTTTTGTATAAAGTATTCATCGTTTTCAACCACAGCTTTATGAATCCGGTCAAATACTGGACGTCGCAATCGAAATCTTTACGGATTTGCAAAGAATTGTAAGTCTCTCTTTAGTAAAGTAGTCATTGAATAGTTAGTTGCGATCTGCTAGTCGGTTACGCAAGATAGTGGTATGCCCTGGAACGGAGCCTCTCCACCTTGAAGTCGTCCCTTCTTGGTCACATTGCTTTTGACATGTAGCCCAAGTTAACATCATCTACACCATATCGTCGGACTCATCGAACAACAAGTCCTTAATAAGTCATTGTCCGATATAACAGTGAAGAAGATTAACACTCAATAATATTTGGGGGGAATGGAAGAGTAGGTCGAGCGGGTGGCGTGGTTGTAGTCATTCAAAGTGTGAAATATCTCTATTTTTATAGGAGGAAAAGTATATAACCGTTGGTGAAAAAGTGAGCATGGTTGGCATGCTTGCCCAACGATAAGAAACAAGACCGTTGGTGAAAAGGCATGCTCGGTTGGAATGCATGTCCAACGATTAAATATTAGGGTTAATGTATGAGAGGTCCCTAACAACATATCCATCACATGAGCAGGACACTGGATTGTTTCATTTAGCCTAAGGTCTCTGCTTTTCATAATAAACCCAAAATTACCCTGTCTTCTCTCCACTTTCCCGAGCAGCTCCGGCGGCGGCTGCAGCAGAGGCGGCGAGGGTAGCGGGTAACAGCCCCAGCAACGTCAGTGAGCAGATCCGACGACGGTTCGATGAGATCTCAGATCTAGGGTTCATCCCTTGGCCTGTAGATCTCATGGTAGGGTTAGGGTTAGGTTCGGTTCGGCAGCGGCGGTGGCGAGTGGCGGGGCGATGAGCAACGCGGCGTTCGGTGGTTCGTTGGCGGCGAGTGGCGGCGTTCGGTGCTTGGTGGTTCACTGGTTCAGTGGCATCCCAAATGAATATTTGAAATGTTGTGGAGAGTAATTCCATCCACGGCATTTCAAAATCCTTAAGCTCAAAAAGCATCTTCTTAAAAGTAGTTTTCACCTCCTTCTCCTCCTAAATATTATGATAGTTGCTTAATAGGCATGATCGGTTGGAATGCATGTCCAACTGTCAAATATTATGACCTATGTTCAAATATCAAATTTATATATTTGTTATTTCATTATAGTATTTTTTAAAAAAATTATTTTTACAATTTTGTTATTATTTTATTTATTTTTAATAATTTCATACGTAGTTCACAAGCACATTACTTAGGAATTTACCTCTTGGGTTCAGAGTAGATGGCCTCTTCGTGGCCTCGTAAGTCCAAGTCGGCCTGCTTAAAGTTAAAAAAAGTTTATTGCAAAAAACATTTCTAATAAAGTTATTGTTTTTAAATCTAAAGAATAAGTATTCTCATGACCATAAATCTTCTAAAGCCCTTAACCTAGTTACCCCGAACCACGGTATTGGTTTGGCCATCGACACCTATTATTTCCATCTGTTTGGATGGTTCTAGATCGTTGAGATCTACAGACCACCGAGAGAATCCCAAGGGGCAACTATCATAAGGGCCGGGTGATCAAACGGATGAGGACAGGTGTTGTTGGCTGGACCCGAACCACGGTGATTCCGTAGTTCGAGGCCCACGGTTATTCCGTGGTATGAACTTGTATGTGATCTTCGTCACTGGGAATTGGTTCGATCATCCATCTTTTATTCCTTCAAGGCATGCATATGTTCTTCGGATAATAGGTGATTAATCCCTGGCAGAGAGAATTTCTAATGCACAGGACATCTAAACATTTCAACCAACGAAAAGTCCCCAGACTTTTAGTACCATTCTCCCATCTCTCTCGATCATGCGAGCGGCGACGGCGAGACAACAGCAGCGAGCTCTACCTGACAAGTTGCAGCTGAGGCAATTGGGTTCGGTCATGTTTCAATCGGTGGCGAGCAGCAAAGATGCCAGTTCTAGGGTTTGATTAGGGCTCCCTTCCGTTAGGGTTCAATTTTGATCCCAGGTCTAGAGTTCATCCCATGGCCCATAAATCTTAGGTTTAGAGTTAGGATTAAATTCGGTTCAACGGCAGCGAGCAGCTCCGGCAACGCCGTTGTGGTTCGGTTATGAGGTTCGCTGGCATACAAAAGAAAATTTGAAATGTTGTGAAGGATAATTTCCTCCACAGCATTTCAAATTCCTTTTAATTTAAAAGGATATCTTTGTCAGAGACCGCTAACACATTCCCCCTATGTTCTTCGACAAAACTGTAGACAACAAAGAAACAAGTTTCAAATCATTCTGAGACTTTTCTAGCTGGCTCAACCACTCATCAGCATCAAACTTTTGCAGTGGGAGAGATGGCGGCGGCCCCAATTATCAACCGGGGTGGGGGGGGGTGCCGGCTAGCACACAATGATAAGAGTTCAAGATTTCTCACGACAGCAGATCAAACCCGAACATACCGAAATTAATGTCTTCACGGAAAGTAAAATAAATTTTACAGAACTTCGAATTAGTTCCGACTGCAAACGTAAAGGAATAACATCTGAAACAACAGCTGGGGGGGTGATCAGCAAGCCTTGCCATACAAGCTGTACAGACGAGCGAGCGCATTCAGAGTTTATCAAAGATAATAATACGCGGCTGAGAAACAAAAATCTGCTTATGTACGAACAAACACTTTCGAGAATGCAATGTTTTTTTTTCCCGTCTTCATCTTCTGTTCACAGGTGCTTCATTGCTGCTTCTTATTCCAGCTTCTTCAGTTTGGCTTCGACATCAGGGTTCGGTGGCTCCACCGGGAAGTACTTGATCCCTACAAGGTCACCAACTTTGCTGATGACCTGGGGAAAAAAAAGCACACCAACATGAGACTCAGAGTGGCTCCACCGGGAAGTACTTGATCCCTACAAGGTCACCAACTTTGCTGATGACCTGGACAAAAAAAAGGACACCAAAATGAGGCTCAGAGTTAGATTGGGTGGATGCAAAAGATTCGAACGATTATCTAAGATCTCTCTCCAACCGGACAGCATATCTACAATTTCGGGGTGGGAGCTCCTCCAACCGGACTGCATTCCCGCCAACAAATATGCAGCCAACCCTTTTGGGCTCCATAGTTGGAGGTTTGGGAGGAATATGCAGCCCTCCTGCAAAATACTATTCATCCCTATTATTTACTTAAAACACCCTCAAAAGTCAATGCTCCTTGATCTAAATTCCACTTGTATCCTTTGGTAAAAAATACACTAATTATATACATAGTTGCCAAGTCGGAAGTTGGAAAAAGATCAGCTAGGGGAGAAATCGAAAAAATCGAGAAAAAGTCGGAAAGATAGGGAAAGAGTCGAGAAACAAACGGTAGAATTTTTGGAACATATTTATATAAAGATGTTCCAACAGGTTTTTTGAGCAGTACATGACGGTATTAAAACGTAATTAATCGGGATTAAAACGTGAAAATCATGACTTTTTACATAAAATCAGGAAAAAGTGGCATAGCGAACGTTTACTGAATAAGGCGTGTTTTATCGCGACTTATTAAAAAAATATGAGTTTTTGGCAATAGAGATTATATAAACTCGATGTAAATTTAATTAAACTAACCCATTTTTTACGAAAATTATAACGTTGGAAATATCTCACCAATACCTTTAAAATGAGACTAAAATTGAACAGATTCTTTAAAATCAATAAACAAATGGAGGCTAAAATTGTGTGTATGTGTCTTTGTTTTTTGTTTTGGGGGGGGGGGGGGGGGGGGGGGGATTGGGTGTTGGGGTTCAACCCCCTCCAAAAAAGAATCTCCTCCAAATTTGGAGATTTTGGCCTCCAAATATGTAGAGCATACGTTGGAGATGCTCTAACATGTGTGATCTGGAATACTGATGAATCATGAATGTAAAAGATAAGTGGGCCCTAAGAAATATAAAATTGAAAAAAAGGGGGGAAATCTACCTCCAATCCTTTTATCAGGTCTTCCCTGGAGTGTGAAGCAGATATGCATATGCGAGCTCTGGCAAGGAGAAGCGGCGTCGCGGGAAATGCAACAGTCACGACAGCAACCTACACAATTCGGCCAAGGATTGTAACGTTAGAGTATGATAACAAGTTGTTAAACAATATTTTTGACTTTAAAATACTATAAATAGCAGATATAGGCATAAGATGTTCTTCTTTGATAATAAACATTCAAGTTATTATGCATAATTGCTTCATCGGATGAAAAACTATATGCTAATGTAATACAGCTAATATAGAACTGAAGATTAACAAGACACCAGATGGAGGAGTAGAGAATAACCTTTTGATGAGAGCAATCCAATCTTTGATACCACAATAGGGATTTTTAACATTAGTGAAGTTAAATTGAAATATTTCTTTTTTTATATATATCGAAATGCAAATTTCGCGATATTGATATTTCGCAATATTTCACAAAATATGCCGTTTTTTGGAGGGGTCGAAATGATGGTTGAAACCAAAATTTCAAACCTTGCCTCTTGGTAAGGCAACAATCCCTGGTCGTGGATTTAGGATTTTGAAACTGCAAGGTTAAGGTAGGTTCAAACCGGGAACCGGACCGAACCGCATTGGTATTCAGTCGATATTGGTCGCGAGGATCAAATCGTGTAAATACCGACCAGTTCGACCAAATACCGGTTCGAACCGGCAGTTTTGAACCGGTTCCGAGTATTAGGCATAGTTTTGGGAGGTTTCTTCATTCCGGTTTCATTTTTTTGGGCATCTTTCTTCATTCCCAAATAAGGTGAAGCTCCATACTAGCTGGATTTGCAAGATTTGAAGCCAAAAACTCGGATTTGCAAAATCAAAATCACATTTGAAGGTATGTTTTCATAATTTTTTTTTTCTTTTGTTTTGTTGTATTTTTTTTGAAAAAAATCAAATAATTGTGGTGAAAATATTGAAATGGACCAGATCTATGCCATCAAATCTTAGATCTATAAGCATCATCTCCAAATTTGCATGATCGGTTCATGCAAATTTGGGTGGTTTTCAATTTTCTTTTCTTTTTTTGCATTTTTTTTGAAAATAAACCAAATAATTGTGGTGAAAATGTTGATATGGGCCAGATCTATGCCATCAAAGCTTACATCTATAGATATGGATATGCATTTTATTTGTTAAACATTTCAGGAGTCTTAGAACTATGAATTTGTGTTCATTATGTGAAATTGTAAAATATGGCTCATGTAGTCGTGTTAGTTGTGTAATTCATGTTTGTGCAATGGTCATGAATTGTGTTTTGTAATTCCTAAGCATAATACTAAGCTAATCTAACACATACAATTTAATAACTATATCAAATTCCACAATTTAGAATCATACAGTGAAAACAATGACTTTATAACTTAAAAAGACCAGTTCATACCTATAACTAGTTTACTAATGAAAAAAAACATCACAAACCAGTATTTTAGATTATTCTGAATTTTTTGGTTATTTTTTCAAATTTTTTTGAAACCAAAAATCAATTCACACCGGTATGGCCTGGTTCAGACTGATACCGGTTCGTACCACCCGGTTCGAACCGGTTTTTCGGCCGGCCGATAATTTGTCCGCGACCGATATTTTTATCCATGATCCATAGAAGATTGTATTAGGTCAGGACAGGAAAAAAGTAAGGAATGCACTCCACTTAAGACATGCCTGAAGGACAAGTGTGCTTTCTCTGTCTCTAATATGCAAAACATGAGATGATCCCTTGCATAAGGGAGCTCAGCCAAGAGAGCCATATGACTGTATTAACATTGAGCAATAGACTCATAAAACATAGTTTTAGAGGTAATCATGGATGCTAATGCTACAGAGGTGGATATACTTCACAGCATAGCCTTTAATAATTTAGGGGTAGACAGACAAAAATAAAAAGATGCAACCATGATAGAGAACCATAATACAATTTCAAGTAAAGATGTAGGCACAAAAAGAAGAAAACCCCTAATTTCTCAAATCAATGTGCACTTTAGATAAACAGATTATGACAAGCTTATCCTGCCTGTTGCAATAATACTTATGGAAATATGTACACAGTATACACCCAAAAAGGGGCAACCAACAAATTCTTTACCGGTTAATGTATGTTGAAGTTGAACTATGGCATTTTACGATTAAAATGCCCTATCAAGTAATAGATAAGGTTAAAGTTCTAATAACTGAAGTTATAACAAGCAAATAAGGTGGTCAGACATGTCTAAGAGGTTAAGATAGAGTTCTCGACAATGATGTTATGTCCACAGGGATTGCATGCAGTTTTGATTCACAAGGTAGGAAACACATGTTATACTTTGTAAAAAAAACTTTCATACTCACATTCTGCCTGAGACACTCCCGTGAAAAGGCAGGTATTTTTCCAGGGTTGTAAAGCATTATCGGCATCACGGGTGAATCATTATCCCCAAGAACCTCAAACCCCATCTTCTGAAGTTCTGATCGAAAGAAATTGCTGTTATCACGAATTTGTGCAAGTTTCTGAGCCCCTGCCACAACCAAACAAGCCACACATTAGCGTCGATCTAACTTCCATGGCATCAGACATGCTGAAGCTAAAAACAAAAGGTAGCAAGGATAATCCTTCGTACCTCTATTAGACCCATCCTCTCCAAGAACCACCTTAATGGCAGATATAACTTGTTCTACAGCGGGTGGTGACATTGAAGTCGCATACAGATGTGCCGGACAGGTGTGTTTCAAATACTGAATTATTTCCTGATGAAGACGAGAGAGATTTTTTAGGCTCACAATCTTGCCCGAATGTTTATTTGATGATTAAAGAAACAATCATGGTGTGGTAAAGGAGAGAAATTTAACCTTTGATGCGCCGATATAACCACCACAAGATCCAAAAGATTTCGTAAAAGTTCCCATCATAATGTCTACATCTGCTGGATCCACTCCAAGGAGCTCACAAACACCTTTGCCTGATTTACCAATTGCGCCAATGCTGTGGGCCTCATCTAAGTATGTGTATGCCTACTCAAAAAGAAGATATAATGTTGGCCATAGTTCCTCAAATGCTTTGCATCCCAAAGATAAAATAAATCCAGATTGCCTTTTGATCTTGCATTAGAGCTGAAAGTGCCAATGCTAAGTCATGACCATCCATGTCTTATCCCATCATTATGGGGTTGACTGTAAGGACAGTTGGGATTTGGGACCAACTGTAAACCAGATGTCAACCCTCGAAGCCATCATCATCCATGTCTTATCCCATCATTATGGGGTGGACCATAAGGACGACTGGGACCGACTGTAAACCAGATGTCAACCCATTAAGATTAGTGCTGAAAACCAGACCAAGGTGACTTGGCAAGAGAGGAGCATGCCAAGAAATCTAAAGAGCCGAATGGAGGGTAAGGAAACCTACCATTTTGGCTAGGCAATTTAAGCTCGTGCAACCAGAGGACAAACATAAGGCTGCCACTGCTAAGTGATCTTTTAAAACTACTCCAAATTGGCTTATGCCTATTAGAGCTTAAAAAGTGCCACTTCAAAGTCACTCTATACAAATGAGAAGCTTAGAACAAATCATCAAAAATGCATGAAATCAGAAGGTCAGACCTTATATTTCTTGCAGACAGTAATGATCTCAGGAAGTTTGCAAAGCTCCCCTTCCATACTATAGATTCCCTCAACAATAACAATTATCTTTTTCCACGGTCTATGAGTACGTGGCTGCCCCTCGGAGATCTGCTCTCTCAGGACCTCTTCCAAGTGCGACGGAGCTGCAAGCACAATAGCAAAATTATAAAATTTCCCGTAAAAAGCTGTTCATCTGAGCATAGTCATGCACCATGTATTGAAACTTACTATTATGTTGGAAGACCCGTACTGTTGCACCTGATCCTCGAGCACCATTGACGATTGAATTATGGTTTAAAGAATCACTTATTATCAGCCCTCCCTGTATATGATCATGATAAGCGAAGCCGCAGTCAGTTAATCCAAACTCATGTTTGAAGGTTTCATACTTTCATGTACTCCACAGGCTAATAAAATCCCTTGGCAATTGTACAAACCTTCCCGATGAGAGCAGGAATAATGGCCGAGTTCGTCACATAACCCATGCCGAAAAGAATAGCAGCCGGTTTTCCAACAAATCGTGCGACTAATTCCTCCAGGTCGGTGTGCAATTTAGTGGTTCCTAATACCATACCACGTGGAATCAGCTAAATCCTAAACACATCAAGAAAGAGCATTTTTTTCAATCATAATAAGCAGAAAATTCCTACCCCCGTCGACACGGACACTGCATGTGCTTGGTGAGTATTTCTTCAAAGACTCGATAACACGGGGTGTGCAGTATTCGTCTGCTGCTGCAAAACCGAGGTAGTTGTACGACCCTAGGTTGAGGCATTTACTCGTGTTTGAGGTCCGTCTGCATTAAAGAGAGAGTTAGCTACAATCCATCCTGCGAAGAAAACACGCAACATAGTACTAATTGCAATAATAAGCAACGGAGGTGGAGAATGAAAGTGAATTTCTATTATCTTCTGTCAAACCCTAGAAAGAAAGATATGCATCACCTTTCACGCTATAAATGTCCCAAATATTGACTTAATCACGAATATGCAAACCATAAGTTTTGAGAGAGAAAGAAAATGGTAAAACTCACTGGAGTGTCTTGTTATTGTCATTCGATTGACGCTCAACAACGTCAATCCAAGCATCTGGTGCACTTGCAATCGGTCGACCGAAACAATCCTGCCAAAGTAGACAAGTGTTAAAATATTTTTAACTACCTATGCCTGAACTATTTTCAGGGGCCTTCTAACCCAACAATCTCCTTCAGATCAATTGCTCTAGTTCAGGAGACACCTACTCTAGCAACACCAAATTTCACAACTTGCATGCGTTGTCAAGCATTAGAGCAACATACTCAATTTCAGATTGCCTCAAGATCAAATTAAAAGGTTACCATGAATTCCCTCTTTAGGGATTCGAACCACCTATAAATTTTGCGCTCTTAATGTTCCAAGAGCTAGGTCGGAAAGAGGGTTTTGTCACCATGATTGATGAACCCTTCTTCGAAGTCCGACTACTTACCTTTGCCTCCAAGCTTGTTCTTTTTACTAATTTTATTGTAATTAAGCAAGATCATGCTATAATACCGATCATTTCTCGGCATCGAGTTCAGTAAATCGAACCCAATAACTATAATCCTCTTCTTTCAGATCTATCTTCAAAAAGAGTCAAACCAAAAGGCATCAGGCTAATCTATTGTTGGGTTATCCTTGTTTAATCTAATTGGGTTGTATAGAGATCAAAAGGGCTCAACAGTCATAGTTTCAAAAAATTCCAAAAAGCAGTCTTTACCATAAAAAGATCAACATGATAAAAAAAAAAAGGGGGGGGGGGGGGGGGGGGGGGGGGGGGGGCAGGAAACAACCCTTAATTCTTTTCTTCATCCAAATAACATATCAAACCAAGGAAACCAGCGAGATCTCAAGAGAAGCCCTAAAAGAGGAGGATGAGACATGAAGGCACCTGAATGCGGAGATAGAGACGTCGGGTGTAGAAATCCTCGAGCCCCAAACAGATCGGCGCGTAACCCTAATCCAAAAAAAAAACCAAATTTCTTTCAGTGATCTAAATCAAACGGAAGTACAGAAGGAAATTGCGAAATCTGTGAAACCCCAATGGGGACAGCGGGGGGTGTCGCGGACCTGGAGGTTTTGGGATTTGGACCAATCGAGGAACTTCCGGACGAGATCTCTCAGCTGCCCAAACGCGAAGAGCAGGCCGTAGCTGAAGAGGGTCGTCAGGGCTGTCAGGTACGGTAACCTCACCATCCTTCTCGATCCGGAGTTCTCAGAGATCAGACAGCAAGCGAGAGGTCAGAGAGAGAGAGAGAGAGAGAGAGATCTGAGGAGGGTGATGGAGAAGGAGAGGAAGGGGGTGGTGGGTTTAATGAAGGGGTTCGGTCGTCAATGGCGTCGCAGGGGTTGAAGAAGAGGTGAACGGGGAGGTTTGAACGTTGAAGGGGGGAGGAAGGGGGGGAGGAGCGTTGACCGGTGAAACAGCCAATCCCTTTAGCCGTGTCTCTCGATCTCTCGATTTTATTCTGCCCACGTGGCCACGCCTGCGCAGCGCACAGCCACAGTGGTCGTGGCCCGTGGGATTCGAACCGAGGACCTGTGGCCCAAATGGTGCAACGTCCAGTCGGTGACTCGATCTCTTTGATCTTTTGTCGCGGGGATTATTGAATGAATTGTTGGTAATTAATTTAAAGGGTTATTTTGACTTTGCCCCCCAAATTCTGCCTTGTATTAGAGTTTACCTCCCATATTTTCATTTATTAAACTTTACCCCCCCAAACTAACTGTTCCGTCAGCTCACCATCTAAGAGGAAGGGTGAGCTGACGGAAAATAAATAAAGTTTTGGGGGGGTGAGTTGACGGAACAGTTAGGTTTGGGGGGTAAAGTCTGATTAATGAAATACGGGGGGTAAAATCTAATTCAAGGCAAAATTTGGGAGGCAACGTCAAAAGAACCCTAATTTAAAACATGACTTATTGACTTCTTTTATTTAAATAGAAAAATGTTATCCAACCGACCAGTTTTACGTATTTATTTTATCCAATAAAAAAAAAAAACGTATTTATTTTACAGTTTGACATGGCAGAGATCACAGCCATCTGTTATGCCACGGCCGGACATCAGGATCCGGTGCCACATCATGAAGTAAAAGATTAGGATGTGCACCGGATCGAAAACTAAGATCCAACCTTTGTCGATTTTGAGAATTCCCAATCCGATCCGAACCGAACTTAAATTAGATTTCAATCCAATCAAATTAAAATGGGTTTAGATTGTATTGGACGGCCAGTTTAGTCCTTAGTCAATATGGGGTTCTAGCTTCAACTTAAAAAAAGATCATCCTAACGTGTTAGATAAGTTACAAAATAACACTACATAAGTTTTTTGTTTATCATGGTACAAACAAAATATAAAATTACCAATAATAATACATGCATGACACCATTACCAACCTATGAGCTCTTGGTCTGGTGGTACTTTCTCTCTCTTTTGATGGAGAGATTACATGTTCGACTCTCGATATGAACACCATGGAGTCAACTTTCCCTCAAGACCGTTGAGTCTTGCTTGCGAGTGCGAATCATGGCTATTGATGTCATGTTCACTGGATTATAGAATTAATAAATTTGCTACCTCCCCTGTTTTAATCTCTGGACCTCTTTGATCCCTTGCTCTAGCGCCCTGTCCTATGGCTGCTTAGCCAGTCCAACAGAAAAGAAAAAAAAATAGTCATTACCCTAATATTCATGTTCATAAAAACTACGAAATCCAACTTAATAATTGATGACAACTATATATATACATATGGTGGTTCGGTTCAGTATTTTTTGGTTTTAAATTAATAAATTTGTCAACCAAACTAAATATGTTGATTTTTTTTAAGAAAACCAATCCAATCCGATCCATTAAGTATGTCGAAACCGATCAACATCGATTGGTTTGGTTTGGTCGGTTTGGACAGTTTAGTTTGGATCATGCACATCCTTATAAAAAATTATAGAATTATTAAGATTAATAGCATTGTAAAACTGTTCAAGATGCACGAGCAGGCACCTGTAACACTCAATCCCGACCGACATGCATAAGACCATCAGGTGCGCGTAATTGCAAGACGTTGATAAATAAAGCTCTCGAGGTTCCCCCTTAGAGAGAGAGGGAGAGAGAGGGTGGGCCCACCCATTTTCACTATTGAGCTTGAAGGCCAAGTCCAAATTTAATTGTTGGAACCCACTAAAATCAGTTAATATGACAAATATTGTTTGTTTTTTATATATAAATATTAATTAGACTCTTGACGCTAAGCAAAATTGGAAGGCAATATCATGACCGAAAGGAAAATGGTCCCACCGATTAGGTGCGGCCACTTCACGAGGCGTTGGCAACCAAAAGTTGGCCAATGAGTTGGCTATATAGCATTACTCTGACCGAAAAAGCTCATCGGCACTGTCGAGTTTGCCATCAAGATCTGACCATCCTGATGTGGCACCTGATAACAACCACCCGTTGCACCTAGAGCCCGACAAGTAAATCGCAATCAACCCAACTGGCAGGCAAAATGACGGCTATGATCAGGGGCCACGTCAGGATGGTCTGCTCCAGATGGAAAAACTGATGGGTGAATAGCTTCACTGGCATTATAACTCACAATCACTGTATGGAAAAAAATATATTACAATAATGAATGCTTTTTGAACATACAATGGGACATACTCTCAGACAAACTGGGGAGGAGTCCGAGAGCCAAGGCTGCGTGCATAGCGCGTGCCTTGAAAGCCATTGGCGGCTTCTTTAATCGGGTCATGGCTAGGGCTGGCAATTTTGGACCCGATACGGCAGACCCGACACGACCCGACACAAAGTTAGCGGGTCTGGGTTAGGGCTAAATGGGTTCGGGTGGTAAACGGGTCGACACGATAGACCCGTTTAATAAACGGGTCGGGTCCGGGTTTAGTGTCTGGACACGATAGACATGGGAAGACTCGTTTAAAATTCAATAGGTCGTGTCGAGTCGGGTTGGATCGGGTCTACCCACAATCCGATACAGTAATATATAGTATTAGCGAGTCTATCGGGTTAGGTCGGGTCGGGTCGGATCGGGTCAACTGAATAAACCCATGTGGTAAACGGGTCTAACGGATCTACCAGTTTATAAACGGGTCGGGTACGGGTTTAGAATCTAGACACAATTAGTTAAACGGGTCGGGTCCAGGTCTAGGGGTTTTGGACACGACCCGAAACTAGACACGACATGAACCCGATCTGACACGACCCATTGGCACCCCTAGTCATGGCCTTCCCTCCCTACTTTGGAAAATCGAAGGAAGGATAGCTATTGTGCTCCGCATTTGGGGAAAGAAACGACTTTCATGAGCACAGGAGTTTCTTGTGGGTTAATTAACGTTTGTGTGTGACCCATATCCCGAAGGCTAATTAGGTCCGTATAGGGACTTTTTTTGCTTTCCAGTTAAACAATTATGTGGCTCTATGATGTGGGATAAATACTTAGGGTGTGTTTGGCATTGGTTTTGAAATTTTAGGTTTTTATTTTGTAATACCAAGAACTAGTTTTGTGTAAAATCAGTTTTAGCTTATCAAAAACCAGTTATAGAATTATCAACATTTGGCAATAAAACTAGTTTTGAGCCTAAAACTAGTTTTGCAGTTATTTCCTCTATTTTTAAATATTTTATTTGTAAAATATTATCTATATAACATATTTTATCCATCACATTCTTTTTCTATAGTATATTCTCTTTATAATATTTTCTCTGTATCATTTTCTCTCAAATAATTTCTCATTCTAAAACATTATTTATGTAATACTCTCTCTGCTTATATTCTCTCTATATAATATTTCTCTTTAGAGTACTTTCTCTTTCTATAATATTTTTTATCTATAATATTTTCTCTTTATGATATTTTCTTCTTCTATCTCTTATGTCAATTTCTCTCTATAATATTTTATTTTTCTAAAATATTCTCTCCAATATTTTCTCTTTACGATATTTTCTCTTTCTACAAGATTTTCTCTTCAACATTATTTCTATGATATTTTCTCTCTATAATATTTTCTCTTCTCACTATGTCATTTTCTATCTAAAATACTCTCATTCCATAATATTTTATCACTCTACAATATTTTCTCTCTAAAATATACTCATTATATAATATTTTCTCTCTCTAAAATATTCTCTTGCTACAAGATTCTCTCACTCTAAAAATATTCTCTCTATTACACTTTCTCTAATATTTCTCTCTACAATATTATTTCTCCTCTCTCTACCCTATTTTTTCTCTCTATGATATTTTCTCTCTATAATATTTTCTCTCATTCAGTTTCTCTTTTAAATATTTGCCCTTTAAAATATTTTTTCTTTACAATATTTTCTCTCTCTAAAATATTTTTTTTTTACAATATTTTTTCTTTCTATAATATTCTCTTTCTACAATATTTTCTCTTTACAATATTTTCTCTTTATAAAATATTATCTTTCTATAACATTTTTTCTATCTGCAGTATCTTCGATCTCTTTCAACAATATTTTTTCTCTATATAATTTTTTCTCTATGATATTTTCTCTGTATAATATTTTTTCCTCTTTATGTTATTTTCTCTCACTACAATATTTTCTCTTTCTAAAATATTCTCTCTATATAATATTTCTCTCTCTAAAATATTATCTTTCTATATAATTTTCTCTCTAAAATTTCATATTCTATAATGTTTTCTCTCTACAACATTTCTTTCTCTAAAATATTCTCTTTGTATACTATTTTCTCTCTCTAAAATATTCTTTCTATAATATTTTCTCTCTTGAATATTTTCTCTCTCTACGATATCTTTTCTCTCTATAATTAATATTTTTCTTCCATCTACGTTATTTTCTCTCTCTATAATATTTCTTCTCTAAACTTTAGTCTCTATAATATATTCTTTCTCTAAAATATTATCTTTCTATAATATTTTAACTCTACAAAATATTCTCTTTCTATAATATTTTCTCTCTCTACAATATTTTTTCTTTCTAAAATATTCTCTCTATAATATTTTCTCTCTCTAAAATATTCTCTTTTTATAATATTTTCTCTCTCTAAAATATCCTATTTCTATTAAGTTTCCACTCTATAATATTTCTCTCTCTAAAATATTCTCTTTTTATAATATTTTCTCTCTCTAAAATATTCTATTTCTATTATATTTTCTCTCTTTATGATATCTTCTCTCTCTATTATTAATATTTTTTTCCTCTCTATATTTTTTCTCTCTCTACAATATTTTCTATCTAAACTACTCTCTATAACATATTCTCTCTCTAAAATATTATCTTTCTATAATATTTTCTCTCTCTAAAATATTCTCTTTCTATAATATTTTCTCTCTCTACAATATTTTTTTTCTATAATATTTTCTCTCTATAATATTTTCTCTCTCTATAATATTTCTCTATAATATTTCCTCTCTATATTATTTTTTATCTTTAATATTTTCTCTCACTACATATTTATTTATTTAATACTCTCTATCTATATTCTTCTCTTTAAAAATTTTTCTCTCTATAATATTTTTATATCTATCATATATTTTCTCTAAAGGATTCTCTCTATAATAATTTTCTCTCTCTACAATATGATATGTATATATTCTTCTGGTTTTAATTTTTTTCTCTTTACAATAGTTTCTCTTTACAACATATATGTTATTCACAATAATTTCTTTTAATTATTGTTTTGCCTTCTTGCCTCAAGAACCCAAAAGAAGAATCCAAAAGCAGAAAATTTCAGCTTTTGGGTTTTGATAATTTTCTGGTTTTGGTTTTGGAAAACCAATTTTCTAATCGAATCCCAAACGCACTAAAATCTTATACCAAAACCAGTTTGGCAAGCGGAACTAGTTTTGACACAAAACTAGGCCTCCAAAACCAATGCCAAACACACCCTTAGCCACATCGAACGATCACAATTATGTGACTATCCCTTGTCGGACAGTTAGGTTTCATGTGACCAACCAACCGCCTTACAGTAATGACAGAGCACGGAACTGAAGGAGGTGTTGCGGGAGCCAATTGCAAGCGCACTAGCCGAAGATAAGTAAGGCCACATGACAGAGCAGGAGATTGGGAAAGGTCATCTGCAGTCTGCAAAGTGAGTCTCCTCATCCACCAAGGAGAGCAGGGCATTCTATAGATGACAAATAGAGATGTGGTGCAGGACCTATGCCGCTAGAGTCACAAAAGATGGATGAAGAGCGACCAGAAATTGGTGAAGGTGGCTCGTTTCAAGTTAGCTCTGAAACTCTAGTGATCGAGGGTAATCACAAGGCGCATGGATGAAGAAGTCTAACTCATACCGATAATCGCACATTAGACTGAAGAAGTCCTTGATCGAGCAGTCACCATGACGTGCATACTAAGCGTCAGAGAGAAGCTGATACTAATATGCACCACCTCACTAAAAGAAACGGTCCCGAAGATACTCCCACTGAAAATATGTAACAGACATGCGATCGAGAGGAGTTAGTAGGGGACGAAAACAGAGTGAATGATGTAGGCCCGAATAGACTGGTCGTGGTGATGCCATAAAACAGTAAGAGCATCATGAGCCAAAATAGGTGTCGGAGCGAAAGGAGTGATAGTCGTGACAATTGAGGATACTGTAGCTAGCCGTGACAGTAGTGGGCTGTTTAATACCGGTTAAACAATTATAACTCACAAAATGTTCACAATATCAAAATAAGAGAAGGTTGTGGGTTCAACTTGATGGGGATCAAGCCTGCCGACAAAACCAGCTCTGCCAGCGATCGGCCCATATCGACTCATATTTTGTTTATCGTATTTATTAATTAAATTATTAGATTTAATTATAAAAATATAAGACTTACTGCACAAGTCACTTTTCTCATGTTGTCTATGGAAATTCATGCATGTAACCACACATGTTATATAAAGATGTAGGCTCTATTCTACTTGGAGGAAAACCTAGAGAAGACCCCCTTTTTCCGAGGAAGATGCATTTGGGCATAGTGGCGAGCCATGGAGGGTGAGGCCACATTGTGGAGACCGAGACCATGATGGAGCGAGTCCGAGAGGAGGCACACAAGGCTATTGGGAGATTCATGGTGCTTTGATGATGATTGATCTGACAGATCATGACTGGTGAGTATCTTGATCATAGCTTTTGTGGAACCCATGAGAGTTATCTCTGTAGACATTTCCATGTGCGATCCGTTCAGTAAAATATATGGAAGAGAGAGCGCACAAAGAGGTAGAGTTTTCTTCTCCATCTATCATGTAACATGTTTAGTTTTTGTCTTCCCTATTTGGTGGTTTTTTGAAGGACCGTTGGCATATGTTGGAGACAGTTTGATCTCCGTTGATATGCATAGTCGTCTTTTGTGGTAGAGAGATTGTGAGGATTTGTTAAAAAGGTATGGAGTACCGTCGGGTGTATTCCTATTTATCTTCTTCATAGTGGATTCCTGGAGGAGGTGGTTGCCGAAGAGAGAACGTAGCCCCGTTTGGGATGAATCTCTGTAAAATCTTGTGTCCCTCTTATATGTATTTTATTCGTGTGTTTTGTGCCGTATCGATCGGTGCAGTATGGGATGCATCGATAGTATCTGACGTTTCAAGGATTGGTACTGGATCATGTATCTGCATCTTCTACCCTTCTTTATATCGGGCTCTGTCTGGTATCAGATCCAGGTTTGGTGAGGGATTACTCTAATTCCAACAATCTTGGTATCAGAGCTTTGGGTTGCTTCTTCAGAGTGTCATTAAGGAGCCACCAACAGGTGGCTGGTGGAGGTGTCGATGGGCACCAGCGTGAGTCATTACAGAGCGACTGGTCGAGGCACTAACTGGAGTTTGGGATAACGACATAGAGAACATTCTTTTGATCAAATCTTGCTGGCACAAGACACAAATGGGTCCAATGTTATCGATCCTAAAAAAATGATATTTTGAATTCATCTTTCAGATGGATCTCATTGTTTGGAGTGCGAGCAATCATTGGCACTATAATCAATATTGCAGAGAAAAGATAAAGTATTACTGATAGTTTTTGCTTCAAGTTTTGACTAGCAACAGGGTCGGGTTCAATGCTATCATGTTTCATCATATATGGTGTCTGATGGGGGGATATCTTGGTGATATCTTATTATCTGCCGAAATTCTAGTATTCTTGATAGCGATGACTAGTTGTTTTGTTCATATAATTGGAGTTTTAGCAACTCCGTGTAATAGTGGTCAGTTGAAGACAAAGGCGGCGTACTCCGATGCTAATAGGAGGGGCCGCAGGTTCGTCATATGTTAGAATGTGAGAAGATATCAGATTTTTTTTCATTCTTAGTCTCACATGTGCAGGCTCATCTTTGGAGATGGAGCTTGTTAGGAGGACTTCTTTGGAGATCATTATTGGAGACTCTATGAGTTGGGGATTGCTTGGCATTGTTGGGTGTTGCCTTCAAGCAGTGGCGGACCCAGAAACTCCAAAATTAAAAATTTGGGAGGGGCCATGCATAAAGAATTTTTAAAATTTTTCAAAACCTCAAAGGATATTATTGAAATTTTACCAACTTTGGGGGGGGGGGGGGGGGGCACGGCCCCCCTCAACCCCCCTTGGTTTTGCCCCTAGCTTCAAGCACAGTGGGCTTTGTTGTGATATATGGATGTAAGTGGAGCGTTTTCTCAGTGATGTAGATCTCGAAAAATATGTCCAGTGGTGGCATTGGCTACTTGATACATTTCCTTAGGCACTCATGGTGGAGTTTGTGGAGGTGAGACTGTTTTTGCTTTCCCGACAGAGATGGAGGGGAGATAGATGCTGAGAATCTCTAGCCAAGGTGAAAATTGTTGAATATTATGGTGGTGGATTGGAATCCTATTTGAAGGAGAGCCAGTTGGCTCAGAGCCCTATTTGGAGGAGGGCTACATATTTGCGATCTCTAGCGGGAGCAAATCAGGCGAGATTGCCCGCTGGCATAAGTCCATAATTGCGGTGGAGCTTATTGGATGTCAGAGGACACTTCAGACGTTTGTCCATTGGTGGTGGAGCGACATTAGTTGAGGTGGAGCTCGTTTGGATGTCGGAGAAGACTCTGGACGTCATGGCCACTGAAGGATGGATAGAGGAGGCGATCATCAGGGCATGATGATCGGCCATCAGTATTCAGTTGGGTGTATACACCGGTTAGAGGTGTAGGGCACATGTTTAGATGCAGGCAATGTCAGGGTGCTTTTGGCGTGTCTTTAGGATGCGTGCTCAGGACACCGAGAAGGGGTCCTTTGGCACCATCAGGGTGGCGTTTAAAGCGCCATCAGGAAGCGGATTCATGATACCGATAGTGTACTACTTGGCACTGTTAGAGTGCTTTGAAGATGATGAATAGACGTCTGGTTGTGACATCTCACCATGGATACATACACCGATCAGAGGTGCAGGGATGCAGACAATGGCAGGATGCTTTTGACGTGTCTTCAGGATGTGTGTTCAGGACACCGAGGAGGGGTTGTTTGGTACCGTTAGGGTGCCGTTTGAAGCGTCATCAGAAAGAGGATTCATGATACCGACAGTGTACCGCTTGGCACTGTTAGAGTGCTTTGAAGACGACGAATAAACGTTTGGTTTGTGACATCTCGCCATGGTGGAGATTGTTGATGATGGCTCGAGTCAAAACCCTACTCCTTGGACAGGTTGTGCGCATGACATGTCCAGGTATCGTGCACACGACTTGAAGCCTGAATTTGTCGACGCGTCTTTCCTCACTCAACGAGGTCGAGCGCAGGACATTCGTGCACACGACTTTCCCAGTCTTGTGCACAACTTTGTCTGGCAGACACAGGTCAGCCCAATCGTATACGATTTGGACTTTTTTTTTGGAACTGTTTGATGGGAATTTCGAGATTGGACTTATGTAATGTATTCTCATCCTATATAAAGAGGTCTAGGGTTTTGGGAACATAACATTTGATTATCTTTGATCAATCGGCGGTAGCTCTTGGTGAAGCTTCTTGGAGAGAAGATGAACCCGGGGGAGAAGCATACCTTGCTCCTCCCCCAAGCCGTTGAAGGGCCGGCGAGCGGCGTCCATGACATCGTGTTGGAGCACCGCTTTGTGGGTGCTTGGTGACCGATTCCGAAGGAATTCTATTTGGAGGAAAACATAATGAAGACCCCATTTCCGGGGAAGATGCCTTCGGGTATGGTGGCGAGCCATGGAGGGCGAGGCCACGTTGCGAAGACCGAGGCCATGATGGAGCGAGTCTGAGAGGAGGTGCACAAGGTCATTGGGAGATCCATGGTGCTTCGATGATGATTGATCTGATAAATCATGACTGATGAGTATCAAGATCATGGCTTTTGTGGAACTCATGAGGGTTATCTCTATGGAAATTGCCATGTGCGATCCGTTTAGTCAGATCTGTGGGAGAAAGAGCGCACACAGAGGCAGAGTTTTTTTCTCCATCTATCATGTAGCATGTTCAGTTTTGATCTTTCTATTTGGTGGTTTTTCAAATGACCGTTGGCACATGTTGGAGATAGTTTGGTCTCTGTTGATGCGCATAGTTGTCTTTTGTGGTGGAGAGATATGTGAAGATTTGTTAAAAAACATAGAGTACTGTCGGGTGTAATCCTGTTTATCTTCTTCATAGTGGATTCCTGGAGGAGGAGGTTGTTGGAGAGAGGACGTAGCCCCGTTTGGGGTGAACATATGTAAAATCTTGTATCCCTCATACTTGTATTTTTTTTGTATGTCTTGTGCCGTATCGGATCGGTGCAGTATGAGATGCATCGACGGGATCTGACGTTTCAGGGATCTACGACGCTAGGCCACGTATCTGCATCTTCTACCATTCTCTATGTCGGGCTTTGTCTTGTCCGCTGCGCAACAAGGTGGGTCATTCCCTTCACTCGGTGTGGCGCTTTTCATTCGCTGGTGTAGCATCTTCATGTGGTTTAGGTTGGCCTTTCTCCTGTGGTTGTATAGATGTACGCCTCTGTGGCGACTCTTGGGTCTAGCTAGACCCCCACTATGTACCCACAAAGAAAAAAAATATATTAATAGTGGCTTTCCATCACACATTTGTAGTGACCACAAATAGAACACGACAACATGCTTGTGGGCCAAGACTCATTTTTTTTAGAAATGCTATTCAGCTCGATGGTTTTTCCGATTCCACTCAGCTCGATTGACGTGGCCTTGTGCGAGTAGTGATTGAACCTCATTAGTTACAATTGAATAAGAAGTTGCACCACTCGTACACGGCCACGTCAATCGGGCTAAGTTGAATCGAAAAAACCTTCGGACTGAATAGCATTTCTGAGCCCACGTGTAGAAGGGGTTTTAAGGATGACTCCATCCATTTTCTTGATAAAGGACAATTAAGAGAAAAAGTACAAAAAAATCACGAGAGAAGGTCTCACCCTAACAACAACAAAAGATCGTGGCTCAGGAGCAGGGCGCAAAGAACAAGTCAATTCTTGCTTACGGCCTACCAGGACAAACAACCAAATTTAAATGTTGGAGATAGCCCATCCGCTGCTACGCCGTCGTATTCGTTGAAGACTTCCCGACGAGTTTGTTGTGGGGCTATTTAAAATTTTTGATTATGAAAACACTGCTAGAGTATTAATTGGGTGAAAATCGTTAAACAATCAAAACATTTTAAAGAATTGTTGTGGAGTTATATATTTAAAATTTATTATATGATTCTAATTCAGAAAAACACAATATAAATCAATCCAAATTTGACCCATAGCAAAAACTAATTTGGATTCATCTTGCAATTGATCAGATTAGTACCCGACATTTTTTTTTTCTTTGGGTGAAGTGCCCATCAAAACTAGTTTCAAATGGTTTGTCATAGTCAAGCATGACGTGGTAAGACGACACCCCACATCAGCATTAGGTTTGTGTTTTTATCTTCTTTTTTTTTTACCAGGCAGGCGGTCAGAGAATATGGTGCTAGAGCATGGGCCAGGTCAACAAAGAGGTCCGGAGATTGAAACGGGGAAGGTAGCATAAATATAATTGCTAATTTTGTATTAAATTTTATAATCCAGTGAACATGACATAACAATGAGGATTCACACACACAAACAAGACAACAATGGCCTTGAGAGCAAATTCGTTCCATGCTGTCCAAATTGTGAAAATTCCTATAACCACAAAACCAGGGTTGAGGTCCCATCATTTCTTTATGAGGATCTCACCATCCTCCTATCTAGACGATATAGGACTATTCTCTCAACACTCCCTCTTGCATGTAGGCTGGATTTTTTTTTCCGATCCTTGTCATGCGGGTGTAGTAGTGTGGGACCCCCATTCAGCAAGCGGATGTGACGGTCTGGCTTTGATACCATGTGGAAATTCCTCTAACCACGAAACCCGGGTTTTGAAGTGTAGGATATCTAACACATATCGGGAGTCGAACAGGGAACCTCTACAACAAGTGAGAGAGGAAGTATGAACAAGAGCCCGTTGGTTGTTTTTATCCCCTAGACTGGTGTATTGGTAGAAGACTACCTCAGTCCCCGCTTTCAATCCATCCATAGAATTTTTTTTCTCGTTTTTAAATAATTACCAACAATAATCTATCTATAAAAATCAAGATAAGGAAAAAACTATAATTTATTAAATTAATTTTTTTTAAAAAGCAAGACGTAAGCACTAAGACGAATCACCACATACCCCTAAACTCAAAACCTCCCAACCTAAGAACCCATATAAGATAAAATCTTAATACTACTTGAAATTTTAATTTTATTCATATTACTATATTAATATCAAAAAAATCGCATTTAACGTTTTTCTGCCTTAGGCCTCAACTTGTATCAAGCCGGCTCTACCGATATCATGTAGTGCCAACTGAGGTACGCGAGTCAAAGTGCTATACATCCTACAATCCAGAATCCACAAATACTGGTGAAATTAACATAAATAATTAAAATCACTAACTAAATAGACAAATTAATCTTCAGATATCGTCGATATAGGATAAGGAGGGGGGGAGTGAATGCCAGGTCACATCGCAAAAAACAAGGTTGTTAGAAGTAGGTAGCTGGTATCACTTAGGGGTGGCAATGGGTCGGGTCGGGTCGGGTTGAGACATAGGTATAAGGCCAAAACACCCAATCCAAACCCGACCCGTTTAATAAACGGGTCAAAAACTTAAACCCAAGTCCAACCCACCTAATAAATGGGTTGACCCGACCCGACCCGTTTAACCCGTTTACTAAACGGGTCGGGTCGGGTTGGCTCGGGTTGGATCAACAGAACCCATGTAAACTTGCCGGGTTGGGTCAAGACAAGTCGGATTGGGCCGGGTTTGATCGGGTTGGCTCGGGTCGGGTCGGGTTGGGTTGACACGATCCATTTGGTAAACGGGTCAAGTCGGGTCAATCGGGTTATAAGTACAAACACAAACCCGACCCATTAAATAAACGGGTCAATCGGGTCGACCCGTTTATGACCCGAACCCGTTTAGGCCAAACCCAAACCCGCTAACTTCGGGTCGGGTTCGGGTCGGGTTGGCGGGTCGGGTCAAGGATTGCCACCCCTAGTATCACTGTCATGTACCAATGGACTTTGTCACCAAGCCCTGGCCCGCCTCATAATAAGCTGTGGCCCAATACGGTGCCAATGCGCTAAACCTATATAAATAGACCAAAAAATAAAAATATTTATAAATATATAGTGGTTGGATGTAGCAATCCATGCCCCTGGGCTACCATCTGGCTTAACTCTTGTTTGATTGATCTCGACCACACTACCATCCATTGTTTGCACATCTTGCTAATTATGAATCATATTTGGGTAGTGTTGGAGCCACCGACAATCTTGAGATGCATTCCCTCTGTGGTGTTAGAGCGGGTTCCCCCCAGTCGGACTTAGTCGGGTTACGGAGTGGCCAGGTTGTGCTCGAAGCTGTGTGTCCTCCCTTGGTCTCCGCACACGAGAGGGTGGTCGGCAGGTGTTCAGCTCTAGCCTCGTGGGAGGGGATTGTTGGGTTTAGTCCCACATCGGTTAGAGACTGGGGGGTGGTGTCTTCATATACCCTCTTTAGACCTCCCCTTTCAACCCGTGTTTTGTGGTGTGAGGGTATCTAACATGATGTCACATGTAATTAGCCCAGGGAATGCGTCTACGGACTGGGTGGCGAATTGTGTAAAGACGTGGCACGCTACTCGATTCCTCACGGGATCCTACCCGCGAGAGTTACTGTATGTTCAACATTCTGACTCCGCCAGGCTGCTTCGTGCATGGCTATAGTGATTATGTTGGGTTCGGTAGCTTTCGTTTGTAACATCGTACATTAATCCAAAAAAGAAAGGAAGTAGAGAACTTTGAGATGCATGTTTGCTCCTTTTCCTAATCTGTTATGAGCCGATCCTGGTCCCCCCTTCAATTCAATTCTACCACAGTTGTTGTATTTTCAAGGTGCGTCTGAACACCCAGGTGCTAGGGGACTGCACTTTTCTTCCTCCACCTCTTCTCGGTCGAGTTCCCTCGGTGGACCATGGCTTTGGTCTCGGCGGGACTCCACAGACGGTGGACCCAGTGATCCCGCCTGGCTTCGGACCACCAGTGGCTCCTTTTCCCCAACCGAAGAGGTTCTGACGAACAACCTTGTAACCCAATGTTCACCCGGTGGCGGCGGGGCAGCCGGGAGGCAAAACCAAGGAGGCGGCTGATACAGTGGGGGAAGCGGTGGCGCCAGGCCATGGCGTCGGTAAAGGCAATAATGATGTTGATCCAGGTACGGCCTCTCTTCGGCAGATATCGTGGGATTTCGATATCTTTTACCAACTTGGGATCGATCTGTTCACCGATGATCGTGCCAATTTGTTTTCCTTTTCCAGTTTAGCCACTAACAATGTGGAGGTGCGGGAACTCGATAACAACCCCTTCATCGACCTACATTAGGGCAACCAGGAGGGGTGCCACCCAGCCGTGGACGAGACTCTGGAGCACTCGGGTGATGTACTCTCATCGTTCTTGGAGGAGATCATGCACACCTATCGCAGAGAATAGAGCCTAGTGTATCTAGGGGGACTTGACTACCTCTCTTTATGCTGATAGGGGTTCCTTAGGGGGAGGAGACGCACGGAGAGCGACTTTTGGGGGGTTGGAGCAGTGGATGGTGTGGGAGAAGCACAACAACAATGCGCATCGAGGAAGAGTTTCCGATAGGTTTTGCAACGTTTCGTAGAGGACCCGCTGCTGTCTCAAGCTCTTGTTCGTTCAAAGATGCTTCTCTTGGAAATGGACATGGCTGATCCTTCTATGTCTTTGTCTTTCTCTTTGCTTAAAGATGATGTAATATTAGATATTGCCAGGAAGTGTGGTTTTATTACATCCCCAGAATTGGATGATGTTCATTTATTTTTAGATAACATTAGGGACATGGAGGCGAAGATGGTGAAGTTAGCTCCGTCTTGATGTAGGTTGTTGCACTTGTATGATGAAGATCCCTTCGTCGAATGTTCAGGGTTTGGAGAAGTCAGAGAAGAGGTGAGCGACGAGCACCTTTGCTTTCATTCATGACATTGACATCATCTGCATCCCAGAGTCTAAGAGGCAGAACCCTACGAACCATTTTTTCCATTCCTTGAGCACTTGGAAGATGAATAAATGGGAGGTGAAAGATGCGACGGGTGTGTCTAGTAGAATCCTAGTGGGATTTAATGATGATTGCTTCCTTCTAAAGAATTCGATTGTGGGAGTTTTTTCCCTCTCCCTTATCTTGATGACCCGGTTGGATGGGAAGGAGTGGATGACATCCTCAGTCTATGGGCCGACGGATCATAGTAGAGGAGATGATTTATGGATATAACTTTTCTCCCTTAGGACGAACTTTCTATGACTATGGGTTATAGCTGAAGATTTCAATGTTACGAGAGGAACTGGAAAAAGACATGGGAGTGAAGATCTTTTAGCCATGCGAGCTTTCTCATATTTTATTCAGGAGCAGGAGCTCTTGGATCTGCCTTTATCAGGTTGTAGCTATACCTAGAGCAACATGAGGGAAGACTCGATCCTGGCCATGCTATACCGGTTTCTTATTTTTGTAGAGTGGGATGTTTTTTTTTCCCGGGACCAGCCAGTGTGGGCTTGCGTCCTGTCTTTCTGACCACGCCCATATTTTCTTGGCAACAAACTCGATACCTTAGGTGCGACCACCTTTCCTGTGACGACTAAGATCCAATAGGCCAAGAGCCAAGACTCTTGATGATGTGATGCCAAGATGGATGAGATGAGGTGAGGTGAGGTGTACAATGCCACGAGTTAGCCCTATATTGTCTAGAGAGAAACAGATCCTGAGCTACTTTATAATTTTCCCTCATAAACATAGAAAACGCATTTTAAAACCGTACGCCGCTACGGATTTCATAAGAACTCCGTAGTTAAGCGTGCTCGGGCAAGAGTAGTACCAGGATGGGTGACCTGGGAAGTTCTTGTGCGGGTATAGGCAAAGCAGACAAAATCTTGTGTGTTTGGGACGGATGTTACAAAATGGTATCAGAGCCGGTTTTCCTCGTGTGTTTGGGGCGGATGTTACAAAATGGTATAAGAGCCGATTCTCCTTGCAATGGGGGGGGGGGGGTCTCACCCTACACGAGGACGTGTAGCCCTAAGGGGGGTGGATTGTGACGACCAAAATCCAATAGGCCAAGAGCCAAGACTCCTGAAGATGTGATGCCAAGATGGATGAGGTGAGGTGTACAACGCCACGAGTTAGCCCTACACCTTCTGGAGAGAAGGAGATCCTGAGCTACTTATATAATTTCCCCTCCCAAACATAGAAGACGTGTTTTAAAATT
This sequence comes from Chamaelirium japonicum, assembly GCA_947650365.1. Lineage (NCBI taxonomy): Eukaryota > Viridiplantae > Streptophyta > Magnoliopsida > Liliales > Melanthiaceae > Chamaelirium > Chamaelirium japonicum. The sequence continues at coordinate 36,660,925 of OX393553.1, read as the reverse complement.
GTACGCCGCTACGGATTTCGTAAGAACTCTATAGTTAAGCGTGCTCGGGCAAAAGTAGTACCAGGATGGGTGACCCCCTGGGAAGTTTTCGTGCAGGCATGGGCAAAGCGGACAAAATCTTGTGTGTTTGGGACGAATGTTACATTTCCAGTTCGAGATGATATGGCCCATATGGGCACTCGAGGAGGGTTTTTTTGCATTGTTGGAGAGGTGGTGGAATGAGGCAGGTCAGTTGGACAATTCGGTGTTGAATATGACTCATAAGCTCCATTTTGTTAAGAAGAAACTCAAGGCGTGGAGTAAGGAGCATTTCGGGAGCGTCACCAAGCAAAAGGCCTCTATCCTAGCCTCCATCCAAGCATTGGAGGTATGGGGGGAGGTGGCACCATTGACGGAATCGAAGAAAGTAGATTTATCGAGGCTAAATTCGACCTTGGGAGGTATCCTACGGAAGGAGGAGGTCATGTAGAGATAGAGATCCAAAGAGCAGTGGGTCAAATTAGGCGACTCCAACACACCATACTTCCATAGAGTCACCAATGGTCGTCATCGTAAGAACTTCATCTCCTCATTGGTTCAAGATGGCGCTATTTTATCCTTGCTTCATAGATCATTCAGGGGGTGACGTCCTTTTTCAAAGAGTATTTTCAAGCAGATGACCGATCGGGGATCGGATTTGACGGTTGATGCAGATTTTACGGAGGAGGAATTTCGGAGAGCAGCTTTCCAATCAAAAGGAGATGGAGCTCCGGACCCTGACAGTTTTTCGATGAGCTTCTACCAGAAATTTTGGGAGATTATCAAGTTAGATCTATATCGTTTCCTCATCGACTTCTTTGGAGGCAAGGTATGCATCCATTGCTTGAATTATTCTTGGGCCATTCTTTTGCCTAAGAAGAATGGTGTACAGAGCATTTGGGACTTCTGACAGATCAGCTTGGGTAACTACCTATATAAGATTGTTTCGAAGGTTTTAGCCAACAAGTTAGCAACCAACATCGGCTCTTTGGTGTCCCCATCCCAGACGACCTTCATCAAAGGAGGGATGATCCTTAACAGTGTGGCGGCGGCTCAAGAAACCATCTTCCACTTTCATGAATCTAATCGGGAGGGTGTCCTACTGAAGCTTGATTTTCGAGAGGGCCTTTGATTAAATTCAGTGGGACTTTCTTTTTGAATTATTGCGAGCGAAGGGCTTCTCGGACCATTGGTTGGGCTGGATTTGGGATATACTTTTCTCATCGAAGATCGCATGCTTGGTCAACGGAGTACAGGGGAGAGAATTCAAAGCCCACAAAAGGTTTCAAGCAAGGGTGTCCGCTTTCTCTCTATCTCTTCATTTTAGTAGTGGATGTCTTTGACGTGGTCATTCGCAAGGTGAACCACGAGAGTATCGTGAAGGGTGTGGGAGGATCGGGTTGGTCTACTTCCAGCCTTCATTACGCCGACGACTCCCTCCTCTTCATAGATGCTTGTCCTTTCTAGTTGTCCTCCCTGAAGATCCTTTTTTATGGCATGGAGCTTTTCATCGGGTCTGAAGATTAACTCCTCAAGAGCAACCTATAATATATCGGCCAATGTGATGTTGGTCCTGCTCTGGCTAGGATACTAAACTGCCGGGAGGCGTTCTTACCTATGAAATGCCTTGGTATCCTAGTCAGCGATAAGATTTTGAGGCAAGAATATTGGGAGAAGTTAAATTAGAAGATTGAGTCAAGGTTGGAGGGATGACAGGGCAAACTTCTATCCTCAGGTGCCCGGCTAGTTCTAGTGAATCAGTCCTCTCTGCCATTCCATCTTGTTATCTCTCTTTCTTTTACTTCCCTTCTTTGGTGATCGAGAGGATCGACAAGATAAGGTGGCCCATTCTGTGGCGAGGTGTTGGTAACACAGGGGGGGCGACAACCTCCTGCGTTGGGATTAGGTTTGCCTACCGAAGAACGTAGTGTTGGAAATAAATCCATGGTAGAGGCCCGCAGCGGAAGCAAAGTGAAGGTCCGAAGACCGTGAGCGGTGTGCGTTTCATCGAAACGATCTACATATGCGTGTATGAATCTAGCATGGCATCTACGCGAACCCCTAACGATGATCTAACGCGAAAGAAAAATCTAGCATGTATGCATGTTCTATCTATGCTAGATCTACATGCTAGAGATCATACCTGCGTGCGGATTCTTTCACCGCGACAAGTTTCTTCTTTGTCGATGGAGACGGGCTCGGATCTGCTTGACATAGCTTTGGTACGATAGCCATAACTTTCTGTTACGAACTCCGATTGGGCTAAAATTTGGACTGCATGTAGCCAAATTCAATACGCAACTTTTGAAACAAGTTTCACCTCGTTTGGACTTCTGTAGCTTCCGGAATCATAGAAACAACACTGATTTTCTGTGCAGAATTTGGACAGCAAAAGGTTGCGGGAGATGCCTTCTAGTTCACCCGATCTCACACGCTGCACGACACCTCGTCGATGGATCTCTGAGTGCCTCCATCCGACGAGCCTTTTTCTTCTACGAAACACCACGCGAGGAAGACGAGTCGCCATCCAATGGCGCAAGCGAGGGAGAGAGAGACGAGAGAGGAGATGCGAAGAGAGGAGAGGGGCGGCTAGGGTTTCCCCATAGCTTGCATGGCCGGCCCTAGGGCTTGCATCCATGCATGGCCGGCCCTAGGCTTATGGATAAGCCTAGTGCAGATAAGATTGACTGATTCAAATCTCTCCCTATATATCTCTTCTTTTATCTCTATTTTTTTCCTTGTTTTTGAAAACGGTCAAAACCAGCCCGTTTTCTGCGCCTCATGACCGGCCCTTTCATCGGAGGCAACAACCTCCTGAAACCAATAGGGCCGGCCTTGACCAGTCTCTCAACACTTAGGGCCGGCCCCCCTAGTACATAGTGATGCATGGTATGACCAAAACGCCCTTATGTCACTTGTTGGCCGTTCCTCGTGTACGAGACTTTGCAAGGCACACATAAGTGAAGTGCACCAGTGATTTCACTATTCTCTGAGGTTCCCGTAGGGTGCCCCTAGTGAAGTCAACTAGTCAACTCGCAATATGTCCCGGTGCATCGCACCCATGTGGCAAAGTCCACTTATGACAAGGAATTGCTACATGCGTCTCTACACTAACTTAGGGTTTCCCCTTAGTGCACACATGTAGCTACACATCTATCGTGCACTAGTGCAAAGCACTCACGGAGCGTATGCTTGGACTTCTCGCTTCCTCTAACTACGTTCTGTGTTTCGAGGAGATGGTATAAGAACCGTACATAATGTCGATAAGGTGGAACCTTCAGGGACCAGGGTTCATGGCTTCCAACTTAGACTCGATCGACACACTACCCGAGTGTACTATCGATCCTCTGAGTCTAAGCTAACCTGCGTAGCCACCCAGAGTGCGACGCAGGCTGCACTCTATTTCCCCCGGACTTACTATGTTCTCCCTCATACCCCTGCTCTCCGCTTAGTATGGTAAACTCGCTGTCCCTCCATCTGGTGCCATGACGCAACTCGAGCGGTGGAGAATACCGTCAGACTCGAGTGCTCATTTGACTCGGTTTCTTCCAGGTTGACCACATACATCGTACCTCCGATTACTCTTCCGAGCAATCGGATCCGTCACCAGTCCAACTGATAACCACCTGGCCAGGGTTTAATACGACGTAAGTCAAACCAAGGAACGTACCTCCCGTTAGGGGTGTGGATAGCCTGCAGGAGTGACATGCTGATGCAGCGCCAGCCGGGTAACCCAGTACACCGTGGTTTTGGATCACTGCATCCAGATCCTCACACATTGGTGTGCCAAAATACCACACAACTGGTTAGTCCACCAGACATGGTTCCTCAGGGTTTATGACCGTTTTACCCTAAGTAGAAACATGGTTTAGTGCACCGGTGTCTACTCACCGATCTGTGCACCGTGTTGGTTCCGTTCGGCCACAGAAACTGTGCCTGGTAATGACCGTAGTGGAGACACCCATGCTCTATCATCCCAACAGCTTATCCTGATAGGGCGACCAACCCTAATCAGAGCTGTAAACGTATTTAGGTTACATGGGACCAGTCCTTTGAGTCTCCCACTCAAGTGGATTACCATGTAGCCATGGCTCTCTGTTCTGTAATCAGAACACGTACTAAGGTATGTACCAAGATGCAATCCTATACTATCAACCATATATAGCTAAACTATAAGTTTTTATGAGCTTTAGACCTCACAAATTCTAACAATCTCTCACTAGGTCTAACGAGGAATAACGGTGTTGAGCTCAGTAGCTTCTACATGCTGCCCAAATGCCTTTGCAGGAATTTTCTAAAGGAATTGGCAATATTGTCTGTAGATTCCACCCCAGTACCGCTACTTGTATTTCCTCCTATAACTGTCAGATCAAGTGGAGTTTGTACTTGATGGGTTTCCCCTCACGGTGGTGCCTAGTCTCCTTGGACCTTACTTACCGCTCTTCTGTTACAATAACAGATAACTGAGCCTCTGGTACGCATCCCAAGTTCTCTAAGAACTTCCTAAGCCTTACCACCTGATATACTACCTCGCACGCAACAACGTGCTCAGTCTTCGTGGTGGAGTCTGTGATGCACTCTTGCTTCACACTCTACCAACTACCGCTCCTAATCCCAAGATAAAAAATAATCCTTGAAATCGATTATCTGGAACACACATCTGACACCAAATTCAGATCCTGTGTGTCCAATCGATATCAGGACCTGTGAAGTACAAGCTAACTCATAACCCTCACTTAATGAGGATTTCTAAGTATACCCTTCACTTTAGTCCAGTGATTTAAACCCAGGTTCGACTGAAACCGACCCATGAATCCTGCTGCGCAATAGATATCTAGCCTCGTAAAACGAATCTGGCTAGAATCTTATCTTCATGTGTAGCCTGTGACAGCAAGAGAACCTTGCTCTAGTTATCTCGAGTTACCTTGATTCCCAAAATATAACTCGCCTCACTAGGATCTTTCATATCGAATTGTGATGACTACAAACCTTTACCGTATACAATATTCTTACATCATTTTCAATTAATAGAATATCGTTAACGTAAAGTACTAAATACACCCTTGTAGTTATTTCACTTTTCTTGTACCATCTTGGTTTATCCTAATTCTGATCAAATCCGTGTGAGCAGATTCCCTTGATCAAAATAGATATTCCAACATAGATGCTTGCATCAGTCCATAAATGGACCGTTGCAACTTGCATTCCATATCTTCCTGACCTACTGACACAAACCCTGAGGCTGTATCATCCATATGTCATTTCTAAATTCCCTTTAGGGAATAACTGTCTTGACATTCATCAACCAGATCTTCCAACTATAATGGGCTGTGATGGATTTAAAAGGATCCGAAATAGACTTAGGCATAGTTACCAGTGAGATGGTTTTGACATAGTCAATCCCTTCTCCTTTGGTAACTAATCTAGCTACTTAAGTCTTAACCGGGTGCTCTTCTTATACACCTCCTACACCCCGAAGGGTGATATTGCTATAAGTGTCAAGACTTTTCCAAGGGATATTGATGCAAATTTGCCTCCATGGTCTTTTATCAGTCAGAGCTGTCGGAAGCTCCCACTACTTCTTCGTAGCTCTAGGGATCATCCTCCTGAAACTCTGGATTAACTATCGAAGTTTCTCCATAGTATCTTTCAGGAGCTCTGATGGTCCCACAACGACGAGGTGGTGGTGGTACAAAGGAAGCTCCCACTACTTCTTCGTAGCTCTAGGGATCATCCTCCTGAAACTCTGGATTAACTATCGAAGTTTCTCCATAGTATCTTTCAGGAGCTCTGATGGTCCCACAACGACGAGGTGGTGGTGGTACTAAGTGAATCGTTTCTACAGTACCTGGTATACTAGTTTCTGTATCATCTACTCCCACTACGTTTTCAGATGCGCACTCTCTACTAGTACCCAGTAGTTCACCCAGAACTACCTTACTGATAAACTTATGGTCTATAATATAATCTTGGTCTAGGTAGATGGTGTTCGTAGAAACGATTACCTTCCAAACCTCAAGATCATAGAATAGTCCACCTTATGCCTCCCTAAGGGTAACCTACAAACAGATATACCTGGAACTACATCTCCATCTCATCCCTCTTGTTCGTTTGCATAAGTGCAGGACAACCCTATACCTCGAGACACTATAGTGTCAGCTTTCGCTTAGACCATAGCTCTATATAGATCTGAGGCACTGATCTAGATGAGAGATAGTTTTAGATATAATCTACTGTTTTAAGGTAAACCCCACCAAAGGTGGGTAGTACATTTGGCGATATTCATCATACTACGGACCATGCCAAACAGAGTCTGATTCCTTCTCTCGGAGACTTCATTCTGACATGTCATCCTTGGAGCATTTAATTGGGAGATAATCCCATACTCCCTCAGGATCCTATAGAACCCATCCGATAGGTTCTCGTTTCTTCGATTAAATCGAAGAGACTCCTATTGTCTGGACGCTTTTGGAACCATAGACGTCAAAAATAACTAACACCAATACCTTAGTGGCCCTTTTAGTTATTCTGCCTTCCAGATTACACTCATAGGTTAGAAGGATTTTCGATGAATCTGTGAACAAAAACTCGACCTTCTTTTATCTCTAAATTTATCTAAGGTAGAATATCTAAATCAGAGGGGTCACAAATGGGATGGCTTCTCCGAAGGATTTAGATGAATTTTAATTAGACGCTGCAGTTGTCATAAAATCTATTTCCGAATTAGGATTAAATACAAAGAGATTATTCTGATCTATTCCTCTAGTAATGAAGCTATCTATTCAGTTTAAGATACATACCTACGGTGCTGTCTAAAACTAAAAACGTCATTTACTAAAGAGGAAACAGAACTACATCTCTAAAAATCAAAATCCATGTTTCGGAAAAAACTAAGACAATCATATCTAACAGCTTCCACAGCGGCTTATGGCATTAGTACCTATGTTAGGATTACTTCACTATAAAGTAGCCTTCTGCTTTCTTTGAATCTCTGTAGACCCGAAGTCTACATTCCAAGAAGCATAAGAACTGCTACTAGATAGTGACTTAACCCCTAACACCCTGAGTCCATACTCAATCTTCAAATACCCCTTATTCTTGCCACAGCGAAAACACTTCCGTCCTTGGTGTCACTAGGCTTAGGAGTCCACACCAGTTTCTGCACTAGAATAGTTCTCAATCTCTGATAAGTTACTCCCTTAGGTTCTTCTAAAGAAGACCTAGGTTAAGCACTAAAGGCATTGCCTTTAATCTTGATCTCATCCTTTGTCTCTTGGAAATCTCCTTAGAAGTTCTACGTTTGTCATCTCTAGCTTGTTAAAGCTAAAGTCTCTGACAACGCCTTCGAAGGTTCCAGACAAGAATGCAAGACAGACATCTTCCACCACCTTGTCATCTGGCACCATGTCTTTGGAATCTAATTCGATCTGGAACTCAAAGATGTATTCCTGAACAGGCATACCCTCTGACATCTCGGTACCGACAAGTATCTTGGTGGATAAGCGATGAGTCTACCGACTTCGCCTAGCAGACATCTTATGCAAGTAAAACAATACTTGAGAAGACCTGGCATATCTCTGACTTGCTCCTAAAGAGTTGTCCGTAAGTCTGCTATGACACAGAACTTGCACATCTCCTCAGACTCTCGCTTGTCATCATATGCCCTAGTTAGTGCCCTAGTGATATCTGGACCCATTAGGTCTAGTACAGGGATATTTAGATTATATGCCAATGTACGTTTACTACCCTAAGCATAAGCTAAAGATAACGCTTCCGCTCTACGTAGTTAGAGACCCGATAACTGGTTCTCTTATGGGATAGCGGATAGGGGAACTATATGGTTGAATGAAAACGAATGCAAAATAACTTATTTTATGGATTTTTAAAACAAGCTAATTATATCCAAATGCCAACGCTACCCTCACAGTGAAGACATATCTATGGATTAATTAACCATGTATGTAAGATCTCGGAATCGACTACATCTGCCATAGGGGGCATCATGCAGCGTCAATCCACTTACACGGGTCTTTTCTTGACCCGGTCCAAATCTACCAACTAAGGGCTTTGATGGACCATGGTTATCTTTTGGGCAGTGCCACGTGATCCCCATTGTCTGAGCAACGAATGCGTCACGTCCACTTCGGATGCTTACCCACAAGCCTAGGTAGTTACGACACGGGAGTTCATATGGCCCCCACTAGGGTGGGATAAAAAGCCCTTCGTTCCTCACCCCGTAACCACCATATCCCAAAGGAGACTGCTAAGTCATCTGATATGGAAAAAACATAACCCTCACCCTAGGGCGTGTCGAGCTACGCCCTTCCACCCAGACACAAAGCAGTTGGTTGTGGAGGCCAGAGGATCTCTAAAAGTCCTCTCTTACATCCCTTATTAAATATGAGGGTTATTTAATGCAAGTATGAGTGTATACTAAGGTCACGATAACCTATACACTAGACCCTGGTCATACCGTGTTCCCACTAGCGTTTCAAGCCTTTCGCGAAGCATTAATCGATCTCGGAATATCATAGTCCCTGCCTCAAGTGGATTTCTCCACTCAAGGGTCACATTACATATCCCAAGAACATCGATGCTCTGCAAACTTGACTATTACACTAATGCCCTGGAGCCTAACCTAAGGTCAGACTAACTGGAAAGGTCTCCCACTACTATGGTGCCTCGCTTATAAATTTGACGATTGATGTCATAGTAGAATTCCAACTTATTCTAGGTTTCGATGCTGGCCAAATAGGCACACCCGACTAATCGGGTGTTGACCTAATGGTGGCATAACCAAATATAAGGAATATATGCTATCATCAAGGGTCAATTAAATAATAGGCGTCACTAGTGGAATCCTATCCTAATAAGGTCGCTAGGACCTGAGGGGAAAGGGCATCCCTCTAATACAGATAAACAAATTATCGCATCGGGGTTCTCTACAGAAATATAAAGAACAATAAAAAGAAACAACCACACAACTAAATCAAGTTCAGGGTCCGACCTCTGAACCTGACTGGCACAGCGTAGGCTCTCTGTCTCCTTCGCAGGGCTCCTCGATCTGGTGCAAGCCTCTGTATACGATCTCCTGACGCTTTCTGCCGTTTGCCGTCATCGTGTATGCTTCGCCGGATCGCCATTGTTCTCCAAGGTTCCGCTCGCCCTCCCGGTGGTGGATGTCCACGGCAAGTCCTCCTCTTCAATCTGTAACCGAAAAAGCTCTAGTATGCTTCGAGCAAGTGCTCGCTCGTACACAATTTCCTAGAACGAAAAAGGAAAACAAGCCTAGCTAAAAGCCTGGGAATCAAGGGTGGTCAACTTCCACCACTTGCCCGACTAAGGCTCTAAAAAACTATCCACATACAAAAGAAAAACCATCCAGACAATATTTGCTAACACGGGGTCCGACCCCCGGTAGCAAGCATTCACATATCCAGATTAATTTTAGAAGCGGCGCCCTACAAGAATGATTCATAGAACATACAATATATACTATACATGATCTACTCGTAGAACCCCGATGGCGGCACATACTATTCATGCGCGCATATGACGGTTTCATGAAAAACATGAAACGCACACTACTAGCATACTCTGATACCAATTGTTGGAAATAAATCTATGGTAGAGGCCCGCAGCGGAAGCAAAGTGAAGGTCCGAAGACCGTGAGAGGTGTGCGTTACATATCAAAATTTTCATCGAAACGATCTACATATGCGTGTATGAATCTAGCATGACATCTACGCGAACCCCTAACGACGATCTAACACGAAAGAACAATCTAGCATGTATGCATGTTCTATCTATGCTAGATCTACATGTTAGAGATCATACCTGCGTGCAGATTCTTTCACCGCGACAAGTTTCTTCTTTGTCGATGGAGACGGGCTCGGATCTGCTGGATATAGCTTCGGTGCGACAGTCATAACTTTTTGGTCTGAACTCTGATTGGGCTGAAATTTGGACTGCATGTAGTCAACTTCGAGACACAACTTTTGAAATAAGTTTCATATCGTTTGGACTTCTGTAGCTTTCGGAATCATAGAAACAACACTGATTTTCTGTGCAAAATCTGGACAGCAAAAGGTTGCGGGAGATGCCTTCTAGTTCACCCGATCTCACACGATGCACGGCACCTCGTCGATGGATCTCTGAGTGCCTCCATCCGACGAGCCTTCTCCTTCTACGAAACACCACGCGAGGAAGACGAGTCGCCATCCAATGGTGCAAGTGAGGGAGAGAGAGACGAGAGAGGAGATGCGAAGAGAGGAGAGGGGCGGCTAGGGTTTCCCCATAGCTTGCATGGCCGGCCCTAGGGCTTGCATCCATACATGGCCGGCCCCCCCTCTCCCCTATCCCTTATATAGGGCCGGCCCTAGGCTTATGGATAAGCCTAGTGCAGATAGGATTGACTGATTCAAACCTCTCCCTATATATCTCTTCTTTTATCTCTATCTTTTCCTTGTTTTTGAAAACGGTCAAAACCAGCCCGTTTTCTGCTCCTCATGACCGGCCCTTTCATCGGAGGCAACAACCTCCTGAAACCAATAGGGCCGGCCTTGACCAGTCTCTCAACAGTTAGGGCCGGCCCCCCTAGTACATAGTGATGCATGGTATGACCAAAATGCCCTTATGTCACGAGTTGACCATTCCTCGTGTACGAGACTTTGCAAGGCACACATAAGTGAAGTGCACTAGTGATTTCACTATTCTCTGAGGTTCCCGTAGGGTGCCCCTAGTGAAGTCACCTAGTCAACTCGCAACATGTCCCGGTGCATCGCACCCATGTGGCAAAGTCCACTTATGACAAGGAATTACTCGAAACACGGTTTAGTGCACCGGTGTCTGCTCATCGATCTGTGCACCGTGTTGGTTCCGTTCGGCCACAGAAATTGTGCCTGGTAATGACCGTGGTGGAGACACCCACGCTCTGTCATCCCAACAGCTTATCCTGATAGAGCGACCAACCCTAATCAGAGCTGCGAATATATTTAGGTTACATGGGACCAGTCCCTTGAGTCTCCCACTCAAGTGGATTACCATGTAGCCATGACTCTCTGTTCTGTAATCAAAACACGTACTAAGGTACATACCAAGATGAAATCCTATACTATCAACCATACATAGCTAAACTATAAGTTTTTACGAGCTTTAGACCTCACCAATTCTAACACCTAGGAGGTATGGGGGTGCTCGACTTAAGACGTTTCAACATCCCCATGTTGGGAAAATGGTGGTGGTAGTTACAGCAAGACACCGCTAGTTCTTGGCGCGACATCCTGCTGGTGAAGTACTTCAAGCGATTCTCCCCCTTACAATCAAGGAGTAGAACTTCAAACCAAATTTCACACTTCTGGCGGGGGGTCCTTAAGATGAGAAATATGTACAAGGATGGGAGCATCCTTACGCTGGGAGGTGGGTGGAACATCAGATTTTGGGAGGATACTTGGCTCAGAGACTTACCACTGGGGACTCTGTTTCTCTCTTTTTGCTTGGGTCCAAAGACAGGAGTGTCCGTCCATTCGCAGGCAAAATTCGGTCAAGGAGGAGCTGTGTGGCGGGTGAAATTACTAGCACCTCTGTCTCCGGGTGGGTGTCAGGAGCTCAAAGATTTGAAAGTATTGCTATCGGCGACAAGCTTTTGCCCGATTGCTGACCGGATCAAATGGCAATGGACGTCCTCGAGAATCTTCTCGGTGAGATCTTTTAACAATAATCTCCTCCCTCCATCTCAATGCTTTCGACCATCGAGGGCCATTTGGAAGAAGAAAGCCCTGGCAAAAGTCCAAATCTTTTTCTTACTGGCGGCTAGGAACAAGATTCTCACAAAAGCGAACCTGTTAAAGCGGAAGCACCCGCAAAGTGACGGAGTCACTTTGTACCTTTCACAATTCCAAAGGGCAGAATGCTTCTCATATGTTGCTCGGATGTCTTTTTGCAAGACGGGTGGAACTACTTCGAGGCGAAATGTGACATCTCCTCACATCCGAGAAGTCTGAAAGCAATGTGGAGTACTTGGCGAAGGAGACGAATTCCAACGGAGATTCGGCGACCTTGGGATATTCTTGCTATGGGGATTATTTGTGTTCTCTGACTGGAGAGGAACAACTGAATTTTTAATGGTAAGGTTACGAGAGCAGACGAACTATGTAGATCAGTCGTCTTGATATTTCAAACTTTGGATTATCTCATGGATATCGTAGTTTAGTTTTGAGGCTACTACTTTTTGTAACAGACCAGTTTCTTGATTTTTAATAAACTAGTCGGGGGCTGCCTAACCCTCCCTCCAATAGGAGGGCTTCTCATAAATAAAAAATGAAATGTTTGCTCCTTTTCTTTCAAGGAATAGAGAATGTGTAGAATTGTGAGATGCATGCATGGTTGACCTAGTGTGGACCATAGGTGTGAATTGGATGCAACTTGAGGTACGGAACCGAACATTCAACTTTGTGCGTATTAGGTAGTGATTCGAATCTATTGACTCTATTGGGTCATGTAACAAGGTAAGTTGGGCCCTAGAAACCCTAAGAGAGTTTTAAGGAGGTTTGATGTAGGCCTGTCATGCATCCGGCCCGGCCCAGCCTGTTAAAGCCTGTCAAAGCCCGGCCCGTCAAATCCATTTCAAAGGTCGGCCTGGCCTGGCTATTATATGTTGGAGGGCTGGGACCGGGCTTAGTGTTTTCCGGCCCGGCCCGGCCCTATTGGTATGGCCTGCGTATGATTGATTACGATAAAATGGCTGCAAGTACGTTGAGATTATACAACAATTTCATCCATGACATCTCTTACCTCTTGATGCGTTTCTTGATGCTCTACTGTGTTTGTTTTTCCGGCGGTATATGATAAGTGAGGGACATGATTGGCTATTTCTAAATAGGGGTTATTAGACCCCTCTGACCAACCTCACATTAGGATAAACCCTCCGAAACATTTCATTTGAGCTCCAGTCCCTCTAACCACTCCAAACTTTAGAAAAACCCTCACCTTATTTTTTAATCTTGAGACCACCCTTTGCTTTCATCTCTCTCAAGTCCGGCCAACGATTGTGCAGGCGGGGGCGGAGGTGATTGTGAGTTGCGGGGGCAGAGGCGGTGATGGCTGGGAGTTCGGTTAGGTCCGGTGACGGCTGAGGGTTCATCCCATGGCCTGTAGATTGGGGGGGGGGGGTGTCGGTTAGGTCCGGCGGGGGCGGGGTGAGATTTGGTTAGGTCTGGAAGGGGCGGGCTGGGGTTCGGTTAGGTCCGGCGGCGGCGGTAGATGAGTGGCAGCAGACATAAATTCGAAGGGATATGAGGGACATTTTTGTTCACAGGGGTTTCAGCTCAAATGAAAAGATGATCGGAACTGCTGCTCAAAAAGGATCTCTAAGGTGGGCTTCTTGCTAATTCCCCCTTCTAAATAGGGGTGGTCACTGTGGTTGTGTCAGTGGTTGAATTGAGAGAGATGATAATGTTATTAGTGGTACTTGGTTGTTATTTGAGAAGCCCAAAGCCCCTCCATCCATCAACAGTTCTGGACCCCAACAAATTATTAATGATCTTACCCAAGATATGGACCTAAGCTCAACAAGTTCTACAGCTAAATAAGTCTGATTCAGGGCCGGCCCCGCAAAGGGCCGGGCTAGGGGTTAAGGTTTTTAGGCCCTTGAGGGCCAAGGTCTGGGCCCGGATCCGCCTGTAAACGTAAGGGCCGGGCCCGGATTTACATAGTCTCGGCCCTCGTCTGGCCCGTTGATAGCTCTAGACTTGAGTGGGACCTTTAGGATTTCACAGGCTTGGCTCCAATTGGTCTTTTAATTTCCTAATCATCTCATGACAAGTTGTCGACGAATTTTTGTCCGCCAATAATAATTTTTGTTGCCATATATAAATGGCACTTTGCACCATATAATAAATTTTGTCGACAAAATCACTGGTTAACGATTAAATTCTTTAAGTACACAAATTGTCAATTAATCCCAAAAAGCTCTTTATCAAAAATATGTTTCATAAAGTAAATATATTTTCTATAAACAAAAAAGACCAGGCATGTATTACAGCAATGATCATGTAAATTAATTAATTAAAGATGATATTTGACTCTCCTTTGGAGAGTGTGGATTCAATCTTGAGGGTGAGTCTTCGGTGATGATCTTATAAATTTACTAAAGATGATATCTTGCTCTCTTTTGGAGAGTGTGGATTCTATCTTGAGAGTACGTTTTTCCAAATCATTATAATAATTACCAAAATATCTTGACTTGGACAATGCAAAATTCCTTGCTGAAAAGTCAAAGCAATCCACATGAAGAAATATATTACAATATTTCTTTGATTTTTTTCCACTGCGGTCTTAGCAAATGCATTGAACTTTTTTTTTTTTTGAGAAATCTCTCTAGTGTGGAAGGGGGGGGGGTGGCGTAGACCCCTACATATTCATTGATAAAATACTATAATTACAAAAGAAGTAAATCCAACAAGGATTTACAATTGATCAATCATGGGAAGTAATGAACTCTAAAATTTGGTTGCCCACGACTTCAACATGTCTATGGTTTTCATGATAATAATAACTTGTTGAGCAGATTTCTGATGAAAGATCCTTTGATTCCTGTCCAACCATAGATTCCAACAGACTGCCATGCTTATCATGCTCCATAGCTTCCTTCTGTCAGGCGGTACTCTAGTCTTCCTCCAATAAGCCCATAAAGATATCAAGGTGGTGGGATGCCAAGATAGTCCCAACTTGTTCTTAAAATGTCTCCAAACAATCTTTAAGTAAGAGCAGTTTAATAAAATATGATCTGAAATATAATCCATAACATCACAAAAGGGGCACAGGTCATTAGCTAAGCCAGGAAAATTCCTTCTTATGAGGTTCATCTTGGTTAGAATCCTGTTCTGAGAGGCTAAACACATAAAAATCTTTATTTTTAGAGGGGACCTTGTTCTCCACATAGACGTCACCGGGGCAAACTTATTACCTTGATGCATAAGGGATATGTAGAAGATTTTACCGTGAATTTTTTACCTTGGGTTAACAGCTAGAAGGAGGAGTTTGTTGCGCTAGATATAGAAAAGGGACTAAGGATTTTCATTAGACCATAATAATCAGGTAGAAGGTCTGAAGGAACAATATTTTTTTTTTTTTTTTGAGAACCCCTCCTCTTAGGAGGGAGGGTTTGGCGGACCCCAACCAGAAGTCATTACGAACTAAGAAAGGATACCGTTACAAAAGCGGCATCGACACCCAAGGTGTATCCCCTTCCAACACGGGCCAACAAAAATGCCCTGCACAACAAGCAAGAAAAAAACAACAAGCCGAAAGTCCTAAGGCTCAGAAGCCCTCGATCTTTCCATATCACGGAATAGAGCTAGGAGCGATCCCGAGTCTTTCTCCTTGATGGAGAAGCCGACAGCCGAAGCTAAATCAAGGATGGTTCTGTCCTCCAGCATGTTGATGGGCAGGCCCAAGTCCTCTCCATTAAGATTAGACAACTGATCCTTAAGATCCTGCATGAGTGGGGTCCTAGGCCGTGGTGGTTGGCGGTGCAAGTTAGAATCAAGTGCTCGAGATTTGGCTCGGAGCGAAGTCCTGGCTTCAATTGTGTCCGATCCTCGGTTAGCTAGTCTAGGACTGCGGCGAGCAGGCCCCCCCTCCACTAATCCTCCAACTTGTGCAACCCCATTATCTGAGGGTGGGGCCCCTACTGGAATAGAAATCCCATGGACCTCCCCACCAATGTTGACTCCTGAGATGTTCTTGAGGACTTGTTGATGCTCCTCATCAACTGCAGCACTAGCAGTTGTATCAGCAATTGCATAAGTTGCACCATGCGTAACATCAACAAATGCCCCATCCAAACCCGGGCCAACATCAGTTGTGGCGATGCTATCTGCTAAGCCAATAACTGCCTGTAAACCCACAGTGCCAGTGACTAGCGTAACAGCAGTAAGAGCACCAACATAAGGAGCACCAGCAGGTGGTGTAACACCAGCAACTGCAGTGCCTCCAGTAACTGCATCAGTCGCACCATACGTAACATCATCCTCAGGTTGCCTAGCATCGGCCTCATGTGTATCAGGAACCCCTCGAGTAACATCAGGCACTGTTTGCATAACAACTGCTTCTGTCATGGCATCGCAATCTGCTGAACCAGTGTAAGCCACTGCACTAGCACCGTCTACTACAGCACCAAGAGCTCCTTCAACGTCTCCCTCCTGATTTGCCAAAACTGCAAATCGAGAAGCGCTTCCTAGCTTGGAACTAGAAACAGAATCTGCAGTTCCTGCTTTTGCACCCACCGCCTTAGCCGAAGCTTTATGCTTAGGGCCTACTTGGATCCAAGGATTGGAGCCCAATGGATCACGGACTGATGGAGCTCCACCTTCGAAAACCTTTCTTGTAGGCATCCATTTCTTCCCATGTTGCACATCCGACCCCTGCCAAGATATATTTCTCCATCGTGGATCAAGTTTGGGATGAGCCACACATGAATTTTCATTGTGTGCAAAGGATTGACACGCCCTGCAACGAGACGGCTTCCAATCATATACAATCCTTTGCATAGATAGAAGGTGACCTGTTTCAGATCGTGCTTCAACTTCATCGCGGAGGGCCTCCTCTACGTTGATCTCTACGCATATTCTGGCATAGTTCATCCTCCCTCCTTCTTTGTGCAAAACCGCAGCTGTTGTCGGAGTGTCCATTCCCAACGGGGTGCCAAGCACACTCCCCATCTTGCTGAGGGCATCAAAAGTCCATAGTCTGTCCGGCAAATTTGGGAATCTAATCCACAAGGGGATCTTAGTTAGCATCTCTCGTCCATACTGGATATCGCTGGACCATTTCTTTAAAACAATGGGACGTCCTTGAAAATGCCATGGTCCACCTTCCAATATTCTGGAACAATCTTCATCATTATCGAATCTGAAGACGAAGATCCCATTCTCACGAGAGGACATCGTCATGTCACCCGAAGGATTCCATAGGCGCTGCACCGTGTGGGGGGAAATTTCCGAGCCGCCTTGATCGAGAATCCCGCCCCCACAGCCTTGATTGAATTGGATTGTTTGTAGAGTTAGAGAGATGTGAGAATAGATAGAGAGAGTAAAGAATGATGACACAAGGATTGGTGACGGAGTTCGGTCTTACGACCTACGTCTCCGGGCGAGAGGTGCCACCTGATCTTCACTATAATTCAAGTCAATAAGGGGTGAGCGTTCTCTTGACAGGCCAAGAGAAGCTTCTTACAATATATTTGCACGGAGCAATTAGAAGAGAACAAGAAGGGGAGAATTAAGCTCTGGCACTTGCTCTGGATTCCTCCTCCTCTGATTGAATGGCCAACCCCTTTCCTGGATGCTTTGGGGGTCCTTTTATAGCGTAGGCACGTGCCCGATATGGCAGTGATGATGTGGCGTTGATGACGTGGCACTGGTTCTGGGCCTCCTTGCTGGGCCCTTATTGGGCCGTTGTTCGGGCCCAATAAGGGGTAGGGCTTGATTTGCGAGCCTCGTAGAGTGGGCCCATGTGAGCCTAGGCGGGCTTACCCATTTGGGCCGTTGTGCGGGCCCATGCTGCTTTGATCTGGTCCGGTACAATTTTTGCACCCACAGTTACCCCCTCCCAGTCGGGTCAGGACCCCCTGGGTCGGCTGGGATTCCATGGTGCAAACGCTTTAGGATCCTGGCACGGTTGGCGAGGGTTGTCGGTGCCGCGGTTCGTATTAGCAGAGCCTTCTTCCGCCGATGCCGAGACCCTTTTTGGCGCGAGCCAAAAAGTCTCGGTTTTGCGAGGGGGTGTTTCCGAAGAAACAGTGCGTTTTCCGACCGAGTGGATACCGAGAGGGTACCGAGTGCATACCGAGTGGGTACCGAGAGCATACCGAGTGGTTACCGAGACCCTTTTGGTGCAAGCCAAAAAGTCTCGGTTTTGCAAGGGGGTGTTTCCGAAAAGGTAGTGCGTTTTCCGACCGAGTGGGTACCGAGAGGATACCGAGTGCATACCGAGAGGGTACCGAGAGCATACCGAGTGGTTACCGAGAGGGTACCGAGAGCATGCCGAGACTCTTTTGGTGAAAGAACAGCTTTTTCCTTTATTCTTTCTTTGGCTTTGACTCGGATGAGGTGTAAACGGCGCTCTCTCTCTCTTTCCTTTCTCTCTCTCTCTTTTCTCCTTTCCTCTTCTGTCTCTCTCTTTCCTCTTTGGTTTCGTCCTTTCTCTGTTTTCCCTTCACGTGAGAGAGAGTTCCTCTCTCTCTCTTCGGTTCACGTGAGATTGCCGTGTACCCCCCCGCTCTCTCTTTCCTTTTTCTCTCTCTCTTTCCATTCTCTGCTTTGGCTTTGACCCGCATGTGAGAGCGGACGCCCCTCTCTCTCTGTGTTTCATTCACGTGAGAGAGAGTGCTTTTCATTCACGTGAGAGAGAGAGCAGCTCTCTCTTCTCTTTGTTTTTTTATTCACGTGAGAGCAGCTTCCTCTCTCTTTCTTTACTTTGACTTCGGTGAGAGGGCCGACGTCCCTCTCTCTGCCTCTTTCCTTCCCCTTTTTTTTTTTTTTTTGGTTCGCGTGGTACAGCAGCAACAGCAGCGGCAGCGTGGAGGACGGCGGGCAGCGGCGGCAGGTCGCGGGATCTGGCCAGGTGGCGAGGCGCGGCACGAGAGGAGGCGATCTTGCCGGACACGAGGCCTAGGCCGGGTGCGCACGGGTCCGGGCGCCATGGACGACGGGGCGGTCCTTGCTGGTCGTCTTCCAGTAGCCCTGGGCGGTGGCGTGGTTGGTGCGGTTGGTGCGGGACCGGTTGGCGTACGTCCGGTCGAGCGGGCTGAAGAAGTACCACTCCATGTCCCGGCTCCGGAGCCGGGACATGGCGGGGAGGTCCCACGGCTTGGCCTTGTAGAGGTCGACCTCAGCGATGGCGTCGACGCGGAGGGGACGAGGAAGAGGCAGCCCATGACGGAGCCGACGGCGGAGCTGAGCATGCCAAGGCGGAGGACGCGGGTGTTGATGTGGGTCCGGAAGGCCTCGTCGACGTCCTTGCTGTTGAGGAGGTTGATGGCGAGCTTGAGGCCCTGCGCGACGAGGCTCGAGAAGAGGAAGAAGCTGAAGGAGACCACCTCGAACACAAGGAGGTTGCGGACCACGTCGGGCCTGACGTCGCAGGATGAGGAGCCCTCCAGGCTCCGCTGCCCTGGTGTGGTGAGGGAGAGCCCCACGAAGACGGCGATCGTGAAGAGGGAGTTCACGTTCACCAGCCCGTCCAGCGCGGTCACGTGGACGCTCGTCGTGCTCCGCCGTCTACCCACGGCCGCGCCGCCCGATCCGTGCGAGAGAGAGCGGGTGCGAGAGAGAGCCTTCAGAGAGAGAGAAGGTCCGCGCGAGAGAGAGCGGGTGCGAGACAGAGCCTTCGGTGAGAGAAAGGACCCATGCGAGAGAGAGCGGGTGCGAGAGAGCAGACATCTCTCTCTCTCTCTCTTTCCTTTCTCTCTTGTGCAGTGCTACGGGTCGGGCGGCTGTAGCAGCAGCGGTGGTCGATGCTGGGTGCAGACGGCAGCGGCTGGAGGATGCGCATGGAAGCCGTTGTCATGCAAGGAGGGACGCCCGGGTGTGGTTCGCTGACCCCCTCCGGGTTGGCTTGGGCTGCTGCGAAGAGGACATGCGGGGTTGCCTCGAGTCGCTTGTGAGACAGCACGCACGAAGGGGTCGCCTCGGTCCGCTGCGAGACGGAGTGCGCGGTAGGGGAGGACGAGTTAGGTTCGTCATCGTCGCCGTGTGACGAATTACATGAGGAGAATGCGCGGGAGGGTGTTTGGTTCATTTGACCCCCTATTCCCATTCTGATCGGTTGTCGCCAAGAGCACGTACGCGTGGGCCGGGAGAGGTGCGAGTTCTTCTTTCATACCCGGCGCTTGGCCTGCTACGAGTTGGGCGCGTAACGAACCAAATTGAGGGCGTAAGCGCATCCGTCATTGCCGTGTAATTATTCTGATGCTACACTTCGAAGAAAAAGACCTTGAGACCTTCTGACAGTCATAACTTTTCATACGCATGTCGGATGAATGCGTATAAGGTGCCGTTGTGTAGGCATCAAAAATACGGTCAAAGTGGACGTGAAACATTGTTCGCCTTGACGTGTAACTTTTCCGATGTCTGTCTTTGAAGAAAAATACCTCAAAAACTTCGGATAGCCGTAACTTTTCATACACAAGTCGGATCAATGCGTATAAGATGTCGTTGCGTAGGCGCCGAAAAACCGGTCAAAGTGGACGTGAAACATCATACACCTTGACGAGTAACTTTTCCGGTAATCACCTTCATAAAAAGATGACTCTAAAGAACGCATTGGCCGAGTGTCCTACGCGCGTCTTGAAGAGGCATCGATATGTGGTAACTCATCCGTCTCTGTTCGACACCCAACTGCACCTAGTTACTGTATTCACTAGGGACTGCAGTCGGGCCCTGGCGATGACGCAGCGGTTACCACGAGTCCACCCCCAGATAAGAAGGAGGAATTTTGCTTGTGAAGTTTGCACAGCCAACTCAATAGGTTTGGTGGAGATGCTTTTCAACCAACCCAATGGAAGATAACTCTTCGTCTTTGGCTAATCATTGTGTGTGGATGACACCGAGCACCCCCCCTCTCGGTTTTCTGACGAAACCAAGGGGTGGGATGATATTGATGCCGTACACCCCCCCTCTCGGTTTTATGTCGAAAACGAGAGGTGGGTTGCTGATGGCGTGCCGTCACCCCTTCCCTACTCGGTTTTTTGTGCAAAACCGAGGGGTGAGACGCTGGTGGTATGCCGTCGCCCCTTTCCCACTCGGTTCTTGTGCGAAACCAAGGGAGGGTTGCTTGTTGATGCCGACACACACCCCCTCTCGGTTTTCTGACGAAACCGAGGGGTGTGCTGATGGAGTGCCGTCACCCCCTCCCCACTCGGTTTTTGTGTGAAACCAAGAGGGGTTGCCTGTTGATGCCGACACACACCCCCTCTCGGTTTCCTGACGAAACCGAGGGGTGGGCTGCAGATGGTGTGCCATCATTCCTTCCCCACTCGGTTTTTGTGCGAAACCGAGGGGGGGTTGCTTGTTGATGCTGACACACACCCCCTCTCGGTTTTTTGACGAAACCGAGGGGTGTGCTGTTGATGGTGTGCCGTCACCTCTTCCCTACTCGGTTTTTGTGCGAAACCGAGGGGGGGCTACTTGTTGGTGCCGGCACCCCATTATTGGGGCTGCTAGAAGAGGCCAAAAAGTGTCGGTATTGAAAATAGTGTATTTTTCGAATTTCAGCCCCCTTTGAAACCGATACTTTTTCGGTAAAACGCTGGTGCGCGAGGATGTCGGCGAGGGACACTGCTACATTCGAGGGGGTTTCTTAGAGATAATCTAGGATGACGCTGCATGATGGCTAGCCGGTCTTCACCCAATGTATTACCGTACCTGGTTACTGTATTCACCAGGTACTACGGTCACGCGAGGGTGTTGACTTGGCCAGGATCAAGGAAGCACCATTTTATCCCGTGTTACCCACCGTCGACTGCACCAGTGTGGAGACACGCACTGACAGAGTCAGACCAACCACCCGCCGACCGGCTTGGAACCGTTAGTCGTCGAGAAAAGGTGATGGCCATTGACAATCTAATGCTTGGACCTGAGTGACAAGACTAAGCCTGGACTTTTGATCGAATGCCAATATGTCGGCGATGACGTCTCGGACTTTATCTTTATGTGTCAAGGGTAAGGCCTTGGGCTTGTAGAGTGCCGAGGCGTTGGTCGCCTCGGACTTTGTCTTCGAGTGCCAAGGGCTGGGCCTTGGGCTTGAAGAGTACCGAGGCGCTGGTCGCCTCGGATTTTGTCTTCAAGTGCCAAGGGCTGGGCCTTGGGCTTGTAGAATGCCGAGGCGTTGGTCGCCTCGGACTTTGTCTTCGAGTGCCAAGGGCTGGTCCTTAGGCTTGTAGAGTGCCGAGACATTGGTCACCTCGGGCTTTGTCTTCGAGTGCCAAAGGCTGGGCCTTGGGCTTATAGAGTGCCGAGGCATTGATCGCCTCGGACTTTGCGTTCGAGTGCCAAGGGCTGGGCCTTGGGCTTGTAGAGTGCCGAGGCGTTGGTCGCCTCGGACTTTGTCTTCGAGTGCCAAGGGCTGGGCCTTGGGCTTGTAGAGTCCGAGGCATTGATCGCCTCGGACTTTGTCTTCGAGTGCCAAGGGCTGGGCCTTGGGCTTGTAGAGTGCCGAGGCATTGATCGCCTCGGACTTTGTCTTCGAGTGCCAAGGGCTGGGCCTTGGGCTTGTAGAGTGCCGAGGCATTGATCACCTCGGACTTTGTCTTCGAGTGCCAGGGGCTGGGCCTTGGGCTTGTAGAGTGCCGAGGCATTGGTCACCTCGGACTTTGTTTTCGAGTGCCAAGGGCTGGGCCTTGGGCTTGTAGAGTGCCGAGGCGCTGGTCGCCTCGGACTTTGTCTTTAAGTGCCAAGGGCTGGGCCTTGGGCTTGTAGAGTGCCGAGGCGCTGGTCGCCTCGGACTTTGTCTTTAAGTGCCAAGGGCTGGGCCTTGGGCTTGTAGAGTGCCGAGGCATTGGTCACCTCGGACTTTTTCTTCGCGTGTCAAGGGCTGGGCCTTGGGCTTGTAAAGTGCCGAGGCACTGGTTGCCTCGGACTTTGTCTTCGAGTGCCAAGGATGTCTCCTTAAACTTGGTGCATGTCAAAGCGGCGACGTTTGCCTTGGACTTATTCTCTTCGCCTTGGATAAGTATAGTTGATAGTTTAGCTTGACCTGGATTGTCAGGAGCATTTTTATTTGACTTTCGCCTTGAAAGGGCGTAGCCGAATTGCCTTCGAGCTTCCGACTTGAATGGGCGGAATCGAAGGTCTTTGGTTGACCTGGGTTGCCAGGAGCCTTTTATCGGACTTTAGCCTCGAGAGGGCATAGCCGGATTGCCTTCGAGCTTCCGACTTGAACGGGCGGAATTGAAGGTCTTTGGTTGACCTGGGTTACCAGGAGCCTTTTTATCGGACTTTAGCCTCGAGAGGGCGTAGCCGAATTGCCTTCGAGCTTCCGACTTGAATGGGCGGAATCGAAGGTCTTTGGTTGACCTGGGTTGCCAGGAGCCTTTTCATCGGACTTTAGCCTCGAGAGGGCGTAGCCAGTTTGCCTTCGAGCTTCCGACTTGAATGGGCGGAATCGAAGGTCTTTGGTTGACCTGGGTTGCCAGGAACTCTTTTTATCGGACTTTAGCCTCGAGAGGGCATATCCGAATTGCCTTCGAGCTTCCGCATTGAACGGGCAGAATCGAAGGTCTTTGGTTGACCTGGGTTGCCAGGAGCCTTTTTATCGGACTTTAGCCTCGAGAGGGCGTAGCCAGTTTGCCTTCGAGCTTCCAACTTGAATGGGCGGAATCGAAGGTCTTTGGTTGACCTAGGTTGCCAGGAACCCTTTTTATCGGACTTTAGCCTCGAGAGGGCGTGGCCGAATTGCCTTCGAGCTTCCGACTTGAATGGGCGGAATCGAACATCGAGAGATTTGACTTTGAGAAAAAAGAGACACTTTATTAATAGAACAAAGTTGCGGTTACATTTTTTTTTTAGAGGCTGCCCAGCGGACGTTATGATTATGCATCCATGTGTTACATTGACTTTCTTTCTCCACTGCTGCTGCCTTTACTTCTCTCGACCTGGTTCCTTGTTAGCGAGGTAGCCATCGAGCCGCCCTTCTTGGACCAGGTCTTCGATGTGATGCTTTAGCTTCCGACATGTAGAGGTTGGGTGGCCATGGCTGCGATGAAACTCACAGTAGGTTGTCGTATCTCCCGCCTGGTCAGAATTTGGAGGGAGAGGCTGTGGCCACTTGCAAAAGGGCTCGTTCTGCAGGTAGGCGAAGATGTCTTCAATGGAGGTATTCAGCTCAGTGAATACCCTTTGCTCCCTTGGAGTTCGCCTCTTCTCTGCTGGAGGGGCTTTCGGATCTTCATTGTACCTTTTGGCCTGGGCCTTTTGGTCGGATGCAGCATGGGCAGACTTCTTGTAGTGTGCTTCATTCGGGGCTTCATCATTTTTCTTATGTCGGGAGTCACGAGACTCACGGGGCTCGCGTAATCTTCTGGCCCGCTGATTGTCTTCCACCTCTATCTCCCGCTGTACGCGCTTGAACATAGCTTCCAGGTTACTGGGAGGATGCCGGATGAAGTCGGTGTAGACGTGGAGCTCTGGCCGGATAGCATTCTGGAATGCCAGCATGATGGCCTCCTCATTATGGGACCGACCGGTGAGCTCAGAGTGCTCATTATGAAACCTCATCGTGAAGCTCCTTAGAGACTCATCGGAGCCCATCTTCAGCCGGTAGAGTGTATCCAGCTTCTTTTCCGGCTTTAAGTTTAGCCGGTAATGGTCCATGAAGAGTTCAGCCAATTCTTTGAATGTAGTCACCGTACCAGTAGGCAGTGTGTAGTACCAGTCGAGGGCAGGTCCCTCGAGGCTTCCCGCAAACATACGGCAGAGAACATGGTTCTCAAATTCGTAGGGCGTCAGGGCCTGCTTGTAGGCTAGGATATGGAGAGCAGGGTCTCCCTGGATGCAGTTGAACTTTGGTAGGTTCGGTGTTCGCCAACCCATAGGAAATGGTGTTGCAAGAACCTTGGGATGCAGTGGCCCCACCGAGGTGATTAGTTGCCTACGGTCTTGATGGCGGCGTCCCACGTCGGCAGTATGCCTTAGTCGGTTGAGCAGCTTGCGGGCATCTGTTGCTTTCGTGTGCGAAGAGATAGAATGTCTAGTGGACCCTGTTGATTGAGGCGATCCTTCTCCGCGATAGTTGGGCGCACCGTTGACGTCGAGGCGATCCCACACCGTTTGCCTTGGTGCTTGTGTGGATACTTGACGCCTCTCGATACATGGCACATGTGATTCTTCAAGATGATGAATCACGGCGGGGCGAGTCCTTGGTTGGTCTTCATCAGCAGTTGGAGAGTTGTGGGCCACAACCCCCGCTCTTTCAGCTACCTTCTTTAGGGAATCCCTCTCTTGCTCGAGGGCTGCGTTCCTCTTGAGAAGGTTTAACAGCTGGAAATCAGCAGCCGAAATTTGGTATGTAGTTAGATCGTTGTCCCCTTGGGTGGCGTGCTCTTTGCCAGATCGACGCCTCGGGGATGACGGGTCTCGCCGATCGCTGTGCCCTTCTGGATGGCTGCCTTGTGGCCCCAGCCGCTCCCGAACATTTCTTCGGTTGGTTGCAACCGAGACTTCTTGTTCTTCTTCGATCAGCATATCGTTTGTTTGTTTAGCACCCGCCTTTGGTGGGTTAGTGCCGGCCTTCACCATCGAGCGTGTTGATGTCGGCGTGATGAAGGCGTTGATGTTGATTTGGATGAGGACTTGTGGCTCGTCACCGCAAGTTGAATAGGAGTCGGTAGAGGTGTGGGTAAGACCTCTAACGATATCCCACAGACGGCGCCAAAGATTGTGGGGGGAAATTTCCGAGCCGCCTTGATCGAGAATCCCGCCCCCACAGCCTTGATTGAATTGGATTGTTTGTAGAGTTAGAGAGATGTGAGAATAGATAGAGAGAGTAAAGAATGATGACACAAGGATTGGTGACGGAGTTCGGTCTTACGACCTACGTCTCCGGGCGAGAGGTGCCACCTGATCTTCACTATAATTCAAGTCAATAAGGGGTGAGCGTTCTCTTGACAGGCCAAGAGAAGCTTCTTACAATATATTTGCACGGAGCAATTAGAAGAGAACAAGAAGGGGAGAATTAAGCTCTGGCACTTGCTCTGGATTCCTCCTCCTCTGATTGAATGGCCAACCCCTTTCCTGGATGCTTTGGGGGTCCTTTTATAGCGTAGGCACGTGCCCGATATGGCAGTGATGATGTGGCATTGATGACGTGGCACTGGTTCTGGGCCTCCTTGCTGGGCCCTTATTGGGCTGTTGTTCGGGCCCAATAAGGGGTAGGGCTTGATTTGCGAGCCTCGTAGAGTGGGCCCATGTGAGCCCAGGCGGGTTTACCCATTTGGGCCGTTGTGCGGGCCCATGCTGCTTTGATCTGGTCCGGTACAATTTTTGCACCCACACACCGTAGCCTTGAATAGCGGGAAAAAAGGACTTTTACCCAAGACGAACCCCACCAAGGAATGGCTTCAGAATTTTTCTGTTTTTGCTATCTCTGCTTGAGAACAAACAGCCACTCTTTTACCTTCAATAATAGTAGGCTCGAAGTAAGACAGCCTTCGTTCTTCCATAGACGGGGTGAAGGGATTCAATGGCCGGCTCCAAACGTTGCCTTCCATCCATTGAAACCGAGGTCCCTCTGCTTCCTGACGCTGGCCTGAGTGCAGACGGTTGCCCAAACTTGCTGCTGTAGGAACTGCTGCATCAGGTTGTGTATTAGGCAAAACAACAAACGGCTGTTGGGCTTCAGGTTGCAAGCTTGGCTCTGCAGCACCATAATCCCCTGAACTCCTTGGCATTTCAGCATTCACCTTGTGTGCTACCGCATGCTCATTGTCAACCCCTGCCATTCTACCCGATCTTGGACTATGTTGGGTGAAAACCAGGGGCGGAAACTCCTCAATCCCTCCATAAGATTCGCCCTCACTAGGCCTCAAACCCGACCTTGATTGAGCACCTGCTGTTGCTTGGACATTAACTCCAGAGCCACCAGTTCTAAAGCTCAAATTAACCTCATTCTTCTCAATCACCACAGGATCTGCAGTAAAACTGGTTCCCAGCACTTGTGCAGAACTGGATCCCAAATCCGAACAAAGATCCAACCCCCCACTGCCTCGAGCTGAAAAGGAAGAAGAGGAGTTTGCACCTACTCCTCGCCCCTTTACCGGTGATCTACTAGAGCCCGCTGTACCATCAGTGGCACCACCAGAAGATGATCCCGGTCTAGTATCCTCCTGCAAACCGATCCCAGCATCAGCCTCTTCTTTAACACCACGATCAGGTCCTGATCCCAAGCCGCCCGAACTGAGATCCGACCTCCTAAGGGCAAGATTCGGAGAAGACGAGGTAGATCTACCCCTACAGCCCGGAGAAGAACGTGAGCCTGCTCCTCCCCTACCTCTCAAAGAACGGGAGCCCACTGAGATGAAATCCTCCAACGTTGGAGCTCGTGGAGGGAGGAACTCTGCCTCATCCGCCAGCCGATCCTCCCTAGCAGCAGATCCAAAATCCTGGCCCCCACCTCGGAGGGAAGAAGGAAGGGAGGAGCCCCCCTTGAGGGGATCCCCCATGGCATTACCACCACCACCAAGGATCTAGAGAGAGAAGCTCTGCCCTAGACAATCGAAGGAACAATATTAGAGAAGGTAGGCCCCCAGCTGGTCCATGGCCAATCACCACTGCTTGGGACTTAATCGTCACTCTGGAGTCAGATGAAAGCATGAATAAACCAAAAAATAATGATGCTAGAGTGTACTCACCTATCCATATATCTGTCCAAAATCTGATGTGTTTACATTGTCCTAAAATGAACTTGTTGCCACATCTGTAGGAGTCTGAAATTTTAACTACTCCTTTCCAAAAAGGAAAAAGTTTTTCTGAAATCCTGCTCCTGAATTACAAGGGGGTGAATCTTCTAAAATATCTAGACTTAATAATGTCTTTCCATTTGTCCCCATTCGAGCTTTGTATCCTCCACCACCATTAGCTTAACAATGCTCTGTTGAAAGTTTGTAGATCAATGACTCCAAGCCCCCCTTGTTGTCCCATCGCAAATGTACTGAACTTATGTCAACTACCACGATGAATGAGATAGATCATCATCTCAAATAAGGGACAAACGTGTAAAGTCTTTCAGACGATAAAGTTACAATATAACTTGTGGATCCTGAGTTAACTTATTCGTCAAATATAATGTTGCTTCATCTTATGCATCTAATAGTCTAATATATATATATATATACTAAAATGCAAGCATCTCTCACATGTTGTGATATGTGGACGTCTTTTAAAGATCTAGAATTCTTCTTCTATGTGTGAACATGACTCTCTTTTAAATTCATTTAAAACCTACCGTAAAGATGATAAATTTTCATTCAATGACATTTAATGATCATTTGATGTTAATCTCACTCTTTCTTTCTTTCTCTCTTTCTCTCTCTAACAAGTGAATTACACTCACTTCAGATTTCACACTTTTTTGAACAATTGCGATGTCGCCTTTGCCAAATGACATGCATCAAGCATATTCGAGCATTGCCCGAGTTTCTTACTAGTAGTGTAATACTAAAATGGAAGCATTTCTCCCGTGTTGTGACATGTGGACCTTTTTTGATGAGCCATAATCATTCTCCTGTGTGTGAACGCGACTCTCTCTCATAAATATTATTAAAAACTTGCTATAAATATGATAAATTCACATTCAATTGTATTTAATGATCAGTTGATGTTAAATAGGAAAATCATTAGTACCTGAAATCACACATTGACAAGTAAATCACACTCACTCTAGGTTGCATATTTTTTTGAACGAGTGTGATGTCGTCTGTGCCAAGTGGCGTGCATCAAGTTCATCCGGGCATTGCCCGGGTTTCTTACTAGTATATATATCTATACTAAAATGGATGCCTCTCTCTCGTGTTGTGACAAGTGGACAGCTTTTAAAAAGCTAAAAATTTTCTTCCGTGTCTGAACACGGCTCTCTTTTAAATTCATTTAAAAACCTACCATAAAGTTGATATATTTTCATTCAATGGCATTTAATGGTCATTTGATGTTAATCTCTCTGTCTCTCTAACAAGTAAATCACACTCACTTGAGATTTCACACTTCTTCAAACAGTTGCGATGTCGTCTTTGCCAAATGGCGTGCATCAAGCACATTCGGGCATTGCCCAGGTTTCTTACCAGTATAATACTAAAATGTAGCCCTCTTTTCCATGTGATATGTGGACCACTTTGAAGAGCCATAATACTTCTCGTGTGTGTGAACATGGCTCTCTCTCTGAAACAAATTCTATTTAAAACCTACTATAAATATTATAATACTCATGCAATGACATTTAATGTCCATTTGATGTTAATTAGAAAATTCATTAGTACTATCTCCATTTCTCTCTCTAACAAGTGAATCACATTTGAATGAGTGAATTGCAGTCACTCAAGATTGCACATTTTTTCGGGCGGATGTAATGCCGCTTGTGTTAAGTGACATGCATTGATTTCATCCGGGCATTGCCCGAGTTTCTTACTAGTCTATACTATATACTAAAATGGAAGCCTCTCTCTTGTGTTGTGATACGTGGATGTCTTTTAAAGAGTTAGAATTCTTTTTCCATGTGTGAATGCGGCTCTCTTTTAAATCCATTTAAAAACCTACCATAAAGATGATATATTTTCATTCAATGGCATTTAATGGTCATTTGATGTTAATCTTTCTCTCTCTCTCTCTCTAACAAGTGAATCACACTCACTTCAGATTTCACACTTCTTTGAACAGTTGTGATGTCGTATTTGCCAAATGGCGTGCATCAAGTATATTCGGGCATTACCTGGGTTTCTTACTAGTATAATACTAAAATGGAAGCCTCTCGCCCGTATTGTGACACATGGACGTCTTTAAAGAGCCAGAATCCTCCTTCCGTGTGTGAACATGGCTCACTTTTCAATCCTATTAAAAACCTATTATACAGATGATAAATACTCATTCAATGATATTTAATGGTTATTTGATGTTAATATATTTCTCTCTAAGAAGTAAATCACACTCACTTTCAATTTCACAATACATCAAGCTCATCCGGGCATTACTTGGGTTTCTTACTAGTATAATACTAAAATAAAGCTTCTCTCTCCTGTGTTGTGACACATGGATAGGGGTGGCAATTCGTAGGATTTGGGTTGGACCCTATGTTGGAATTGGATCTGCTTATCAGAGTCGCAGCGGAAGCAAAAGATAGATCCGAAGATCATACGGTGTATGTTTCATTACAATTAATTCTACAAAATAATCTACATGCAAATCTATGATCTTAGCATATGTGCAGACACCCTAGAGGCATACTACGATCTACGGAAGACATGCATGCATCTAGTTAGATGTTTAGAATCATCATACCTTTTGGATCTATGATCCGGAGATGACGGAATGATGAAGAACCGCACTTGAATCGCAAGAAAAACTGTCGGATATCACCTTGTCCTTTGCGAATTGAAGAATCCTCGAAATCCCGTCTCTGAGTGCAAGGATTACGAGCCGACGGAGGAATCCATTGCGAAGACGATGGCGAGCCGCGAGATTTCCTCCTTCTCTTTCTCTCTTCTTCCTTCTACTTCCTTCCACTTTCTTCACCCTACCCCTACCCCTACCCCTACCCCTACCCATTCGGGTATGGCAGTATCCATACCAGACCCATACCCATTCGGGTAGAAGAGGGTCTATACTAAATCGGGTTTCAAGTCTTGGTTCGGTTTCGGGTATGAATTCGGTATATTTTTGTCTCTTTTTCAACATCATATATGCAATTGCACAAGAAAAAAAATCAAGCTATCACAACGGCTCATGCACACCAGTTTGCAAAAGAAACGAACTTGACTTGACTCAAGTGCGGGGCACCCATGCAAGTACACCCACCGGACCCACTAGCCAAAGCCAAATAGGGGCCGGTGGGCCCACCCAAAAGTAGAGCCACTGGTCCCCTTTTATCAGAAATCGTGCCCCACCCCCATAGGGAGGTGTGACTGGCCAAAAGATGAAAAGAAGAAGGGAAAAAGGAAAAGAAAAGAAAAGGAAATGAAAGAAAGACCGCTTCATGCGGAAGGAGGTAGCTCAGATGTCTACACGTCATGGATCTATACCGATCCCTCGATCCGATGAACCAAATCCAACGTTGCGTCATCATCGATTTGAATGTGCAAAGATGGCTCATATCTTAAAAGATTGAGCCATATCTTGCCCATAAGCACTGCTACAAAAAAGGAAGGTGTAACATCCGCCCCAAACACATAAGATATTGTCCGCTTTGCCTGTGCCCGCACGAGAACTTCCCAGGGAGGTCACCCATCCTGATACTACTCTCGCCCGAGCACGCTTAACTATGGAGTTCTTACGAAATCCGTAGCGGCGCACGGTTTTAAAACGCGTCTTCTATGTTTGGGAGGGGAAATTATATAAGTAGCTCAGGATCTCCTTCTCTCCAGGCGATGTGGGGCTAACTCATGGCCTTGTACACCTCACCTCACCTCACCTCACCTCATCCATCTTGGCATTCCTGCCTCAGGAGTCTTGGCTCTTGACTATTGGCCTATTGGATCTTGGTCGTCACAATCCACCCCCCTTAGGGCTACACGTCCTCGTGTAGGGTTAGACCCCCCATCCCGAGGAGAACCAGCTCTGATACCATTTTGTAACATCCGCCCCAAACACATAAGATATTGTCCGCTTTGCCTGTGCCTGCACGAGAACTTCCCAGGGAAGTCACCCATCCTGGTACTACTCTCGCCCGAGCACGCTTAACTACGGAGTTCTTACGAAATCCGTAGCGGCGCACGGTTTTAAAACGCGTCTTCTTTGTTTGGGAGGAAAAATTATATAAGTAGCTCATGATCTCCTTCTCTCCAGACGATGTGGGGCTAACTCATGGCCATGTACACCTCACCTCACCTCACCTCACCTCATCCATCTTGGCATTCCCGCCTCAGGAGTCTTGGCTCTTGGCTATCGGCCTATTGGATCTTGGTCGTCATAGAAGGAGACAAATATTATTTCCCCCCAAAAAAGGAAGGAAAATCTCAACAGTTATGGGGAGAGAGATTCATGGGATTCAAAAACTTGCAGCAAGCTCTCTCCCCTCCCCTCCGGCCACTTTGCCTATAAATAGAGGGGTGGGGGGATAGCATCAAAGTTCGAAAAGTGGAGGCTCAAAGCTAGAGACATGGAGGCTCCAACGCTCGAGTTGAAGACCAAAGCTAGAGATGAGGAGGCTCTGAAGACGAGAAGACGAGGAGACTCCAACGCTCGACGACCAAAGGCTTCATGAGGTGAGGGCCAGTGCATCCCCAAGGAACGGTTTAGCCCATACAAGTCCTCATCAAAGTGAAGGCCTTGCACAAGAAGATCAAAACTTTAACTCCTCATACGAAGAAGAAAGTTTGGAGAATATGGTCCGGAGTCGGCATCACCCCGTTGTCTCCAATAATCTTTATCAACTCCAAAGATGCCAAAAACAAAGGTATAAAAAGAAGATCGAAGTTGGCACACCCCATCGTCTTCAATAAAGCTTCAACTCCTCGCACGAAGAAGAAAGCTTGGAGAAGAAGGCCTGGAGTTGGCATTGCCTCGTCGTCCCCAAACATCTTCAACTTTTATGACGCCAAACAAGAAAAGCTGATGGTACAACCATCATATGGAGATCGGTGCTACACTCGCTATCTTCATCAACAAAAACCGATTGTACAACCATCGCACGAAAATCGATGCTACATCCGTCATCTTCATCAACAAAAGACCATACTATAATCGTCGCACTGAAATTGGTGCTACACCAGCCAGCTTCATCAACAAAAGCCGACTCTATAACTGCCGCACATAGATCGGTGCTACACCCGCCATCTTCAAAAGAAGTTTTCAATTTCGAAAACGTCAAAGAAGCCCGAAGAAGAATGGAAGCCAAAGCCGATGACACAGCTGTCATTGCCAAAGTTTCATCCCTAAAAGGAGAAAGTCGAAAGAATAAAGAAGTCTCGAAGATGTCTCCATTGCCGTTCGAGGAGAAGATCAAGCTAAAGTGAAGCATCGGTAAAGCCCGCGCTAAAGCAGCGCACATGTCAAAGCCAATGAACTACGACGAACATGAGCAAAAGCAACACACGTTCTTACCGATACGACGCAAAGTCTGAAAGAACTAAAGCATCGCAAAGCCTCCTGTCTATGTTCAAGCTTAAGTACCAAATCACTGCAAAAGTCAGAGTTACGCCAAATCCAAAGCTGACGCTAAAAGCACAATCAAC
This sequence comes from Chamaelirium japonicum, assembly GCA_947650365.1. Classification (NCBI taxonomy): domain Eukaryota; kingdom Viridiplantae; phylum Streptophyta; class Magnoliopsida; order Liliales; family Melanthiaceae; genus Chamaelirium; species Chamaelirium japonicum. Next base: position 36,627,975 of record OX393553.1, on the reverse strand, counting down.
GCCTCGAACCGACGATCGAGGACGCCGAGGTCTAGCAAGAGCCGAGAGAGACACGAAGATAGAGCAAACGGTGCCGAAAGCCCCATAGCCAAGAAAGCATGAAACATGGAAGGGACAAAAGCAAAGACAAAAATACTCAACCTCTCAAGAAATCTGAAACCTTGTAAAGAACTCTATCCTGGGCAATCCTCCAGAGCTCTCGCACGAAGTAACGTAGAGACGCGGATCAAAGGGACCCTCCAGAGGATTTCTCCCACAATCTCCTGAGCAAGTCTTTGCCACACCCGGCTCACCACCCCCGGGTCAGCGGCTTTGTAATCTCGTGTGTTCGCAATAAAGATGACTCGCATCTTTTTTCCACGCATACACGATCGCCTCAAGTAATCGTCTCTTGCCAACGCTCACTGCTTGCATCGGTCAAACATTGGTTGCCACCACTGTTCGCCCGTTGGTTGCCCCCGCAAGGTGCTACTGTCTACCACCTCTGGCCACAAACAAATCCTCCATCATGATCGTCCTCCACCAATGTCCACCACCGTACTTCATTGTCATCCACCAGCGCCAAGCACCTTAATTGGCTTATATGATTGCCTGCATCAGATGACTGAGTCCATATTCCATTATCCGTTGTTGTTGGACCATCATCGATTACCAACATTGGAGGAATAAATATGATTCAACACAATGTGGCATGCATCAAGCTCCCGTTGTTGTTCGCCATTGATGTCGTTACTCAATGTTCTCATCATCCAGTCCCACTATTGTCATCGCCTGTCACCACTCACTACCACCATCTGCAAACCATTAGTTGCCCCTCATTGTCTTCTACCTACACTGGTCATCCCCCGCATGTCCTTTGTCGATCGCCTACATCAAAGGTAGCATTAAATCAGTGAACACGTGACCCACATTGAGCGGATGTTGTACACCTCCGACCTTTTTTGTCCCACATTCGTATTCCTCAAATTTTGGTATGTGTGTTAAATTCCCTATAGAATGGATCCCTACGATCCATTGTGAGAGTTGGAATTCTCGAGTCCAATTCTTGCACAACACGTAACTTTTGCTTGAACATGATTGTGATTACAAAAAAATAAATTGGTCCCTCGGTGATGAACAAAAAAGGAGGCTATACTGTCGGCCACTGCTACCACGTACATGTCACTTGCTACCACCAGCTAGCGGACCACCGGCGATGTCACCATTGGCTACCGTCGCCTCACGCTATCGCCTCTCGCCAATACTCACTTCTGGCACCCGTCAATCACTGGTTGCCCCCATTGTTCGTCCGTCGCTACCCACTGCAAGCTTTCACCATCAGCTGCCTCTAGCCATTGCCGAATTTGCCAACTACCCGGTCGTCTGCCACAGTTGTACGCTCTTCCCCATCGTGCATCCACCACCGATGAGTGCCTCCCCCCATATGATTTCCTACATCTAACAATAAGTTCCCATTCGATTTCCCGTTGTTTCATGTCCGTCACTGATAACCTACATCGAAGGAATAAATATGGTTCGATAACGTGGCGCGGATCGAGAAAATGGATATTGGCCTTCCGTCATTATTCGCCAAAAACCCATGCGATGCACGGGAGCTAGATCTATTAGAATCATTGATAAGACCAACACACCATATGGGCGCCACATGACCCATAGATCAACATCTTCAACAATCCAGATAAAACTAAATTAGCCATTCTCGAGTGCAGCAATCAAGCCATGTTGTACGCTACCAAGCTTCTTCTCTTTTGGAATGCACAGATCATGCAATCATCTATAGACTCGCTGGTACTATATATTATAGTATCGGATTGCGGGTAGACCCGATCCGGTGAATTTTAAATGGGTCTTTCCGGATCTACTGTGTCCAGATCCTAAACCATGACCTGACTGATTTATTAAACGGGTCTATCGTGTCGACCCGATTACAACCCGAACCCGTTTAGCCCTGACCCAGACCCGCTAACTTCGTGTCGGGTCGTATCGGGTCCGAAATTACCAGCCCTACTAGAGCATGAGGGTGCTGGGTATAATATAAAGCTACATAAATTACTTCTGTTTACAAATAAAATTAAATGGTCAAAGGTTTAAAGAAGTCTATTTAGATTCCATTTTGGTCCAGGTCGAGGTTCCTTTGTCCCCAACCACTCTTTTACAAACCACATTAAGTTTAGTCCCACATTGCACAGGGGAGGAATAGGAAGTGTGTTTATAAGGCTAATCCCTCCAAGAAGATATTAAAGATCAGACGGACCCTGGACCTCACACACCACACATGTGCGCGCCGAGCCGAACCGGACATGGTCCCAAGCCGCGTGGACATGAATGTGCTTACTGTGAGTGTAAAACCAGAGAGCACGTTTCTTCATTCCCTTCAAAACTCAGGGTGCGTTTGGCATTAGTTTTGAAATTTTAGGTTTTGATTTTGGAATACCAAGAACTAGTTTTGTGCAAAACCAGTTTTAGCTTATCGAAAACCAATTCTAGAATTATCAACATTTGAGCATTTGGCAATAAAACCAATTCCGAGCCTAAAACTAGTGTTACAGTTATTTTTCTAAAATGTTCTCTCCAATATTTTCTCTCTACGATATTTTCTCTTTCTACAATATTTTCTCTCCAACATTACCTCTATGATATTTTCTTTCTATAATATTTTCTCTTCTCACTATGTCATTTTCTATCTAAAATACTCTCATTCTACAATATTTTCTCTCTACAATATTTTCTCTCTAAAATATACTCATTCTATAATATTTTCTCTCTCTAAAATATTCTCTTGCTATAAGATTTTCTTTCTCTAAAAATATTCTCTCTATAACACTTTCTCAGATATTTTCTCTCTACAATATTAATTCTCCTCTCTCTACCCTATTTTTTCTCTCTATGATATTTTCTTCTATAATATTTTCTCTCATTCAGTTTCTCTTTAAATATTTGCTCTTTAAAATATTTTATCCTTACAATATTTTCTCTCTCTAAAATATTTTTTTTGTACAATATTTTTTCTCTCTCTATAATATTCCCTTTCTATAATATTTTCTCTTTACAATATTTTCTCTTTATAAAATATTATCTTTCTATAACATTTTTTTTATCTGCAATATCTTCGATCTCTTTCAACAATATTTTTTTTCTATCCCATTTTTCTCTATGATATTTCCTCTGTATAATATTTTTTTTCTCTTTATGTCATTTTCTCTCACTACAATATTTTCTCTTTATAAAATATTCTTTCTCTATAATATTTTCTCTCTCTTAAATATTCTCTTTCTATAAAATTTTCTCTCTAAAATATCATATTCTATAATGTTTTCTGTACAATATTTCTCTCTCTAAAATATTTTCTTTGTATACTATTTTCTCTCTCTAAAATATTCTTTCTATAATATTTTTTCTTTTGAACATTTTCTCTCTCTATGATATCTTCTCTCTGTATAATTAATATTTTTCTTCCCTCTATTATTTTCTCTCTCTATAATATTTCTTTTCTAAATTTCTCTCTATAATATATTCTCTCTTTAAAATATTCTCTTGCTATAATATTTTATCTCTATAAAATATTCTCTTTCTATAATATTTTCTCTCTCTACAACATTTTTTCTTTCTAAAATATTCTATATCTACAATATTTTCTCTATCTAAAATATTCTATTTCTACAAAGTTTTTGCTCTATAATATTTCTCTCTCTAAAATATTCTTTTTTTAATAATATTTTCTCTCTCTAAAATATTCTATTTCTATTAGATTTTCTCTCTCTATGATATCTTCTCTCTCTATTATTAATATTTTTCTCCTCTCTATGTTTTTTTTCTCTCTACAATATTTTCTATCTAAACTACTCTCTATAACATATTCTTTATTTAAAATATTATCTTTCTATAATATTTTCTCTCTAAAATATTCTCTTTCTATAACATTTTCTCTCTCTATAATATTTTCTTTTTCTATAATATTTTCTCTCTATAATATTTTATCTCTCTATAATATTTCTTCTCTATAATATTTTTTATCTTCTATATTTTCTCGTGCTACATATTTATTTGTTTAATACTCTCTATCTATATTCTTCTCTTTAGAATTTTCTCTCTCTATAATATTTTTATATCTATCATATAATTTCTTTAAAGTATTCTCTCTATAATAATTTTCTCTCTCTACAATATGATATGTATATATTCTCCCGGTTTTAATTTTTTCTCTTTATAATAGTTTCTCTCTACAACATATATGTTATTCACAATAATTTCTTTTAATTATTGTTTTGCCTTCTTACCTCAAGAACCCAAAAGAAGAACCCAAAAGCAGAAAATTTCTGCTTTTGGGTTTTGATGATTTTTTGGTTTTGGTTTTGAAAAACCAATTTTCTAATCGAATCCCAAACGCACTAAAATCTTATACCAAAACCAGTTTGGCAAGCGGAGCTAGTTTTGACGCAAAACTAGGCCTCCAAAACCAATGCCAAACACACCCTCAGTCTTTTCGGACCTGTTTTGAAGAGGGGATCTTCATGCACCAAGTTTCAAGTGTCTGCAGTCATTGGATTCTCTCAAGTCGAAACGAGTTCGCTCGTTCTTCTCGGAGTCATGCTGATGGGAAGACGTTAGGGTCGTTGTATCTCTAAGAGAATATCATCGAGGGCTCCGCACGTTGGAGGGCAATTCTACTCTTAGGACAGCCGTGCGCGCTTCGACCACAAGCTATTCCTTTCCCCTCTCATCTTGCATGCTTTGATTTAATATGCCATTGGTACTTTGCTTATGAGTTGCATGACCATAGTATAATCCGAAAATTAATTTGGTGTAGGCTTGTGGTTTGTGATTAAGCCCTCATCTTTGTGATAAATTAAACTGAATTTAACTCACTAATTATTGTAGTAGCCAATAGAGGGTTGGTCAAGGAATTGGTCACTTCCATAAGATCTAGGATCTCGTTTCCTCTACTTACTTTAAATTAAGATCCAATGCAATGTACCTAAAATCCACATATACATCAATCATCAAGAAAGCATGTAGCCAGATTTTCAACAAAAACTTCATTCCATAGTGCACATATATATAACAAGACCCTATTAACATACCTTTCATTCTCATTTCATTCGAAAGCTTATCCTCGACGTGAACGAGGAAGAGATTTAGGTCTAGCATGCAAGGTAAGAGCCATTTAGGATAGCCAAGGAGACTGCCTATAAACCGCAACGAGATTTCTAACGCACAATGGATATGGCTCGAGCCATCGGAACCTCGGGGGAGGATATATACAGGCAAGTCATCCTTGGCTACCGAAGGCCGGCTCTTACCTCCATGTAAGACCTCTCTTCGACTCCATGCTTCTTGCTGATGTTGCTCGCTTCGCTTGCCTCTATTTATAGGGGCGGACCGAGGGGAGAGAAGTCCGGATATCAGCTCGATCGCCACATCCATTGCTTTATTTTGGGTCAATCCTTTGGTGTTCTCCTCCATAACGGAATATATTCTCGTGATCTAGCAGGACATTTGGCTTTCTTTATCAGGTATGGTCCAGTGGCAATGGGATAATTTCTCCAGACAAGAAGTTATAGAGAAAGATCTAAGAAAGTTTCACCACTATCTGTCCAATGGAAGTCCACAATTGGTCGATATACTTTTGTTTTCTAAACTCGGCTTTCATAGTGGGCTCGATCATTTATGACCTTGATGTGATCGATCGATCGATCTAATAAGAGTTCAGTAATAAGATCTGAAATCATCACATCATCGATTAATAAATATAACTTGAACCGAGATAACAATTAGATTTATCAGTTCTACATAATAAACATTAGTTTGAAGTGATCTTTTGAGGTTCTTCACCTTTTCCATTACTAAGTTTTAATTTGACGAAGTTATCGGTGTACGATAATGGATATCGGATTTGATTTTTTTTCAGAATGGTTAATGCATGAATTTTAATTTCCGCATTTAATCAAAATACTAATGGCTTCTTTTCGCTGGTATTGTATCGATTTAATAAGGGTTCAGTAATAAAATCTGAAATCGTTACATCGTCAATTGATCGATAACGTAAACCGATCTAACAAACCCTTTAGCCAATACGTGAATGCAAATTATACGTAAATTTATCGGTCCTACAGAATAAAAAGTGTTTAAAGTGATCTATTGAGGTACTTTCCATTACTAAATATTGATTTTTTTGAAGTTATCGGTGTACGATCGATAAAGGTTATTGAATTCCTATTTTTCGGAATTTTGTTGCATGAAATAGCCTAGAAGAGAAGTGATATGATCTCAAGATCTGATCCATTAAGAAATCGAATATTCAGAGGCTATCCAATTCAATCATCTTGGAAGATCGACACGAATGTCAATGCCCACCCTTCGAATAAGCTTTGACATCGTCTGCAAGACATCAGAAAGACACGTATACCACTCCGTGCCCATTCGGTCTCTTATCTCCTCACTCCACTGTCGATAAGTAGGACCACCAGAGTGAAGAATAGCATGCTACGGGTCGCAACATAATGCCTTTTTAACCAAAGAAGCCTCGCATAATGCTCGGGCTGCGCTGCTATCGCTTGAAAGCAATAACCTCGAAAGGATCGTAGAACACAAGTCAGACCCAATTTGCAGCGAACAAAAGCCTCGGCTAGTGGTGAATGCAAATGACTTTATTTTCGGTGGGAATTGAGGATTTGGGTGGTGTTGGGATGGAATAATAGGTTCATAAAGCATGGAAGAGAGAGGGAAAGGAGAATAAATTCCTCGATAGCCATCTTCGGAAATCCAAGAGCTTTGTTGGGCAGCATCTTACCATCTAAGCATGGCCATATTAATGTGTTCCCCTTTTTGCCAAAGAGGGTAAAGTCAGAGCATGTCATGAAGCAATGGCCATTGGGAGAGCTTAGAGGTCATAAAGAATGTGAAGCTTGCTGCTTTTTTTCCCCTCCTTTTTCTTCTTATCTATAGAAATTCTCTCACTACTAACACCCCTATCAGAGAGAAGCCAACTGTACATGGCCGATCACCGAATATATTCTCTGTGGAGGATGGCAACAAAGGATTGGTGAAAATGAAATTATAGTCAAATGGTAGTCCAAGAAAAGGCGATGGATGTGGCGAGATGAATTCAACCTTCTCCCCTCGCCCACCGTATAAATAGAGGCAACCAACCGAAGCGAGCCTTACCATCCCACTACAGGAGGAATAGTGTGGAAGAGAGGCCTTACATGGAGATAAGAGTGTCTTTGGTAGCCAAGGATGACTTGCCTATGTCCTCCCTCGGGTTTCAATAGAATGAGAGCCACATCCGTTGTGTGAGGAATCTCATTGTGGCTCATAGGCAGTCTCCTTGGCTATTCAAAGTGGCTCTTGTTCCTCATGCTAGACCAACATCCCTTCCCCGTTCGCACGAAGCTGAAATTTTCATCAAGGGCAAGCCTTCGAAAGAAGAAAGGTACATTAAAATGGAGGTTGGCATAGAAGATTAATCGTTATTGATTGTTGTTCTTGCTCAATTTGCAGGTAGACGATGAGGACGATTGGATGCTATGGATCATGATCGATGTAGGTGATCCCATGTGTATTCCTCCATGCATTCGTGAATTTGAGGGTAAGTTTTGATTTGAACTGGCTTCATTCGCAGTATAGATTGCAATTTCCACGAAATCAATCGATACTTCATTTATGCGATAGTCATGGATTCTGCACTCTGAGCAATAGGTCGAATGCAGTGAAGTTCAAGCATTTTATAAGGCTTCGTCGATTAGAAAGGCACAACACAAGATTGTGATCCCAAACTGCTCTCTCCCCTTCATATCTTGGCAGTGGGGAGAGGAGACAAGTGCCCAAGCATAGCTAGGAAACTGTTCTACATATTTTGCATGCAATGCTGAGCATATTAATACCCATGCACCAGGGGATAGGGGAGTTGGTAAAGCAATTGGTGCTTGGGTGAGGGAGGTTGTGGGTTCAAATCCCCCCCCCCCTTTGAGTTACCCAGGAATGAGTAGGGGAAACTTCCGAGTGGGTCGGTGCGCATTCCCGAGGGATTAGTCCGAGCCCGATGTGGGTCCATTGGCCGAAAGGTTTCGGGACACCCGCCCATCTCAAACAAAAACAAAAAAAATGTCAAGCATATATAGATTATTTATTAGGGGACCCAATTCAAGTTATAGCATGCATGAAGTCCAAGTATTTCATCTATGCTTGTCGATAATTCGTTAAGTAATCAGACATTTTCTTATTACTTATTACTGAATTCAGTAACATATCTCACATCAATGATGATACAAACAATTCTTGAAAATTTGTTGTTCATAGACCGGACGACATGATCTCTTTTGCCTCTCCCCCTCATCTTTTTTTTTTCCTCCCTCTTTCTTCTCTCTCCTTTTTTGGGGGTAGTCCCTCCCAAACCTGCCAACTACCATATGCCATGATTTTTAGTACAATCTATGGTGGACAAAAAATATTTGCACTATCTCTTGGTAGAGCCTCTACTAGTTGTGCTCCATGATCAACTCCATCTCGAAAGGAAGAGACAAATTGCTTCATAGCTTACATCTAACAATGATCCACACTATAGAACTGATAGATTTATATGGAATTTGTGGATCATAGTTATCAACAATAAAGTATTCATAGTGTTTAAAGGGCCTATTTGATTGTATGATGTTTTTAAGTTGCTAACTGCAGGAATAGATCAATGCACACATATATTCTTAATGAGTTTGAATCATATCGATATATAACAGATACTACACCAATTTAAGGAACAAACTACAAAAATAAAGGACGGACAAAGTTTGTTTTTTTAATAAACGACGATCAATTCATATTTTTTTAGTGGTAAAAAACGACGGTCATTACCTGTCCTTTTTTAACAGTATTGGTGTAGAATTAATATCCTTGTTTTATCCGAATCAATTCATCAAAGCTATCTCACAAGGTTATCATCGAGAATCAAATGCCAAGTAATTTGTCATAAAAAATAAAATGCAAATATATAGATTGAGGAGGAGGGCTAAGAAACATTTTGTTTATCCATTATTTAGCTCCTTTTAGGTTGCATCGGAGAGACGGCGAAGAAATAAAACTGGTTTTAGATGTAAAGAAGCATTGCAATGCTTGACGGGTGAGGGGGTCCTAACAAAAGTAGGGGGTGCAACTTGGGTCTGGTAAAACTGAAAACCGACTCAGCCCGACCTAAATGGGTTTGGTTGGTTTGGGTACGTATTTTGACTAACTGGGTTGGCTCGGTTATATGTTTTGTGGAGTCGACTAAATACAGGTCGGTTCTGGGTTGGGGCCTGGGTAGACCCGACCCAACCAGAGAACCGAACTCATATATATATTAGGCCACATATATATGTCATGGGTTTGGGCTACCTCACACTAGCACCCAAGTAAATGTTAGTTGTTTGCTAATATTAAACCAACAACCGAGAGAACTCAACGGGTAGCTAAAGCCTAAAGCCCATCACGGACCTCCAGCTTGCTAGTAAATAGCCAATGACCATTATTATTTTAGACGAACTACCAACCTGAGAACCGACTGGACCAACCCGACCTTACTGTGCGTTGGGTTGGTTTAGATTTCAATATGGTAGAACCGAACTAGTTCGGTTCGATTCCTGTGACGACCGGGTTGGTTTAGATTTCAATATGGTAGAACCGAACTAGTTCGGTTCGATTCCTGTGACGACCAAGATCCAACATCCAATAGCCAAGACTGCTAAGGCTGTAATACCAAGATGGATGATGTGAGGTGAGGTGTCCAAGGTCACGAGTTAGCCTCACCTTACTTGGAGAGAAGGAGATCATGAGCTACTTATATAATTTTTTCTCCCAAATGTAGATGCATTTTAAAATCGTACGCCGCTACGGATTTCGTAACAACTTCATAGTTAAGAGTGCTCGAGCGAGAGTAATACTAGGATGGGTGACCCCCCTGGGAAGTCCTCATGTAGGCACGGGCAAAGTGAACAATATCTTGTGTGCTTGGGATAAATGTTACAAAATACAACTAGAGCCGGTTCTCTTCGCAGGGGAGGGGTCTAACCCTACACATGGACATGTAGCCCTTAAGGGGGGTGGATTGTAACGACCAGATCCAATAGCCAAGACTCGTGAGGCTGTGATATCAAGATGAATGAGGTGAGATAAGGTGAGGTGTCCAAGGCCACGAGTTAGCCTCACAACGCCTAGAGAGAAGATCCTAAGCTACGTATATAATTTCTCCTCCCAAACATAAAAGATGTGTTTTAAAATCATGCATCGCTACGGATTTTGTAAAAACTCTATGGTTAAGCGCGCTCGAGCGAGAGTAATAATAGGATGGGTGACCCCTCTGGAAAGTTCTTGTGCGGGCACGGGCAAAACAGACAATATCTTGTGTGTTTGGGGCGGATGTTACAGTTTCGGGTTGGCTCATTTAAACCCGAACCAACCCGACCCGAGTTGCCACCCTAATCAAAAGTATGTGTTCTTCTTGCTTTAGGTTAAAATTTTGGGTTTTCGAATGTGCAAATTTTCGAGATAGCATAGGGATATTTTGGTCTTTTTTATCATGTTCAGTTTTACGGATCAGATTAACGTTGGAACTTGTAGGGCAGATAGGTCTAGATATAGAAAGCTATCGTAAAAGTTTGGAGGTGATTCGTCCGTTGGATGAGTAGATATCAAAGGATTACCATATCTGGATTGTGTATACCATATTTAGGTTTAGGCTCGTTGTGGAGGGTTTTGTGAAGGAAAGTGGTGGACCTTGTGTGGAAAAGTTAGGGGAATGGAAAGGTAATGCTTTGGGATCATTTTGATGATGAAAAACTAGGGTTTTGATGAGTGTCATGATTTTGTTTGCTAAAATTAGTATTTGATGTGGGAATAAACTTGACAAGACTGCTTAAAATGCTTTAGGAAAGGTTGTAATGGCGGTGAGGTTCATTGACAAAAAGAGGGAAGGGATAAGAGAGATGAAGAGATAGAGAGGGCGGATAGAAACCTAAGAATTAGTATCTAGGGTTTCGTTGGAGTTGGCGCCAATGGAGGGGATGCATCCTTTCAGTCGGGACGCAGAAAATTCTAGTTAATCTACTAATTGATCTAAAATAAGAGAGGCAATGTCTTTATATAATAGACCGGCTTACATCAACTAATGTCCCCAAGCAATATGGGACTAAAAACACCAAAATGGTGACTAGTTATCAAAGTTTAAAATTAGATCAATAATTGTAAAGAAAATATCAACTTAAATAAAATAAATAAATAAATAAATGGTTCTGTCTGAGATGGGTTGTCATATCTGAGTTAAGCATGGGTCTCAATGGAATTGCTTTGTATCAATCACTTCCGTTGTAAATAACTTGTCCTTGAGTTATGTTGCCATCAAGCGGGGACCATGTGTCAGAGAAGTACTAACTCATGCTGATGAAGATGGTCAACAGAACTTGCTAATGTAGTAGCTCAAAGAAGGGTATCCCAGTAGGTGAAATTGATGGAGCATTTGAGCCGTGGTGGATTTTCAAGCATAAGAAAGTCAACAGTTAGGGCTAGAACACTGAAGCTGACATCTTGAATCGGCTGGCTGGAAAAACCATCTCAGCAAAATCAGTTGCTGGTGGTAGCATGGTTGGTGACGAGTGCTCTATTGAAGGCGGAGTCTCAATGGAAGGTATGGGTGCAAAAATGGCTAAAACGCTTAGCCAGCTCATAGGCTCACAACCCATCAAAAGCAGGCCAGAGGCCCATATCGCCAAGGCCCATGAAGACAGTTCGTGGCCCGCTTGTAGGTCAGCAGAGGCCTACACCACCAGAGTCCCACAAGGACAGCTTGTGGTCCGTCTGGAGCTCAGTCAGCTGAAGCTTGTACGTGGACTAATCGCAGCCCGCTACTTCAGCCTTGGCGGTTATGGAAGGCCATCACCTATAAATACACTTCAAGACAACAACATAATTGATTTTTGCCACTTGGAAAAGTTGATGCCTCGTGTGGAGTTGCAAATCTCCACACCCTAGCTAATAAGATTTGAGATCTCATTTTATTCCCTGATCTTCTTCCCCCACTCTCTCTAATCCATTTCTTTGTACAACCCTGCCAAGGGGTAGCTCTACTCTTTCAAAGATAGTAGATTCAAGATTGTGATTTACTACATGGAGACAAACTACGATCGAACTTCGACAACAAATCCATGTGTCTACTCTCTTTATTCCAATTACTCGATCAACTCTCTCCCATTTACAAACTTATCACTAATCAATTGATTGTTGGAGGGAATCTTCTGACGGTAAAAGAATCCCTCATAGAAGGTAGTAGTGGAAGCCCCTTAGGAGGTGCCACAGTCGCCTCTCAACGTGCAGGTTAAGGAGGAAGCTCCTGGCATCACTGGGTCTGCAAGATACAATGCTGGAGATAGTGATGGGACGTACTGTTGGAGCAGGTACTATAGGTGGGGGCGATTATCCTGGTGGATCAACTGAAGGTGGATGCTGGTAAGATGGTACATGCTCCATTGGTAACAAAAACTCCTTAGGTATCTCTATTAATGGCACGAATGGAGATACACCCTGAGCTTCAATCCTGATGGTCATGGCTCGTAACTCATCCATCGACTGGTCACATTCTAATCTCTATTATGCTTGTTTTATGTCATTCTCTTTGATAAGGGCATCGGCCTTAGAAAAAGCTCGGTCACAGAAAGATTGATCAAAGAAATAGAAGGGCTTATTGTCACAAGAGTTGCAAGCATAGTAAGACCGGTTGATGGCGACAATAGAACATCATGAGTAGAGCATTCTAATACCAAACTGAGATTTTAAAAAATATATGCATGGACTCCCTCTCCATCTTAACAAAGATATATTAAAAAATATATACTTTTTATTTCCAAGAAGAATATTTTCTTTTTCTTTGAAAGATTATTTTTCTTGCCATCAAATATATATACGTTTGGAAAAGGCAATGTAAGGTATTTTAGTTCTTTAATTAAAATATAAAATAAGTTAGCCAGTTTACTAGGGATATATTTATTATTACTCAGACGATGCACAAAAATTTTGATCATATATATGAAGATAGATTTTTACCCAATTATAATGTAATTGAAATATTTTTGGAAGATAAAAAGGAGAATGAATTAGAACACAAAAGGCTAATCAATCCGGTATATTTTAGTACAATATGTGTTTAAGGTTTTTGAACATGGTTCTATGTTATGTGTTTGATATACCAATCTTACTACCATTATATAATAAAACATTTTGCAAGAATGATATCGATTATTACACTATATCTATTTAGAAGATATTGAGTTAGTCAATGACTGAATAGTAAAAACCAATATAATTGTGAGGGTTGATAACATAAATTGTTTGATGGAATAGAACAATATCCATTTACTTAAATAGCTCATGCAATAAAGGATATTGATAACCGATATAAACAATTATGTTGGTACATTATAACTCACTATGCTTCGATGAGAAATATTTGTGCTTAACATCTCACCTAACGAATAAATTACTTTGTTATAAAAGATTGTCAATGTTTTTTTTAAAAGGAAAGTAAATTATATTTTTTTAAAAATAGGTCGGAGGGGGGGGGAGTCTCATTATATTTTTTAAAAAATAGGTCGGAGGGGGAGAGTTTCATATCAAAGCTATACTCAGAATGAGCAAGCAATAGACCCGACCAAGACTCCAAACAAATGAAGATCTAAACACTAACACAATATATACCTGATCACAACAATCAGCCCATAAGACAACACGTACATAAGCAACAAAACCAAGATAAGTGGGTAGAAGTTCTTGTAGATCGATGCTCGTACAAGACCTTTGGCGTCGATTATGAGTCTTCCATGTCTTTGATTTTACCTTCTTCTCCTATGCAAGGGTTTCTAGTTTCGCAAGGTTGGCTGTGTTTGGAATTGTAATTAGCACTTTGAGGAGGTCAGTGAAAGGGGAGAAATTATTTCCCTTCCAACCATTTTCACCCGAATTAACAACGACGAGGTCAAGATCCTCCTCCATCCACTCATCCGATCACTCACTACTATCAAGTTCCTCAGCAACATCCGAAGGGAAGGTTGTCAATGCATGTTGAAGAAATCATGTATTCTAGATACGATTACATCAATGATAGAACCTGATAGGAGCTGATATTTATGGAATGGTGGTGCGGCATCAAAATAACATACTTGAACTTTAAGAATTTATTACGCAATTAATAAATTAAAAATTACAATATCTTCTCTCTCTTTTTTTTGTGATCGAGTGCCGCATTAGGAAATTGCCAACATCGCTTTGTGAAAATAGAAACCTCTAGAAGTAATAAATCCCATGTCCATTGAGATGGAACACATGCAAGGATGCTTTTCCTAAGGGTGCGTTCATTTGGACGGAAAGGAGGGTGGAAATGTATCCATGCCACCGGCCGACTTTATTTTCACTTTCATTGTTCCATTCATTTTAAGTAAGTCGGTGGAAACGAATCCACCTGTGGCCTTCATTTTCTCCCAACGGGCCAACTTCATTTCCTCTTTAATTTGGATGAAGATCTCATTTCCTTAAGTCGGGTGTAATTGATCTGATAAAACAAATTTCCCTCCACTCTATTACTCACTTAATTTCCTTCCTCTCAAAAGAACATGGAGTGAAAATGAACAGATGAAACAGTTTTTCTCACTTAATTTTTTTTTCACACTAAAGAAGGAAATGAAGTCAATGGACATATAAGGGTTCGTTCTTTTGGGCGAAAACAAGGGTGGAAATGGATTCACCTACTGGCTTCATATCTATTTTTATTATTCTTTCTGTTTTAAGCTAGTTGGTGGAAATGAATCAACCTATGGACTTCATTTCCTCTTAACCGACCGACTTCATTTTTCTTTCAAATTTGGACAGAAACTCGTTTCCTTAAGTCAGGTGGAAATGAACTGATAAAATAGATTTTCTTCCTCCCAAAAGAACAAGGAGTGGAAATGAATAGATGAAATATCATTTCCTCACCTTAATTTCTTTTGTCTCAGAAGAACAAGAAGAGGCAATGAAGTCAATGGACTTATAAGTCAATAGAAACCATTTCCATTTTCGTAAGTGAGTGAAAATGAAAAGAAGGCACCCTAAGTGAAAATTATCGAGGGAAAATGAATTAAAAGAAAAAAGAAGGCCAAAATCATACAAAATACACCATCACATGCCACAAAACCGAATAAAAATAACACGATCGAGTGCATCAACAAAAGAAAATTACGATAATGTTAAAGACTTCATTTATTCCATATTATTATTATTGTCCAAAATCTGATCTCTTTCAGAAGTATAAGATATGGAAATAATTAAGTTCTAGAACGACAACCCTAAGCCCCGGCCAGTCCGCTTTCATTGTTCTATTCATTTTAAGTCGGTGGAAACGAATCCACCTGAGCCTTCATTTTCTTCCAACGGGCCGACTTCATTTCCTCTCTAATTTGGACGGAGACCTCATTTCCTTAAGTCGGGTGGAAATGATATGATAAAACAAATTTCCCTCCTCTCTAATACTCACTTAATTTCTCTCCTCTTAAAAGAACATGGAGTGAAAATAAACAAATAAAACGATTTTCCTCACTTAATTTATTTTCTAAAAACGAAGAAAATGAAATCATTAAACATATAAGTAAGTGAAAATCATTTTCATCTCCTAATTAAGTACGAGGGAAACGAAAAGACAAAAGAAGGCCAAAATCAAGCAAAATACACCATCACATGCCGCAAAACCTAATAGAAAAAACACGATCGAGTGCATCAACGAAGAAAATTACGATAATGTTAAAAACTTTCATTTATTACATATTATTATTATTGTCCAAACTCTGATCTCTTTCAGAAGCATAACATACGGGAGTAAGCCCCAGTCTGCTGATGGGCCACTCTAGCATTTGTCATGTACGAAGCGGAGGAGGACCCCGTTGCACTTGGGGCAGACTGTGGTGCCCTTGGATACCAAGATGTACTTCATGCATGGCTTGCAGGCCGACAAGACTAGGAGGTTGGCAGGTTCAGAGCTCTCACCTAGGGTCGACGGTGGCACAACGTTGGCGCCCATGGAGGAGTTGGTGGTGGTGTTGTAGTCGTCGCTGCCGCCACCGCCGCCGCAGCCAAAGGTTGCCTTCATATCAGAATGTTCTCCCTGATTGTAGGGAAGAGCACTACCTTCATAACTCAGATCAATGGTCTTTTCTGTAGTCTCCTTTGGCTGGGGTGGATGAAGGCTTGTACCCGTGCTCTCTCGGAAGTTCTTCATGAGCACCTCAATCATCTTAAGGGTGGGAAAGGCCATGATGGAGAGAGAGAGAGAGAGAGAGAGAGAGAGAGAGAGAGAGAGAGAGAGAGAGAGAGAGAGAGAGAGAGAGAGAGAGAGAGAGAGAGAGAGAGAGAGAGCAATGGAAAGTAGCTAGGGTGGTGTTTTATTGAGGGAGAGTAGGGGGAGATTTTTAATGAAGTAGGAGCAGTGCTATTCAACCCGAAGCTTTTGTCCCGAGTGCTCAACCCGAATGACGTGGCATCCAATCACAGGGTCCCTTTGCATGCTTTGCATGCTGGGAGGGGCTGAGTGAGATTCACCGGGAGCTGGGTGCAACGGATGGTTGTGATCCAGACACATCATTCTGGTTGACCATTGATCGGGATAGATGGCCAAAATGGGTCATGATAGTCGCCCTAGTCTTCTTTTAACCTAAGGTGAAGGAAAGTTTTTAAGCCAAGAAGAGAGAAAATCTCATTAATTTATTTTTAAAAATTAAAAATATCAGAGAAAAAAGAATGGATCCTAATGCTATTTCACTAGTGGAGGCAATAGAGTCCGAAAAGCTAACCCTAACCCGTCCCGAAACATTGGGTATATGTATTGATTTTGTATCCGAAACATGATTTGAGTAGAGTATGGGCATAAGAGTTTTACCCGATCCAAAACCCGAATGTGTATGGGTAGGGTATGGATCCTCTTATACCCGAATGGATATGGACAATTATAGGGTTCGACCCAAACCCGATATGTTGCCACCATTAGCAATCACACACTTTCTTGATTTTGTATCCGAAACATGATTTGAGTAGAGTATGGGCATAAGAGTTTTACCCGATCCAAAACCCGAATGCGTATGGGTAGGGTATGGACCCTCTTATACCCGAATGGATATGGACAATTATAGGGTTCGACCCAAACCCGACCTGTTGCCACCATTAGCAATCACACACTTTCTCGATGTCTTCTCTTTTCTCTCTCCTCCCTGGTATCGACCATCCCCGTGCAATGGCCCACATCCCTCTTCCTCGTGCCACATCTTTTTCTTAATTTTTTCTCTCTTTTTTCCGGATCGCACTGGATTTTTCTTTTTTTTTTTGCTTGCTGGTTTTTAAGAGGTGGGTCAAATCAGTGGTCCGAGTTCATGGATCAACTTGTTGACACAGATAAAGATGGAAATTAGTTTGATTTTGTTCACCAATAGTAATGCTGACCAATAGCCACCTCTCCATTGGCCCCTTTCAAGCTTAAGGACTTTATTAACACACTCAATTTGTACCTTGGGTCTTAAAAAATTCCAATGTGGAGGTGGATATTGTTTACCCACACTTAAAGTAGGTGAACAAACTCATCTAAGGTGCAAAAAGTTCATTAGAAGCGATTCAAGGGTGGTATTTGGAACCTCACATTTGATTCCATTAATGCAACCCTCCAATTGTAGAAATTATGATTGCATTGCAACCCTCCAATTGTAGAAATTATTGGTTTTTGAATTTATTTGCGTGGGATGAGTTTTAGACGAAACTTTAAATGTTTTTTGAACTAAATTGAATTTAACTCATGGCAAGTTTCTAATAAGTTCATCATTATGTAAACTAGGAGTTCAAGCATATGATAGTAATTTTTTGTGTTCAAATAAAAAAAAAAAGACTACATATCATTAATTCATTGACGCATGCATTCTAGACTTTTTTTTTTTATTTTAATTTCTCTAGATGGGAGGGGGGGGGGGGGGGGGGGGGGGGGGGTCGCGGTACTAGATCAATGTAGAACCACTACAATTACTGGTACCATTATTATTTTTTTCCATAAAAATACTTTCAGCCATACTGAGTCGAAATGGAAAGTTTTTCATCTTGACATGATGGTAAGAGAAAGGCGATGGAAGACCAAGAGATAGGTGCATCACACTCAGCTTGATGGGTCCTTGATCCTCGTGTTAGGATGAAAACCTTTCCATCATAGAGCATTTCCAACGAACCTTGGCCTTCACCCCCATCGTCATCTTTCAGGGTGAAAAGGTGCCACCTCAGCTTTTTGGGGAGGAGCTACATAGTGTATTTCCAACCGATCCCCCGTTCAACCTCCTCATTTGATTTAAACGATCAGATCCTTGGTACACCATGCTCCTACTAACTCTTCAAGCCTTTCGCCTAACATTAATCGATCTCGGAATATTATAGTCCTTA